>OZ038386.1:56223114-56688114 GCA_964036045.1 Eutreptiella sp. 'Long Island Sound 2002'
GGCAACTCCACCTCTAGGGAACGCGGGGGCGCCACCGCGCATACCTAGCCCAGCTTCGTGGCCGCCCCATTGTTCACGTTGTTGGCTGCCCTGCGCGCCCAGTGGTTTGCTGCATCACCGCGTGGCCATTGTCCCGCCAGCTCCGTGGTGCCCTCAATGGTCCTCAGCCGTCTGCGGGCCATGGCGTACTCGTCCACCAGCTCTATGGCGCCCAACGCATCCGACCTGGCGCTAGGGTGCAACAACGCACCCCGGGTCAAGCTCCTTGATAGGCTGAGCGTCCAGGTCGGTCCACATCCACGTTCACGTCGTTGAAGGGCGCAACAGCACCCCTTGGGCGGCGGCGCCGCGCGGTGGCGGGGGTCCGTCCCCGGGTCACGCCCACACTGCGCCCCAGCCGGCCGGAGCATCGCGGGTGGCGCTCCCCTGGTGCTTAGCTTCGCAGCTCGTTGACTCTCCGCCCGCCCCAGGGGCGTCCAAGGCTCCTCCCACGGCTGCCATGATGGCGTCGGCCCGTCGTGTGCGGCAGCCTACAACAATTCCGCATCGTCGTCCTCCAGCCGAGCCTCAGCCGTGGCTTCCGGGTCCTCCACGCCTCCTTGCACATCGGCTGCGGGTTGTACCACTAGCCGATCCTCTTGAGGGGGGGCCTCGTTGGTCCATGCGGCTCACGCCCTGGTACACCGGCCTCTTGGACGGCCTATCCAGCCCCGTCCACGGCTTGTGGGGGGACTCGGATGTCCATCGAGTGCAAAACATACCGGTCCCAACAATCGGGGACCCCCTCCAGGAGGAACGTGTAATCAGCGCTACGTAGGCCCGTATCTCTTAGCGGGACACAAGAACACACCTTGATGGGGCTATCAGGGAAGACGCTCCGTGGCTCCTTCCGTAGGTTAGCGAAGTCGTCGGTAGGCGGGCCCAGCGCCGCCCCGTACCCGTGCACGCGGACCTCAACAGCCGGGGCCCAGATGACACCCCTGAGCGTCTCCGCAATGGCATTCCCAATGTCCGGGGATAGTGCCCCCCCCCCCCCCCCCCGCGTGCGGACCCCTATTTTCCCCGGCGAGTCCCCTGGAAAGAGGCCAGCTAGGTGGGAGGTCATAGTGGCCTGCTTGTCGAGCAGGGCCCACGCACGTGGGAGAGTCGTCCGGGCCGCCAGTGGCATGGTCACCCACGTCAGGTGGGTGGCAATCGGGAAGGTGCCCTCCTCGGTGTATGGCCTATAGCACACTCCCGTGACCTTGCCGGAGGCACACAGCACGCACGAGCACGGTCTATTGGGAGCTTGTAGTGGACCTTTGCGGCCCCGGTTGCCGAACTCCATGGGTGGCGCCGAGTTGATGTGGGGTGTGATTAGGGGCCGCAGGTGCTGCCACGCCTCCCTTGCCGCCCGGCGGCGGCAATTGCACGTGTCCTTGGCCCCCGGCTTGTTGGGGGTCAGGTTGGCGGGGTGCAGCAGAGCGACCACCCAAACTGCCAAGACAGGCGGTGCCGGGAGGGGGGCAGGGTTCAAGTCCAGCGGGTCGTCCTCCAAGTCATCCTCGCCCTGCGGTTCCCGCCGCGTCCACGAGAGCACCAACATGTGCCCGTTCCGGCGCGGGGTCGACCTCCTCCGGGTCCTCGGTCTCCTAGGGGTGCCGTTGACAGCTCCCAGAACACCATGGCGCCGTCGCCGGAATCAGAAGGCTGTCCCTCGTGCGCCCCAGGGCTTTGAGCATGCCGCAGACAGTGGGCTCAGTGCACCGGGGTGCCCCCACCAGCAAGAAGGCGCGGACCTCCTCCACCGTCTCGTGCCGCTCGAATGCTGCTGCCGCCACGTTGTGGGCCTCGCGGATTCCGGCCCCAACGATGGCTAGCCGCTGGAAGGTGTTCCTGTTGTCTGCACCTTCCAATCGTCCATTGGACGGCCTGGGCGGATCTGTTTCATGCCCCGTGCGGTCAAGGCATCCTTGGCGTCGCCGGCGTAGGCCCGCTTGGGGAGCACCACCATGGACTACGGCCAGAGGGCCGCCAATGAGTCCGGGGTTGGCTGTAGTGGGGCCGGAGCCCGTCGGGGTGCCTAGGCCCCAGCTGCACCTGCGTAAGACTGGTCTGTCCCAGCATATGGCTGCCGGAGGGCTAGCATACCTCGCCGTTGCCGCTAGGCATTCGCCGTGGACATGGGCAGCTTCACATCCTGCTCCAAGGTATGGGCCGCCCGGCGCTTGTCCACCGCCACCAGGTGTCGCTTCCCCGGCTTGTTCTCCTCCGGGTGGGGCGGGAAGCGGCCGCCACAGTTGCAGGGCGCAGATGCCATGTCGCCGCCGGGGGCAGGCCATGACGGTGGCAAGGAATGTTGTGGATTGGTCGAGAGTGCCCTCACCACGGGCAGGTTCACAACCAAAGACCTTTTGCCGGGAGCGAATTTGGGTGGATTCGGCTTGCTTAGAAATGGAGGAAAAGGTGTGTTTGAAATTATGGGTCAAGCTGGGGTGCTCCCCGCGATGTACCCAAATAGTGCCAAAATGGTACTTTGATGGCCAAGTGGCCGGAAGGGATTTTTTCAACACGCGGGTGCGGTGCGACGCGCACCAAAAGTCTCCGTTTTCGCCGGGAGCGAATTTGGGTGGATTCGGCTTGCTTAGAAATGGAGGAAAAGGTGTGTTTGAAATTATGGGTCAAGCTGGGGTGCTCCCCGCGATGTACCCAAATAGTGCCAAAATGGCACTTGGATGGCCAAGTGGCCGGAAGGGATTTTTTCAACACGCGGGTGCGGTGCGACGCGCACCAAAAGTCTCCGTTTTCGCCGGGAGCGAATTTGGGTGGATTCGGCTTGCTTAGAAATGGAGGAAAAGGTGTGTTTGAAATTATGGGTCAAGCTGGGGTGCTCCCCGCGATGTACCCAAATAGTGCCAAAATGGCACTTGGATGGCCAAGTGGCCGGAAGGGATTTTTTCAACACGCGGGTGCGGTGCGACGCGCACCAAAAGTCTCCGTTTTCGCCGGGAGCGAATTTGGGTGGATTCGGCTTGCTTAGAAATGGAGGAAAAGGTGTGTTTGAAATTATGGGTCAAGCTGGGGTGCTCCCCGCGATGTACCCAAATAGTGCCAAAAGGGCACTTGGATGGCCAAGTGGCCGGAAGGGATTTTTTCAGCATGCGCGCGAACCCTTGGACCCTGAACCTGACCTTGAACCCTTGGATTCAGTAGCAACCAAGAACCTTAAAAATCGTTTACATTTCTTTCCTCTGGTTGAATTTTCATGCTTTATTCAGATTTGGACAGGCCAGTTTGGATAGCGCACGGCTGTCGCTAAATTTCGGTGACTCCTAAGCTACATGCAAAATATTTAATCCGCATTAGATTTCTGAGGATTTGAGCCGTGGGGTACACATATGTGTGTACCACGAAGATGTATTTTGGTCGTGCAGCTTCAAATTGCGTCTTTAATGTAGGCCACAAACTCTGCTCACAAATCCAACTGCATGAAAGCACAGACCACAGCAAGTCCCGCCCGTGGTAGAGCAAGCCGTGCCTTTATTCGAGCCAGCCCCACCCTTGTTAGAGCAAGTTCCGCTTGTGTTAGAGCACGTCTCACCCATGTTACCCTTGCCTGTGTCACAGCAAGGCCCAACCGTGGTAGAGCAGGGACCATCCTTGCTAGAGCATGTCCCAGCTGTGGTAGCTAGATTACTATCTTGTTGGGTGTATATATGGGTGCTGTTGTTTATTTTCAGTTTAAAGTTGTATTTTTAGTATTTTGGGCAGGATTGCACCAGCAGCGATGTCATACTCAATTTCTTTTAGCCTTAGTACCCCGATAAATACCCTTTGGTGGGGCCCAATGCTATATTCCAAGCATCTAGAAACCGTCTAAATATTTTTTGTCGAGTTTCTCACCCCCAAAATAGGGTATCGGGTGGTTCTTATACACCACAAAATCTCCACCAAGGAGGGGGGGTCATAACACGGCCATATGCATCAGGATTAGGAGTGTTAGGATCCTAAGTAGAGAACCAAATAAAGGTAAAAATAGGATGCAAAAACCGTAAAACTAGTCCTTTGCCCCCCAAATGCCAGTTTGATCAACATAGAAATGAACAAGAGCGGGTGAAATACTCCCAATTTATATGGTAATTGGGTGTGTTGAGAGTGGTGTGGGCTATCTGTCGTGTAAGATGTTTATTTTTGGTAGTTTGGTTAGGATCCTACCAGCATTCGTACTGTACCATACTTAGCAGCGTCGATGCGTATCTCGAACTTTGTCCGCGGTTTTGCAGTTCAGCGTTTCACAGAATGATGATGCACGCGTTTCATGGGGTGTTTGAAAGCCCCCCTGTGGGGGTCCGCATGTGTGAGGACCCCAAGAGAGGCCACGGGACCTTTGCGACCCGTGACATTGCCCAAGGCGAAGTGATCTTCACTGAGAGGCCGCTGGCGGCCAGCACAGAGGGCCGCCTCCGCGGCGGCGGCCCGGTCTGTGGGGCCTGCATGGCCTCCTGTGCCAGCAACCCCTGGGGAGACCGGCTGCCGCACCCCGAAAAGTGGCCCGCCCGCGAGACCGTGGCGTGCGAGGGAGGCTGCGGCCTGCGCTACTGCAACGCCTTCTGCCGCCGCAGGGCCCTCCGCGAGGGGCACCGGAGGCTGTGCAAAGGCATGCGGCGTGGCCCCCCGGACCCCGCAGACGGCCCCGTCCGCGCCTCTGCCTACGAGGCCCTGGAGGAGTACTGTGCCTGGGCCCTGCCCGAGGCCTGGCAGGGCTACGGGCACATCTTCATGCTCAGCGTCCACCTCCTGGCGATGCTTCTCGACGAGGAGCAGGCGACCGCCCCCGGGGCCCCGCGGCCCCTCGCGGGGCTCTGCGACCAGCTCCACGGCGCGTGGCCCCTGCTGCGGGCGGAGCTGCGGGACGAGTGGCCGTCGGGCGAACTGTACGCGTTGGCGCGCGCGGCTCTGGACATGACCGAGGCTGAGGTCGCGCGCTTCGGCCCCGAGTACCTCTGCGACCTTCTGGCGAAGCTGATGCTCAACTGCATCAACGTCCGGCCCCTGTCCTCCTTCGCGCAGTACATGAGCAACTCCCGCGCCGAGCGCCTCGCGAGCGGCACCGCCACTTTGGACCGGCTGGTGGCGCTGGCTCTGGAGCTGGGGCAGGCGGACGGACCGGGCGGCCCCCTCCGCAGCAACGAGCTCGACGCCTTCTTCGCGCTGCGCACGGGCGCGCACGGTGCGGGGCTGTGCCTGCTGCAGTGCAGGCTCAACCACAGCTGCGACCCTAACGTCGCCGTCGTCGTGGGCCAGTTCACGGACGTCACGATCGAGCTGACGGCGCAGCGCGACATGCGCAAGGGCGAGGAGCTGCTGCAGAGCTACGTGGACCCCGCGCTGCCAGCCTGCCAGCGGAGGCAGAAGCTGTGGGCCGGCTACGGGTTTTGGTGCACGTGCGACCGCTGCGTCACAGGCAGTCGCGCAGGCGGGGGTCCAGTGCCGTTGGGTGCGGAAGCTCTTTCCCTGGCGGCGTAGGGAGGCCCGGCCACCCAGCCCCAGCAATGCCCGCAGGGCCCGCAATGATCAGAATGCCCACGATGGTGGCTTTTGGCTTCCACGACCTCTTTTGGTTTGGTCCGTGCAAAGTTCCGAATTGCCTGCAAAAAGGCCTGTTGGCATTTGAAATGGGTTTTTTTTAAAACAAACTGTGAAAATGGCTCTTTGCAACAGAGCCCAAGGACCAAACACGCTGTTTTGTTGACCATGACATGCCAATCGGGGCCCTACTTCTTCTCACAAAAGCCCAAAAGTGTGCAGGCTGCGCGGTGCATTAGGGGGGGCAGTGTGCGCTGCACTGTGTAGAGTGCTCCGGGGGCAAGGGGCACAACGCCAGCGCGTGCCCCACGAGCTCGGTCCAGTCGTGTTGATGAGGGCACAGGGATCCCCAATGGAATGTCCACAATGCCTTTGATGCCCGCAATGCCCACGATGATGAGCACGCCCGCCATGACCGCACTGCGACGCAGCCCAGAGGAATCCGCCCCACTTGCTGGGCTGGACATGCGGGCCCCTGTCCCCTTTCGGGATGGACCCTGTATGTCCCCTGCGGGGGGGGCCGGCGATTTGAGACGCGCCTCGACCCTCGGCGTGCCTTGTTCACCACTGCCCTTCGTTGCCCACCTCCCCCCCTCTCCTCAGAAGCAGTGTAGCTCCTCCCCCTTTGCACACACTTCGACGACCAAGGCCAGCGCCCAACCGCCTTCTGCTGCTGGTCCAGAGCCCCCCCCTTCCGACGCATGCCATTCTCCGGGGGCCCTCTGACCCTACGATGCACGTCGAACCAGGCCATATCTGTGGGGGGAGGGGGTGCCGGAGGACCGGCCCTGGGACGCCCCCTCCCCCTCGCTGACCCACCCCTGCCTCCCTGCCTCTGTGGCGCCCCTGTACTTCATGCACAACTCACCTGCACTACCGCCGTAGACCGCTCTGGTCCATCCGCGTCCAACGGCGTCTTGGGGCAGCCGTGTGCATTGAGACCAGCGGAACTCCCAAAACCAGCCGGGGTCACAGATGCTTGTCAGCATCCCTACGGACCAAAGGCTGAAGCTGCCTGAAGCAGGGTCATCCAATCAATCAGACCTCTCTCTCTCTCTCTCTCTCTCTCTCTCTCTTGCCCCCCCCTCCCTCCCTCCCTCCCTCCCTCCCTCCCTCCCTCCCTCCCTCCCTCTCTCAATGCGCCAGTGGACAATCAAATGGCCAGTCCAACACGCAATGTACTGAGAAGGCGATGAAGGCCGTGGGAAGGCAGGCGCGGCTGGAGCTGAGTGACAGGGCCACACCTGACCTTTGGAGGGCCTCCCTCTCCGTTCCTTCGTTGTCAGAGTTTGTCACGGGGCCGACCAACGTTGGCCTCACTCCCCCCCCCCCCCCCCTGTTCGCCCTCTGCCCCGTGCAGTCCTTTCTTTCTTTTGACCGGTTGACGTTTTGTCGGGTATTGTCCCGCTGCTCTTGTCCCCGCCACCCCCTCTTCCTCTGCGCACTCGGTCCCCCACTGTTCTCTGGGCTCCGGCCGAAGCAGCACGGGGACAAGACCAATGGCCCTGTGGCCCACGCTGAGCGGCCTGAGCCCCGCTCAAAAGGGCACCCGGAGCCTGGGCCATGTCGGAGGGGGCGCCGGCTCTTCTCAGCTCCGCGAACGACCGGTGGGAGAAAAGCTCCGCTCTTCTTCTTTGGATGTGGTGTTGGGGTGAAGGAGGCGAGACAAGGTGGCTTCAGTTACGGGGGTCCGACGGCTGGTTGCCAGATTCTGGCCGGTCACCACCAGCAAGCGGTTGGAAGTGACTCGACAACGGTCAGCCAGTAACCGCCTGTAACTGCCAAGCCCATGGGTGTGTACGTCCCGTAGCCTCAAGGCTGTCGTGAAGCGACGCCCTCCCACGGGACAACCCAACCACTGCCGTTCCAACATTTTCATTTGGGCCGATGTGCCGCCCGTTTTCAAGCCCTTGCCCGAGCCTTCAACACTGCCTTTTTTTTTCACAGCCTCGGTCACGGCAGCCCCTGTTGCACCCCTGCAAATGCAAGAAGTGACACCACGGTGCAGACGAGAGATACCATGGGGCAGAGGCACCCTGCATCTCCACCTCCCTACAGCTGTCAGAAGGATCCCTGGCATCCCTCTGAATGTCCCATCCCCTCGCCACATCTCCCCGCCAGCCCCCTCCACAGTGCGCTACACTGCACTGCACCTCCGTGACTCTCCCCGCCACTTCCCTCCCCCCCCTCCATTTCTCTGCCTCTCCGATATGGCAGTCCCCAGCCGACTGCCATCAAGAACGGGTCGACGAGACCGGGATGTGCTGCCTCCGCTGCGCGATGCGCCACATGCAGTCGCCCGACCGTCACGCAGGCCCTGGCCGCCGGTGACAAACCCGGGCCGGACTGGAATGGCAAGGCCGTCTCTCATCGCGTTGCGGAGGGTTGCATTTTGTCGACTGCCCTTCTTTGTAACTATCGTTCATAATTGACTCGTGTTGAGTGCCCGGCCCTCAGCCTCCCGCCTGCACTCCGCCCGGGGGGTGGTCAAGCCACACCCAAGGGCAAAAGCGGGCACCCCCCCCCCCCCCGCCCCCTGGGGGGGAAATACCAGGCGCTGAAGCTGATTTACACTGTGATACTGTGGTACAGATTTGTGGTGCGGAACCGTCACTTTGTGACCCCCCCCCCCCTAAAGGGGGGGGGAACCGGCCCAACCAAAGGGGGGAGATTTCAAAGGGGGGGGGTACATCGCCTGTGGCAGTAGCCGCCCCACGGCAGCGCACACAGTGCCTCAGCCCAGCAGTACACGGGGGTCACGTACAGACAAAGAGGGGCTGGGGCACAAGGCCCCCAAGTGGTGCGCAGCCCAGCCCAGCAGTACCCTCGCGGTGATGCCTTTCCCGCGGGACGCGCACGCCCCTTGCCCCCTGCTGCCCTTCTGTCGGCTCCGGCAAGGGGCGTGAGCCCGTTTTCCTCAAGGCCCCCCCCCCCTTGTCCAGGATCCGGCGCCTGACCCGCGCTGTACGTCACCCTTCGCGCGGTTTGTGGCGGTTCCGGAGGGTGACGAGCATCGTCGTTCTATGCCCAAGACATGGCTCGACAATGACAGTGAGGGTTTGGTACGGGCGTCACTGACACACAGCGGAAGGTACACAGGCGCTCTGAGGGGGTGTACTCCAGAGACTCGGCGTACGCTCTGGAGGGCCTCTCTGTATCTTGGACAAGCCTTATTTTGCCCAGCAATCTGACAATGGCTGTCACCCACACCAAACGTCAAGTTCTCATTGTCTGCAAACCGCCATCCGGGGATTGCCGCAATTGTCCAGCAAGGCCCTGTTTGGGGCTGTTCCTGTGCAGCGCGCGCGCAGTGCAGGCGCATGGCGCCCATTAGCGTGGTGGTGTACCGGAATTAACCCCAAAGCCACCAACCACTCAAAACACGCTGCCAAAAGGTTTGGATCTTGGCAGCCCATACCTTCCAAAACCTCTTCCCCCCCTCCCCCTTGCGCAAGCACCGCCTTGTCTTAGCACCAGGACCCGGTCTGACCGTCACTTTTACCTAATTTTCTGACCTCGGCTTTTACGGTCAGAAAGTAGGCAAACCGTGATTGTGTGCCGATTGTAAAGGGAAAGAGGGGCTGTTTCATGCTTGTGATGAGTCCTCCTGCTCATAACAACATTCTGCTTGGTACTGCACCCCACTGCTCTTTGTTTTGGTGTGATTTTCAGCCATGACTAATGTCGTTACCCCTGGCATGGCTGTCACGTACATCCGGTCCACCGGTGAGCATGCGCCTGCCACTATTATTGGTCGTTCTACTCGTGGGGATGATTCCATAACCGAGGAATTACAACTTGGGAGCGCCCAGAGTTGCCCCCATACCCCACAGCCACACCAAAACCGCCCTGTTGCGACTATTGTGCTTAGGGTGAGGTATGGGCAGGTTTTCGGGACATGCTTTCTTTGGTACCGCACGTCGCGTGGTTGCACTGCCTTGTCTAAGCACCAGGACCTGGTCTGACCGTCACTTTCATGACCTGGCTGGTGCTTGCGCAAGGGGAGGGGGGTGATAAGCTTCATCCAACACCCTGTCACTTGCACTAGCCTACAGTGCCTTTTCTATGGAGTCGTTGTCTACAGAGTCGTTGTCAGACAGTGCATCAAGTGTCAGTGGCTCGGAAGACTCCTTGTTTAGTACAGATGTAAGTGAAAAAACCAGAAAGAGGGCGCGGCACATGGGCAGGGAATCACCGCCACCTGACCATTGAGCTCTGACCTGGCCTGAAGAACACTGTGGGCACCTGGTTTGGCAAGGCGCAGAACAACATGTGGGAGGCAGCTTCGCCGCCTTGTCTGAACAAGCACTGTAGAATGGTGGGAGGCGGCTTTGCCGCCTTTATAAGACATACTTTGCACAGTGATTGTTTTCTGGGTGACGGCCAATGCGTCTTTGAAGCTAAGCACGGGGTGGGCGTTGGGCCGCTGTTTTGCCTGGTGTTTTGGGACCGCGGCCGTGCTTGTGCAAGGGGGGGGCAGGGTAAGGATGTTGAATGAATAGCGGGTGCAGTCGGGCACCCAGCTCAGTGTGCTGCTGGTTCAGCCTGGCAGCAGGTCGCGCTATGTTCCAGCCCCTGCTGCCTCAGCTTTGCTGAATGCCGGCTGCCACAAGCGCTGCATCTCGTCTTCCTCTACTTCTTTTGCAAGTGCCACTGCCCAAGTTAACAGATTCCCTCTTCACATGGGAGGGCAAAGAAGTTACGCACTGGTCTGTTGTGAAAACGGACAACAAGAAACCACAGACAGGTCGCATACAGTGCGTGACGGTGCTTGGACGGTGCGACTGCTCCCCACAAGTCCAATACGTGTTGCCCCACCCCCACCCGTGTTCAAGTGCATATGCACACACTCTTTACCCGAATGTGTCTTCTTCCCATTCAGCATCGTGGTCTGCATGTGGCACAACCATCCCATTGGGTTGGTTGCCTGTGCATGCAACCCGAAGTTCCATGTTTAGAGAACTACCAATGCAACCACTTGACAATCCTGGCTCCAGAAAACAAATCCATCGTTACCGTGACCCTGGTGCGCTGGCCCCAGCTGATCCTTTACCAAGGGCTTGGTACGGCAGTGGCTCCTGCCCGTCGAGTGCTGCTGCATTTGCTGTGTTTCCAACAAGCCCTTCCAATGTGTGTTCAAGAAGGGCTGAGGGAGCACACCGCCATTGCTTTGGATGCTGTCACTCAACACTCTCACATTCCCCACATACTGTCACTGCAAAGCACAGCAAAGCAAAATATGGGTTGCTTTGTTCTCTTTGTGCTGTGTCTTGGGCTGTTCACCTATTACACTAGGGAAGCCCCCGTGCAGCAGAAAACCCTTTTAGAATCCCCCTTTCCAAACACCCCCCTTTTCCCCAAATGCCCCTGGTAGGGGAGAAACCCCCCCCCAGTTTAGGTGAACCCTCCCCCCCCGGGGTTTTTTTCTCTACAGAGGGGGGGCTTTTTCACCTAAACTGGGGGGTTTTGGGGGGTTTTATCACCCCGTCTGGGGGGGTTGCCGGGGGGGGGGGTTCTGCACTTTCAGGGGGTTTTTTCCTCCCTGTTTGGGGGGGTTTTGTCTGCCTGTTTGGGGGTTTTTTCTCTCCCTTTTGCCAGTTTATACTGAAAGCCCCCTGGCTTTACAGGAAGTGCTACCGCACTGGGGCAACCCCTTCCACCCACCCCTCTCGCAAGATCTGCTCTCTGTGTGTTTTATGCTACAATTCAGGGTGGGTATGGTTGTATCCCCCCGTACTGTGGGCTGGGGGGTTGTCACCCTACAGGGGGGGGGGAGGGGGGTATGGCCCATCTCTTTGTGAACCAGAAATCACAGTGCCTGCCCCGTTTCCATTTGAGATATGCAGGTGTGAGAGGTGATGCAGGGTCACCAGCACATGTGATAGTACATTCAGTGTTTTGCTGAACGCCGCTCTTTCTATGTGTGTTGCATTTTTGGGCGCTGTTGCTTGATCCGTGCGTTCACCTTGTGCACACCGTGCATACTTTTGGGTGTTTTTTATTACTCAGATCCAGATTGCCTGAATTTTTTCCCACGGAATTGGGATGACAGGTTGCAGTAATTGGGAAGCCGGGGGCCAAAGGTGCAGAAAGTGGGACCCTAGGTGTGGTTCTGTGGGACCTGTTCAACGGGGTAGAAGTTGGGTGAACATTCCACAAACATTGAACCGTGCGACACCTCTCCCTTTGTATGCCTGCATGCATGAAACTGCGTTGACTCTGACATGTGCATGGTGCATTGCATGGTGGGCGACCAACCCCGGCGTCAGAGGTAATGTCTGAATGTTGTAAAGTAGGGTACTCAAACACGTTGGCCAGAGCCCATGTGCCCAATTCAGCGTGCTGGTTTTTTTCCGCTAGGCGACCTGTGCAGAGTGTGCATTTGAAAAGATCATAGGTAATGCCTGAATTATATAAAGTTTTGTCTGCAAACGAATCGAAAATCAACGGTAGCTTGCTGCAAGGTAACGTGAGTGGGCCGTAGTTCGAGCTGGAGCAGAGAATGGCCGGGCTAGATATTCATTTATCCATGCGGTTGGATATTGGGGAGTGGTCCAAGGTCTAGGCGGAAACAGGGTTGGGATCAGAGGGATGACAAGAAAGCTTTAGTACAAGTTGTGGATTGGGGTTTGGGAATTGGTCAGAGGAGGGTTTGCAAATGGATTTCTTTTGGGATGAGAGGGAAGACGGGGGTGTGCGATGTGGTTATTTTTTGGACGTGATCTAGTTCAAACAAAGCTCTGGGCTCGGGTCGCACCCCATAGTACTATACATTGGGAAGGTATGAGGTATGAGGTATGGTTTGAGGAGGGTTGGGACAGAGATTTTTGATTTCCACACAGGCATGGCGTCAGCACAATGCATGGTGTGCCAAGGTGGGCAGCACGTTATTCAAAGTGCTGCGCTATTTGTAGCGCAGCAGCAAGCCGTCCATGATGCTGCTGGCATACCCATTGCACGTGTTTGCAGCAGCTGCATTGAACGACTTGCCCACATTGCCTCCGAGGGCAACAACGGCCGGGCAACACACAAGAAAGCTCTATGGGCTGCTAGGCATGCGGGTGGGCGCCGCTTGTGGCACCATGGTCTGAACAAAAAGGTACCTCTTTCCTCTTTGCCTTTGGGTAATTGGAGAGATGATATGATGCGTTGCTATGGGTGGGGTGGGGTATGCACTCTTTGCGACGGGAGAGAAACCCTCGCTCGGCTCTGTCCTTACACTAGGCATCAGAGCGGACAGGGCCTTTGGTGTATTTTTATGTTTCTGTGTGTGTTCAATCATAACAGTGCCAGCGGGGTCCCTCCATCGGAATGAGCTTCATCTCATACCTGAACGGAATGAGACCCCTTGGCAATCATCGGTGCAGTCATTGCAGCTCTCCTAGAGGGCTAGCAGAGTTTCCAACACCGAGCAAAATCCCCTGTGATGGCGGCCCTACATGTCCAGGTCTGCATCTGCACGCAAAGCTCGCCTGCTACCAGTCATTCACCACTGCCAAGTCGTTCAGTGGCTGGATCAGGAATTTCAGGACTTAAGTTGCACGTGCATGAGCATCCTGCTCTCTGACCTGGGCCTTGGACCACCACTGTATCAGAAGCTGAAACACTGCATGGGCACATATCCCAACAGCTTGGTTCATCTTCATTTCGCACCAACTTTATGACTCCCACCATTTAGGGAGGGGCCGGTGGCTAACATGGTTGTGGGGCAGGCGTGCGCTGTCTCCAGCCGAGCTGGCCACAACAGACCCCAATGTACCGATTCTACGAGGACAGAGGCCCTGTTGCACCCCTTGTTGCAGCAGTGTATTGGCCTCCACAATGTCGCTTGCCCCTCCCGACACTGATTACGGCCACAAACGAATGGGGCCTGGCATTCATGCCCAACGTGTGATGACGGCGGGTTCCCTGGTGTGCGTTCCACTTGTGTATTTGTGTGCATTAGTTTGCATCTGTGTGTATATGAACATGTGTGTATGTGATGATGTGTCTGTGAATGATTGTGTATGCAGGTGTTGTTTTCACTGGTACTGGAAAACGTCACTGGTATCATGCCTACATCTCCGCAATCTTTCAGCTATGTGTGTGTCTGAGTGTGTGTATGTGTGCAGGGATCTCTTGCAATGCCCCACAAAAAGGGAGGGGAGTACCGAAAGGGGTCATGATGGTGAAGAATATGTTGTGGATTGCGCTGTTGGAGAGCAGTCACACTCCTGGTTCCTGGGCTTTATCTTGACCTGGGCCTAAGCCAGAGCCACCTCTTTTGCTGTGCCAGTTATCATTTCATGGATAGCAAGGCCATTCAATTCCAGAAGATAGCTATGCATCCCCACTGTGTGGTGGAAAAGGCATTGCCACAGACTACCAGTCTGTACCTCATGAGCAATTTTGGGCATGCCCTTCTGGACAGATTTTCGGCCCATGGCTTCATGTGCAGCGCTCTTGTGCTCGTGCATTATCCAGTTCTCTGTTCTGGTGTAGGTTGGCCTCCCTCCTGATTAAGACCCTAAAAGAGAGACACCCTTGGAGACACCAAAAATCATTCATATGTATCCAGCAAGGCTGCCGGGACCTATTGCTATCCATCATCAGTTTTCTGTGCAGTTGACAGGGGCAATCAACTCATGCACACACACAGTTTCTGCAACTCCCCGGCATTCACTCGCGGTGAAATATATGCCATGTACATTGAAGATCTGCAAAGCCCCAACATACTCCAAGTGGTCTGTTGAAGAGATTGCAAAGCTCGGAATCCGGAGGACAAGGCTGTTGATGTATGGATTGTCCTTCGCCGTAACCAAGTGGCACACCCCCGCTATTGCGAATACCATGCAGCTCTCATCAAGAATCAAACAAGCGGACGGGGGCTACGCAAGAGGAGGGGAAGGGGGTTGAGTGAGATGAGATTGATATTGGTGAAGATGATTGATTTGGCCATAGAGAGACATCACATGATGTCTAGCCAAAGTGCAATGAACATTTTGGACAAGTGCACCACACATGATATCAGATGAAAGGGTTGTGAAAAGGAGGATTACATGAACCATCATGCTTTGGGGGCGCCCTTAGCGCAGTGCGCGCGCAGTGCAACTATTTGGGCATCTAGCCGTACTGGAGACCCATACTTTGTGATACTAGGGGCATCATTGTTGCCCCTAGCATAGGTTTTGATGCTTCTTCCACATGGGGGATATGACATTTTTGGATTTTCACATTTTTTCTTGCTCATCTTCACCATGGACTCCCACACTTTGGTGTGGGCCCTTCAGTTGGGGTGATGGATTCCCACGCTTTGACGTGGCCCCTCGAGTTGACGTGACGGACTGCCCAGTTTTTCTTGACCACAGTCGAATGCCCTATGCGAGGCCGCATCCCTGTTGATGAGGAAGCGTGGTTGTACCACTGTTGAAAACAAAGGTTGCCGTGGATTCCCTCCTACAAGAAACTTTGCCCCCGGGTCCAGTTGAGGATGGGGTGGACACATACGCGGCTTTGGGACTAGCTGGTAGGGTGAGTGAGCTTTCAATTGAACGAAAAAGAGGACATGTGCGTGATTTTCCGGATTTTGCATGATGTATTATATAAAGGGAAGGTAGCTTGCAGTTGTCTTGAGCTAGGGTAGTTTGGGTGTCCTAAATTTAGGCGCATTTGGGTAGCTAGGGTGGCCTAATTTTGAGAGTGTTTGGAAGGGGTCGGTATGGGGGTTCTTCACATGGGAATCCAGGCTAAAAGTAGCGCGCAGTGCAAGGGTTCCCTTTTTATCCGGTTTTTTTCATGTTGCCAAAGCACAATAAAAAGAAAGGTTTTGCAACACGAAAGAAATATTTTGCTTTTTTGTGCGCATTATCAACAACACCAAGTGGGGGTTAAAAGTGGCAAGTAATGGGGAAATACTTCATCTTAATCAAGAGCGGGAGACCTTTGCTCAAATAGTTTGTATACCGTCTACTTTAGCTAGAGATACGTGGGCGGATGGAGCAAATTGCCTAAATGGGGTCAAAAAGGCACAAGGTGAAGAATTAATAATGCGGGCCTCCCACATAGGATTTTTTTGTAAACCAAAAGCTAATTTTGATTATGTTCTCATGCATTTTTTCACTTTGTGCTCCAAATTGCGGCATCGATAACTGAGCGCCGGGAACCAAAAGTTCGGCGCTAAAACAAGGACTTGTTAACACCTTCATGGTTAATCTGCACCGATCATCTTTAATGCATGTAAGTATTTCCACGGCTCCCGATGTCCGCAGCAAGCATAAAGGGCAAACTGCAAAATCCCAACACAAGATCCACAAAATTCCTAGATCGTCAAATCTTTCATCACATAATAATACCCTAACCTACAAACAACAATCTCAACATAAAGCGGCATTTTTTTTGAAAACAAAATCCTCATTTAAATGCCGTGATCGCATGCGCGCCCTTTCTGGCTACGGGCAGCCCGGGCAAGGCTTGCACCCCTCGCAGCCCCCGCCAAACCCTTGCCGCAACCACTAGGCCACCCGCAAGGGCTAACACAAACCCCGGAGCATGCACGGCCGCTAAATACAACAAAATTTTTGCTGAAGTAAATTGAGGTAATGTACAATGTCCCGCCCCTAGGACCTGAAGTCATGCATCGAAGTCCCTCTACCTTATTTTGGGTATATCTTCGCACACTATGCTGAATGGAGGGGTTCATTGCCACCTAAAAACCCGGCTGACTATTGGGAAAACATTCCTGAAAAAGCACTACAACTTTTGAAGCAAAACATTCACCTAAGCAAAAATCCTAACCAAATTCCTGGCCCAAAACTCAACGAGGCAGTTTTCCAAAACTAATGTTCAACATACTTGGACATAATGTTACTCCACGTATTTCCCATGCTAAATGATATGTCTTCTGCGCCATAATTGAAAAAATCTGCTCAAAAGTTTGAAAAAGAAAAACTGACACACCGGCACACAAGCAGCAAAAACAAGGCACAAAGAGATAGTGAATAGCTCATTGGGCTGCCCCACAGGGTACAAAAGAAAACTGAATGCTAATGTACAAAAAGCTGCTGCTGCCGCCCTCTGAGAATAAAATAGAATTAAAATCGTGCTTGGCTTCTTGATGAGCACTCCTTTTCCATCAATCTAAGGCACATGACACAGGAACAAAAACAGAAGCACTGACAAAAGGGGGAGCTGTGTGTGCCGAAACAAAAAAAACGGACCCGGCTTCGTTGGGCCTCATTGCTTTGAATTGACGTGATTTTAGTGGTATCGTTCTGACGTGCAAACAAAACGAGCAGGAGTAAGGTTCAGAATCAGAGAGGTTAGGGCAAACATATTTGTAGGCATATAGAATGCACAGGCATGTGCACAAGTGTGTACAGATGGACGCATAAAAAATCTCTGTACGTGCACAAGTGTGCGCACATAGACATATCAAAACTCTCTCAGCGTCCCAAGAAAAAACATGCCAGCCTACAGTACAAGGGTTTGCAGCACGTAGGGTGCTGAGACCCATGCCCTCTGCCACTGTGGGCTGCTACTCTCATACAAAAAACGGCACTCCCAAATTTTCTCGTAAAATAAAATATCAAGAGAGAAGTTTTCTACACAATGGCCTAGTGTGTATAACCTCTGGGGCACTCTTTCCTCGGTGGGATGGGGGCGTTACTGCACGAGCAGTGGCTCTGCCATGCAACTTTGCAGTGGCAGAGTGCAATAGTCCCGAAGTGGGACAGTGAATGGGGAGGGTACAAAAAATAGAATGAAGTTTACTCAAAGTTTAAATGTGGAAGCATAGCACCGGCGGATGCACGGACGTGTCCGAACTCCCAAACAGGGGCGAAATGAGTTGAAAAAAGGAAGAGCCACACAGTGACCTTGAAAAGAAAATAGAAGTCTTAGAAAAAATGTTTCCTCGTGTTAGCAAACCAAAACCTCCATGAGTAGACAGCCTCAGAACCAAAAGGCCCAAAAATGGGCCACAATAAAACTGAGCCTACAAATCCAGAATGTAAAAATTGAAACAAGGTTGCATGTTAGTGCAAGGCTTTGAGCACAAAAACAGTGCTTTTTGAGCGCCATAGGCGCTCGGTGTCAAACCCTTTTTTCTCATCTAACTCATTTCAGCTAGATTCAGCTTCAAAATGTCAAAAACTAGACAGGACCTGCAGACAAAAGGGCGAATGCGCAGGCAGCCTTCTAGCCTAAGCACGAGGCTCAAGAGAGGCGCGCCTCAACGTCGCTTGTTAGGGAACGCACAGAATGCCACGCACGAAGGTATCTCTGCTACTGGAGCGCAAAAAGGCAGTGCTCATAGCACGCTACTTGGCTAGATCTGCTCTGCGCTGCACACCTGCAGGCGCGGGAACACACGCAACGCACACTATATGACCTTCATATTTATCTCGGCATCTTCGACGGCTGGGTCACTGACAACAGCGGCGGCGTTGTCTTGGCCCACTTGTCGTTCTTCACCTTCGCCGAACTTGCTAAGCCAAGGGGCAGTATGCTACCTCACATTGGCCACCAGCTGACACGACTTGCATCACTCTGGCTGTCCACGGCAGCTCCAGCGCCGACCTTCACGCTTCTGTGTCTTTGGGAGCAAGTGGCAACACGCAACGGCGCCCAAGCATGCCGCTGCTAAGCTCGCCGCCACTGGGGGCTTGTTTTCAAATCGGCTGTTCACCCATTCTCCGGTTCTGACGACCTCCAGGCGCGCGAGTTGAGCGGCGATGGTTTCATATGGCCAATTGTTGACCGCTGCTGGAATGTTCCTGAGTTTGAACTCACTGAACTTTGCATACCTCTCCAGTTCTCTCCTTTGAAACTCTACTTTTACTGCAAGCTCCATGGCCTCATCCTGGGCTACCAATCGCCATAATCCCAGTGCGCTCAGTGCCCCTATATCCACCACACTATGCAGAGGCATCGCCGTCGTTTGGAATCGTTATACCTGAAAAAAAAATTTGAGACGCGTGGTCAATCTCTCTAAGCCCTGAACCGGAACTTTAGTGGCCACCCTCCAGCGCTCAATTTATGAACTTGATTCCTCCGTGACCGAGTTAACGATCTTGTAAATGGTTCCCACGGCTCCCGTTGTCCACAGCGAGCATACAGGGGAAACTGCAAAATCCCAACGTGAAATCCACAAAACTTCCAGATCGTTAAATCCTTCGTCACTTAATATACCATAAGTTGCAAACGGCAATCTCAATACAAAATAGAACTTTTCTTGAAAATAAAATCGCCATTTAAATGCCGCGATCGCACGCTCGCCCTTTCTGGCTGCGGGCAGCCCGGGGTGGGCTTGCACCTGTCACAATGCACCGTCTGTGAGTATGCTAATCAGCGAGCGTGCAAATGCAGGCACTGAGCATCACAAAAAAATTATCTGAAATTTCATGTTGTCATTCACATTCTTTTCTAAAATTGGGTGTGCAATCTTTACGTTACTATTTATTATGACAAGTTTGTGCTTACGTTAAACCGCGTAACATATGTGTTTTTCATAGTCATTTTGCAAACTAACTGCGGTTTCCTTAAAGAATGCGCAAGCGCGCAGCCGGTTTGTCATATGAATTGTTGAATTTAAAAATTTTTGAAAAGACAAAAGTTTTTGGAAAAATGCGCATTGAATGCATCTTTGAATTCGGATCAGGCATGTCTTATCAGAAAAACTCTACGACGCCTTTTGATGGATCTGTGTTAATCGCCGATTTTTAGTGGGAGTCAGAGATCATCCTTCTTGATTCAATCTCTGCAGATGTCCTTGAGACGCCGCTGACGAGACCATTGCGTTTTGACAGTGCCTGCAGCCTCAACGATACTACGAGAATTCAAAACCCCAATTGAAAAAGCAGAAAACACCAAGCGCGTCCGGTGCGTAAAATAGCAGGACAGTTGCAACAAACAGGTTGTGTACATCCTCTTGAACCACCGTTGTCGAGTGACCAATAGCTGGTATTGCGCAGTCTAACTTGGAGGGAGGGATGCAGCAGCTCATGCATGACCTAGCATGCGCTTGAACCCCATCCTAGCCGCAGTCTCGCCAAGAGCGCCTCAGAGCGTCAGGGGCGACTGTGATGAATTGTTTTATTGCCATTCAGCGGCGACAGCAGCCCTGTATTGCTTTGAGTCAGTGATTTGGGAAGACATAGGGAAGACATGGTAACAAAACAAAACACCCCTTTTCCTTAAAATGCGACACCGGTGGCCACCATAGCACAAGGGGGGAGTAAGAAAAAGTGTGATGGTCAAGTGCAATGGATTATGCCTACAGTGGGTCAACAATGTGCACTCTGGCTAATACAAAAATTCTGGCTCATAAAAAATTGTATATAGCCTGAGGCCTAAAAATCCAAGGAAAGCATTTTGCTTAGCACAGGTTATAGGCCAGGAAACCCAATGAGAAAACACACAGGTCCAAATCCATTGAAGCAGTGTCCCATGCCAAAGAAATGGTGCAGATAAATTGCTTGCAGATGATTTTGCAGCACAGGACCAGTTGCATCTATGCCCTAAAGTTTTCATCGCATCAAAAGATGCATGGGCAACACAATTTACTTCATTGGCATTCTGTGTGTTCAGACACAGCTTCTTCCACCAGGCTGTATGTGCAAATGAGAAAGCAAAAAAGACCTGTTGATTATGTTCCTTCCTGGAATCCACAATGCAATCCTTAAATGCAGCACATGAGACATGCAGCACAATGCAAAATACCATACAAAAAAGTCATCACCTGCAAAAAGGTTGGAAGTGCATAAAAACAAACATGAAACAACACTCATTAGCACGCACAAGTGCAACTGTTGGATCAGGGGGTCAGGTGTCACTCTACACCCCTGTGTTGCACACTGTCCCACTCATGATGAACATTGTGGCCATGATATCTGTAAAAGTGATCTCTCTCTCTCTCTCTCTCTCTCTCTCTCTCTCTGTCTCTCTCTCTCTCTCTCTCTCTCTCTCTCTCTCTCTCTTGTTGTTGTCTGTCTGTCTGTCTGTCTGTCTGTCGGTCTGTCTTGCTCACTGACCATTCCGTGTTCTTGTGTCTGCAAACTGTATGTGTGTGCTATGTGCACACAAAAATTTACATTCAACATCCATAGTATTGTGTGCCAATAATGTGGGCAACGATGCGCAGTGGCATACTACGTGCATGTGTGCATATGCATGCAATGCTGCTAATGTGGTTTCCTATACACAAGGATAATCATGCAGAGGTTAGGATTTACTTCAATTTACACATGCCCCAGTAGTCGTTGGCACCCTCCTGGAACTCGACCATGTGCTTTGCAGGCAATTGGCAGCAGCCCTAAACAGGAAAAGAGCACATCAAGTGGCGCAGCAGATGCGTGGGCATTCGTACAAAGTCACCACGGCGCTGCAGGAATCAGGTACGGGAGAGGCAGGCTGGGACACAGACCAGCAGACAGGCAGACAACGTAAAAAAAACCTGAAAATCATGATATTGGCAAATCTTGTAACCGCTGTGTCCCCTACTGACTTATTGTTTCAAGGCGAGCACCAGTCGCAGCTGCAGCAAGTTTGCCTCCCTCTCAGAACCACACAGTGACACGAACCCTCGGCTCTGCTGGTTAACAATGCACTGAAACCCCTTGCAGGCCATAGCTTAGTGATACTGGAGGGGGGGGGGGGTAAACTGGCCCCCCCAGGATTTGGCTGACCCACCCACCCAACCCCAGACCCACACACCCACCTGCCGGATACCCTGAGGGGGGGGGGGGGGTCACAAAGCAATTTTCGAAAAAAAAAATTCACCCTTCAGTCTGTACATGGTCCTTGATGCGTAATGCCTCACGTATGCTCAGTGACCTAGCGGTCAGAGCAGTACATCTGCAAATGAAGGACGTTGTTTCAATTCTTGCTGATGCTAAATTTCATCACCTGCATTGGAGTGGTCAACCTGAAGAAAAAAGTGTTTTTTCATGCCCAAACAAAGCTTGCCACAAGAAGACGCATGCACACTGGTGTCACAACGTGCCTCTGCCCATGAACAACGTTGGTGGTCTACCAAGCTCAGCAACCCACCCACCCACCCACCCAAAAAAGCGGACACCCCCCCCTGGGGGGGGGGTACCTGCACTTTTCCCAAAATCGGGGGAAAACCAGACAAACCCACCCACCCACCCACCCTCAGACCCACCCACCCAGCCCTCCCCCCCCTATGTCACGTGTGCATTGGCGGCAAACAGCACAAAGCGCAGAAAGAAAATGGGCTCGTCAGTGGCCTATAAGACCACAGGTACCTTTCTGTCACAGAACACGAGACACGAAGATGCCTGTGGGTGAGCCACAGAGATGCAAAGCAGTGGATGTGCAGCGGTACGCCAGTGGCCGACGCTAAGCTTTACCCCCCCCCCCCCGTTTCGTATCAACCAGTCACTAAGCTATGGCCTGACCCCGCAACGCTTGACAGAAGATGAGTTGCCCGCAGCGGTAGGGTCATCAGCCAGTAGCTTCTTTGTAAATGACCTGGGCCCGCATTTCGCCAAGAGCTTTCCATTGTTGGTGCTTGTAGGTGCCGGGTAGTTCAAGGGCTCAAACGGCCCCTGCTCCCCATTGAACTCCACTTCTTGACTCTTATTCACTTGTCCACACTTGTCGCAACTTGTTGACACTTGTTGGTACTCATTGACGCTTGTTGACATGTGCTCACGGTGTTTGACACTCACGGGGAGCTGTTGCCGGGACTTGCTGACACAAAAATGGAGGCGGGGCCAGAGTTTTGCTTAAGGGGGGGTGGGGGGGGGGGTCCAAGGGGGGTTGGGTGGGTGGGGTTGTGGGGGACTCCCCCCCAGGAGACCCTGAGTTGTTAGAGGCGCCGAAGAAATTTTTTGGCCTAAACTGACTTGCGCCGAAGGCGCCAGAGAAAATTTTTGATTGGCTGAGGACCCGGAGAAAAATTTGCCCAATCACTTAAGAGGGGGGGGGGGGTCCGAGGGGGGTGGGTGGGTGGTGTCAGACCCCCCCCTCATCCCCCCCCCCCAGGAGACGCTGAGTTGTTCAGCAAAACTCTGGGCGGGGCACCCCCAACCTCCATGGGGACTTTGCACGACGGCCGCCCTGTCCCCAACCCATGGGCCATCCCCTGCATCTCGGGACCTGCATCACGCTGCCCATCCCCTGCATGCTCTTGATAAGGATGGCCGGTACGTTTGTGTCCCGGTTGAATCCCGGAAGGCCGCTGAAGAGCTGGGCCCGTGTCCCAGTCCAGTTGGGCTTCGTGTAGCTGCAGCCACAGTACTCCGGGCGCAGGCTCATGGCCTCGTCGCATGTGGCGGCCCCAAAGTAAAGCACATTGTCCTGTGGAACCAACGGAGGACGGAATCAGGGGTCCTTTCCCTGACTTCGAGAAGAAGGAAAAGGACATTGCTTTGCGTTACCCCCCCCCCTCCCCCTTGCGCAAGCACGCTGAAAGTCAGGAAAACAACGGTCAGACGGCTGGGGCTGGCAAACAATACTGAGAATCACTTCAAACTTCGTAAATCGGTGTGCTGTGAAGCTGATGACGGCGTCGCGAGCCAACCGACAAAACCGACAGCGGGGATGAGCAAACCGGATGAGGTTGTGGGCTCACCAACGACGGCGGTTGGAAGTTGCCGTGAGCTGCCCCCCACTAAAGCAATCAGCGGCAGCACAACTTGCAGGCGATGCATACCATTGACTTGGCGTGCACACTGACAGTCAGGACTGTGGGCTCCCAGTCCTTCCGATGCATGAAACAGACTTTGTAGTCTCCGGCCTGAGTCACAGGGCCAACGACAGCCACGTCAGTCGTGGGGTCCAACTTCCGGCCGGCCGCCGGACTTCCGGGGGCCGTTCCTAGGCAGTCCTGAGGGGCGAATGCCAATGCGAGGGTGTGAGGCGGTGCCGTGCACTGCGCGTTGTCGGGCACGATCAACGCCCGGGGCAGAGACCGGAAGAAGTCCCTACCCTGTGACCTCTGTGGCAACAGAGTCAAGCTACAGGCCACTCCATCAACGTCCATCGCACACTCCGAGAGGGGGCAGGGGGCTCCACTGCACCCTCCCGGAGTTGAAAACCCGCCCACCACCAGGGGTTTGCTTGAAGGGGAGGACGCTCTGGGGGTAAACTCAGAGCGGTTACAAAGCGGTTGGGGCGCGCTGTAAAATCGGTTGGGGGGCAGTCACTGGCGGTTCGAAACGCGGGTGGGGGTGGTATTGGGATTGCGGACGTGCCTTCGGGGAGAGTTGAAGGAGGAGCGTGGGGGGGGGGGGGGGGCAACCCCCCTCCCTTCAAGCAAAGCCCTGCCCACCACCCCTTCCCCTGGCCTTTTTACACAGTGCCGCCAACTGCCCAGACACTCCGGTGGGTCCAGAGCTCGGAGCACATAACAAAACGTAAGATTCGAAGTTTCCGCTCAACCAGCGGCGGGGGGGGGGGGCTGGGCTTGGGGGATTACTGTAACCGGCGGTGTGTCGAGGAGTGTGGGATGTGCGGGTTGAGGAGTGCGGGTGCTTGCCCATGAAGCATGTGGAAGGCACTGGAGGAGTGTGAGCGGTTCTGCTGAGCAGTGGCGGCTATAGGCCAAACCAAGTTTTGACCCCCCACCCCACCCCCATCCCAGAAGGTGGTACCCAGGCACAGGGGGGGGGGGGGAGGGGAGGGGTCAAAACCGAAAAAACTCATTTGGGGATTATTTTGTCTCCCAAAACATTAATTTTACAAGGGGTTAGACATCCAATATCATGCCAATAAAGCTGAGGCACACTTGCACACTTCTGCCCCTGAAAATCAGAGCCCTTCCTCGGCAGGGCTGCTCTGTCAGAGCTCAGAGGGAGAGAAACATCACGTCCAAAGCACATGCCCTGCATGTGCGACGTACAGCGCGCACGCACAGACCGAGAAGTGGGACGCCAGCTTCACAGAAATCGTGTTCTCAGTCCTCATCCACAACCCCCGCAGTTGAATGCTGGTGGTCAAGCCCTCGGTCACGTGAACAATCTTGCTCTCGGGATAGACCCATGCAGGGGTCAGCAGCACGGCCTGCAGCCACAGAGGGCAGGGGTGTGCAGCCCTGCCTACAACCACAAGAGGGCAGGGGTGTGCAGCCCTGCCTACAACCACAGAGGGCAGGGGTGTGCAGCCCTGCCTACAACCACAGAGGGCAGGGGTGTGCAGCCCTGCCTACAACCACAGAGGGCAGGGGTGTGCAGCCCTGCCTACAACCACAGAGGGCAGGGGTGTGCAGCCCTGCCTACAACCACAGAGGGCAGGGGTGTGCAGCCCTGCCTACAACCACAGAGGGCAGGGGTGTGCAGCCCTGCCTACAACCACAGAGGGCAGGGGTGTGCAGCCCTGCCTACAACCACAGAGGGCAGGGGTGTGCTGCCTACAACCACAGAGGGCAGGGGCCTGGGAAGTGACATACAGTGGCGGACCCTGGGGCCCCAGAGAAGGGGGCTCAGCCCCTGCAGCATCCATCTATCCAGGAGCAGCAAGCTGCAGTTTTGGTGCAGAGGCCATGGTAGCTCGCAGGTTGGATGGGGTCAAAAGGGGGCTTGCCATGAAGTCTGAGTAAGTGTGCCGGTTTGTACTTCTGGGCAATATGCAACGGTTTGAGTTTTCTTGGAAATAAATAGTTTGCATTGCTTCCATTCCAACCCACTGGGGAAAAGTATTCTGGACGGTGAGAGTGGAACTTGTCCCTCTACTCACAGGTGCTGCTTCTGCCCCTTGAATGACAGTGAAGTTTCGAAACCACACCACCAATGTGGGAAATGCACCTCAGGGCCAGGGGGTTCCAGGTCATCATCCGTGGTGCACAGCATTTCCAAGAATAGGGGGTGGCACGGTGGCACGGGCACCCCAACACACACGACTCAACAGGATTCTTTGATCATTTTGGGTCAGAAACCACGAGGAAAACATCTGTCGGGCCGCTATGCAGGGCCAATCATTACCCATCCGCAGACTGCCCTTTTGCAGGGCTCTGTCTCCGGAGCCCTGTCTCCAGACCACCCACCAACCCCCTCGTGCCAATCTTTTTTTGTGTTCCCCAGGTGCCACCAGGCTCAGGCAGGATGCTCCAAAGTTAAAGGAGAGCAAGGCACACCCAAGGACAAGAGCGGCAGGGGGTGGAAGGAGATAGCGGAGGACAGCGCACAACGGCGCCCGCCTGGGCATGAGGTTAGGGTTAGGGTTAGATTACTGAGCTGGGTCTCTTACAACCCATTTTAGGGTCCAGGTGAGCAATGTATTTCAGCAGCAAGCAGCAGCAGCGTTAGCAGCAGCAGCAGGCAGTTCAAAAAATAATTGTGGAGACACCATGGCTCAAAATATGATTGGAGTAGCTCAAAACGACCAAAGAGCAAAGGCGCATCACCTCAAACTAGTTTCGTGTGATTTCAAGGCGTCTAGCCCTTTCATGGCCAAGTAGTGTTCAAAAATGACCATTTTCAGTCTGTTTTTCAGGGAGATCATCCTGAAACTTCAGGATGATTATCAGTGTGTCATGTCGGCATCTCCAATGAGGGCCGTTCTTCTTCCATGGCGATTGGGCTATCCAATGATTGCAAAAAGGTGTTCAATGAGGTGCCTCTCACGCCATGGTGCCATGTAATGGTCCATGGTGAAAATGAAGTGAAAATGACCCATTTTTCAACCTGGTTCAAGAAAACCATAAGGACCCAGCTTGCTGTGGGTCTCAATTAGCTTACCCAACTCAGCTCCGGCCCCTGCGAGGGAGGGTGGGGAGGGGGGCAAGGGGCACAGCACTGCCCAGGTCCCGGAAGTAATGTGCCCCTGTAAAGCCCATGCATGTGTGACTGGGTGCCGCAAGGACGAGAGGGCAAAAGAATGCCC
This sequence comes from Eutreptiella sp. 'Long Island Sound 2002', assembly GCA_964036045.1. Lineage (NCBI taxonomy): Eukaryota > Euglenozoa > Euglenophyceae > Eutreptiales > Eutreptiaceae > Eutreptiella > Eutreptiella sp. 'Long Island Sound 2002'. The sequence continues at coordinate 56,249,503 of OZ038386.1, forward strand.
CCCGACTCTGCCTTAAAAGGGGGGGGCTGCAATTTCACCACATGTTTTGGGGTGTTCCCAGAAGGGACTGAGCACATCGCCACCCACCCATTCTGACAACCGGACCCCTCACACTACATTATTCATTTCATGGGGACTATTAGACACGCTTCGAAGTGGGCACAGGAGGGCTGTATAAAAAGAGTAGACAAAAGCTTAGTAAGTGCTGTTTCATACCCACAGTGCAGGCAGCTTTCACATGAAGCATTTCCCAAGACAGTGAAGATGTGGAGGGTTCTCTCCACCACCAACATCGTGGGAAATGTAACCCAGGGCCAGGGGGTTCTGGATCACCAACACATCAGTGGTGCAGAGCATTTCTGGACATTTCTTTTGGTGCCAAGTGTGCTCCCCACCGCAGCTCTGGTGTGTCCTTCCCCAACTCAGCCCCACTCCCCCGACACATTCTGCCCTCGCCAGCCAAACACCCCCTCTCATGCTCTACATGGGCCATACCGGGTCCAAGATCCCCCGTGCCTCCACAGTCGCATAGCGGCGGTAGCACAGCTTGGGGCGGACATCCTTCTTCGCTTGCTGCAGAGACAGAGAGACAGGGAACGCAATCACAGGCATGTGAGGGGTTTTGGGATGGCACAACACAGCGCATGTGAGGGGTTTTGGGATGGCACAACACAGCTGAACAAGTCGTCCGTATTGCAGTTGTGATGTCCCTTGTGCTGCAACCACGACTGAACATGCAACCTGCCTTTTCCAACCTCCTGATTTCGGACCGGGGTACATGCAAATGTTCAGAGCCTAAGGAGCCTGTCGCCGGTGTGGAGAGACCTCCACCAGCCTAATTGTGCGCCAACGCCTGCTCTGATGCCCACAGGAAGACAGGAAAATCATGTGAAGTGCCAACACAGTGAAGAACGGAAAGATACAGTGAAGGACGGAAAGCCCTTAGCAGCATTCAATCAACCTTCTGGCCCAGAACGCTGCATCACGTGCACCATCCATTTGTCTCATGAGCGTTGCTATCTGAATACGTAGCGCAGGCCCTGTCTCTATCCTCCTTCTGTGTCTCAACAACCGCACCACCATCTCTTAGGGCAACAGCCATTCCGCTTTGGGGACACAGGAATCCCATGCATCTCCCCAAAAACCATTGGTCGCCGACATGCAGCAGGTTCCAATTCAAAAAAAAAATACAAAACTGCAGGGAGTATGGCACATCGACCGTCGACAGAGAGAAATATCCCATGTACAAAGGGGGGTCAGAGCAAGTTGCTACCAGCCGCTGGAAGTGATCTGAGGGGCTGGACGCTGCTGCAAACACTTGCTCCCACCATACAGCATCCACCAGTAGGGCCCAGGCCCATTGAATGCGGGAAATGCACTGTGGCTATCGTCATCACATCCCTGACCTACTGACCAAGGGTCGCCAAATCAACAAAGGTGTCACCTATGTTTGCGTGCCTTGGGTATCAAAAACAGGGGCGGTCTCAACACCCTCAAAACCTCAGCTTCCCAATGGGTAGGGGCTGTAAATATGGAGGGCGTTCATGCAATATCTGAATGGAGTGGCAGAGTGCGCCCGTGGGTCCTTGACGCCATATGACTGTGCATGTGGATGTGATGAATTGTGAGCCAAGCCCAAGGCTGCATGCTGCATCGCACCACCTTTGACCAAATGCCCTCGGACAATGGCACACCGCAATCACCAGCGCTCCCAAGGCACTACTGGAATCGGTCAGTGACAGAGTCTGGGCGCCATTGGGTCCGGCAATAACAAGATACAACTCGTCGACGTAGGCTGCCGCAAAGCATAAATTTTTCATATGCGTCGCACTGCAAAAGCACAGCAGCTGGTGGTGGCCAAGAGAAGAACAACACCCTCTGGTACTGCACCCATGAGCACAATGATGAGACCCAGGTGCAGCATCCTCCTGGACGCTCCCCAGGCAGTGAGGGGAGACCGTCACACGCCAAGCACACTGGCAGTCTCTTTTCTTCACAGTGACTCGCATCCCGACACCCTGCCTCACCACTGCAGAGGGGCTGTACTGGAGCAGGAGGAGGGATGAGGGCACAGTTGTCACAGCCACGATGCCCGCAGGTTTGACATCATTGGACTACCACATGGGGCACCAGGAAAACCCTCTGCAGGCTTGTGCACAGCAAGACGTGTCAAGGACGCAATGCCCGCGCACCGCCAGCAATGCCCACACCCTTCCCGCAGTCCTTCACAGTCTTGCATGGCTGGGCCCGATCCTTCTGCGTGGCAACGCACAGCGCGCGGGGCTCTTTGCACGTCTCAGGGGCAAGGGGTGGGTCCCACGAGCAGCACAAACACCAACTGGGTTTACTGTTGCACAGCAGCACGGATGAGGAGGATGAAGAGTACACTCTACCTGAACCCATTGTACCCTTGGTGTATCGCTAAACTACACTCATCAATGTCAGCAACAATGGGATGACAATGAGCTTCCCCCCGAAAGTACCAGCAGGATGAAGAAACAGGAGCTGGACAAGAGTAACCTACAGGCAGAGGAGGACTTCAGTCAGAAAATCGAAGGTCTCAATCTGGACCCTTGTCTGAAGAAACTCCTAACCACCTATAAAGAGGTATTTGGTGCTTTAACCCCTCCGCTCTCCTGTAGGAAATTGGTCCAAATGGACCGAAAACAAAAACCTAAGTTTGAGGGTACACGGGTGAGACGTCGTCCCTACCCTGCACCCAGGGATAGTTTGGAAGAGATCGAGCATCAAATACAAGAATGCATCGACGCCAACCTCGTCGGAGAGTATAAGAAGGGGGACTACCGTCCTCACTGCAGTCCCTATTTTCTAATTGCTAAACCAGGCTCGACCGCAATGCGTCCGGTAGGATCATGGGGAGGTCAACAAGAAAACCAGAAGCACTCACGGAGTATCCAGAATATGGAAAACACCCTGGAGCGAATTGCCAAATGCAGGTATAAAACCAAGATGGAGGAACGCAGTGGTTTCTGGCACGTTGAGCTAACCAAAGCAGCCTAGGTATTGCTAGCCTTTATATCCCCTAAGGATCACATTTTCAAATGGCAGGTACCAAATTGTCGTGCCTGAGAATTGCAGTGATGGGTGTCTACAATGGGCCCATCTCAGCTCTGGCCACACGGGCGCTAAGCGCTCAGGTGACCTCAGTGGTTGGGGGCATTTACCGTCAGTTACAAATGCCGTTGAAGCTGGCACCTGCCATGAGGGAGACAGTGGCTGGGCATAGGCTGGGCACCCTGGAGGGGGTGGGGATACCTTCCCCCCTTCCAATGTGTCCCCACCCGTCCCTCCCTCTGCTTGTTGGCTTATCCATTGTTGCGGGGTCGGACACCCAGAACACTGACGTCATGCTGACCGCCAGACCTGTGTGGGAAACATGCGCACGGTGCAGTGCCCCCAGGGTCTTGTTGCGCGTACTTCAAGTGTTGCCCACTCTTTGAAGCCTCAGGCAACCTCCTCAACCCCCCGTGTGATCGCTTCTGGGGCTGCCTCTAAGGTCCCTCCCCTTCTGATGCAGCCCTGGGGACGGGCAGGCGCATTGGGCTGCGCTTGAGGGGAAGGGAGACTGAACCGAAGCTTCAGGAGCGGCCGCACAGCAGTTACTGGCGGTTGCCTGTCCCATCGTCTTTATGGCTTCTTTGCCCAGGGATCTTTTACGTTCACGACCTCCTCCGCTGGGCCTGAGCTTAAAAGGAGTGTTATACCCTCACCTTCCATTGCCACCCAAGCCTGTGCTTGAAGGGGGTGTTTGGGGGGGGGGGGGGGGGCTGGGACAAAAGTTTGTGTACCAAAAATGAACCAAACAAATTTGTCCTTCAGTAAATTTCATTTTCCCCCACTGCAAAAATTTTGGTGAGGGGGGGGGGGGGGACACCACCATTTGGCATTTCAAATCTTAAAGCACAGGCCTGGTGCCACCCCAACCGCTTCCGTCCGCACCCCGTTGCCCACCAACCGTTTTGCAAGTACCAGCATGGCTACTGAAATCGCTTTCCAATGGTTTGCCCACCGCGGTCTCATTCATATCACACCATGGCGCATTCCACACCCTTGCGGCCCCGTCCTTCATGTTCTTTGGCTTTTGAAAGGCGCCCCCGCCCAAAACAATCCTCAGTGAGTGTGCATCATTTTTTCGGCACAGACATTTACGTTGGGAGCCCGCCGAAATGAATGCCAGTGCTTGCGCCTTCGGCGTGTGCGCCTGTTCATTGGCCTGGGTGGCTTTCTGTTTGTGAGATGAGCCATAGATTGCTGGATTGATCTGAATGATTAAACATCACAATTACAGGACATTGATGGGGGCAACCGGGCTTTCGCTTGGGGGGGGGGGTCAATACAGCCCTCTGGCTAGCCTCCCCCCCCCAAAAGGCTAAATTAACACCCCCCCCCCAAATCCTACCGAGACTGACCCCTGGGCCCAGAGGTGACCAGGACCCAAAATTCGGCAAAAAATGAAAATGGGATTTTTGGAATTAGCCCATCGGGGGGGGGGGGTTCAGAAAAAACATCATTTGCCATGTATTTAGTGGGGGAAAAAATGGACCATTTTCAAGGCTCCAAAAAAAATTTCAATTGAGCCCTTTTCCCAACCCCCCCCTCCAGTTTTCGGGGGCTCTATCGGCCCCCCCACCCCCTGGGGAGCAGGGGACTGCTTCGCGATACTGAAGAGGGGAGGCCTGGCCTTCTTGGGATTTTGGCAACGTCCTGGAGGTCTGAAGGGAGCATACTGAGCAGCAGTTTGGTCATATGGCAAATTGCACTCTGCTTGCAACGCGGAGAAGCAGTTGGGGTCAGTGCTGGGGTCAGCGCAGCCATGAGTGCCAATGATGGTGTAGAGGAGGGATGAGACCGCACCCGTGACGAGCACCTCTGACATGGGCATTGGAGGCTGGTAGGTCCCTGTGGTGAGGCATGACATGGGCAGTTGAGGTTGGTAAGTTGGCTCGTCGGAAGCCCGCCCATGCTCCCAGCAACACGGGGAGGGGAGGGATAGGGGGGGACAGCCATTCCCGTTTCACCCCCAGGGATGCCGTGACCCTGGTCCCACTTTGAGTTGTTTGTTTCTTCTCGTTGTGTGCCCCATATCCACAGGGGGCATGGCTTAGGTACGCCCAAATGCTGGACTGGCCCTGCTTCAACCCCTCTGCATTGGGCACATAATAGGCCAGTGAAAACGCCCCTGCGGCGAGCCATGGCATGGGCATTGGATAGTGAGGCCATCATCCCAGACGCATTGATTGCTGCCCCAGGGCCGATGGCAACCACCTGCATCATCTTATGAACCCGTCCCAGAGCAAGAGGGCCAGTGGCCGTATCAGCACGGGATCACTCCTGCACAAGAGGAAGACCGCCCAGACATGCCTTTGGCCAGGCTGTTGCACAGCCCTGCACCGGACAACATGACCTGCTGCTGGGGAGGCTTTGTAAAATGGTGAAAGTGTTGGAAGGTACACAGGACTGGGCACTGGAAGCTGCCAGGAGGATAGGGGGACAGGGGCCAATGGTCCCACTGCAGCATGCGTGCAGATATGTGGGGGTCTACAAGGGCGTTGGGGTGCACCTGGCCCGACTACAAGCCCATTTTCCAGTCGGGTCATGTCCAACTGGCAGACAAACAACGTAGCCCGGTGGTACTCTACACCACGTTCTTGTTTGCTAGCGCCTATCCTTGTGCTGTTGCCCTTTGCTATTTTGGTGACTCTCTGCGCTGAACCTGATTTCTGTCACTTGGCACTTTGAACTGTGGCACGTGTGTTCCTTGTTGAATTGGGAGTCACGTATTGGGCAACCACTCGCCTTGCGCAATGTGTTTGATTTACGGGTGTACGGTGCATGATGTCCTCCTGTCTTGGTGAGCATGGAACCCCGCCGACGAGTATTTTGAGTTGCAAAAATACAGGAGACCTTCGAGCCCTCTCAGTGACCCTTGCTAAGCAACTAGTTTGCAACCACTTAGTGATTTTGTACTGGGGCACCTATGTTCGTTGCTGTGAGAGTCGGGCTGTTCCTCACTTTACACGATGTGTTTGATCAGCAGGTGTCCAATACACACACTCATTCAGTCTTAGTGGACATGCGGTGCCGATGTAGGCTCCAGTCAGTTGTTTAGGATTGTTCGCGGTGGCTCCAGGCCCCTACACCGCACCAAGGTCACCGGCCCCAGGGTCTAGAGAGGGCACGGAGGGGGGCATACACACACATAAGAATACCCATAGAACACAGACCAAAAACCTCACACACACACACACACACACTTCGTGAGGGAAACAAATGAACCAACGACCAGAGGTCCAGTGTGTGTGCTTACACACACACGCACACACACAATGAGAACCGCGAGGACAAGAACAAAGCAAGAAAAGCGGTGAAAGAAAACTCCTCGGGAACAGCAGAGCTGTCCTAGACGTCTTTCAGTCTGTCGTAAAACGCGGCAATGTGCAGCGGCGAATTTCAGTGCAGTTGCTTCTCACTCCCTGAACTGCCCTGAGATACGTGCAGCATTAACGACGGACCATGAAATTCACCTACGCAGATCGTGCCTTGTTTGTCCACGAATTGCAACCTGTGCTGATTCCTTCCACCGAACTGCACACACACAGGGGAAGAGTACACACACACACACACACACACACACACACAGTCAACGGGAAAAACAGGGCACTGGTCAAAGGCAGCCTGAATGTACTAGATCTCGTCAGGTGCAGTGTCAAAACAAAGGCATGTTCAAACACGGTACTAGGCGCCTTTCTGCAGTGCAAAGGACAGACAAAGAGGTCAACATCCTGCATCCCAGCCGCATTCCGGTACAGCCTCTGGCAGCGTCGCTGAACCAGGGGCCTGCAGGCAAAGACAGAATGCATGCACCGCATACAATGGCCCGGGTAACAGGGGAAATTCAGGACATCCCTGCCCTACACACACACACACACACACACACACACACTGCAGCACAACATTCACACCTCCAAGGCTGCACGGTGGTGTCAAGCAGATCTGCGTCAGATTGAGCAAAGGCCTGATGGCTGCCTTGCAATTCTCCCACGTTGCATTCCCAGGGACATGGTACGTTACGCCGTTGTGCATGACTAAGAGCGATGAACAATGCAATGGTGGCGAAAAGCCGAGAGGGAGGGGCGAAGGGGGGGGGGGGGGGGATCAAAGTGAAGCAGGTGCTGCCAGTTGATACTTCTGGGGCGACACACTTGGTTGCGTGCGTTGTGTGGGGGTGTAGGGGTAGGCGGTACAGTGTTTCTCCTACTGGCCGTTTTGGTGATGACTAGACCCGCAGGCGCATTGGAGCATGCTGCTGGCGTCTTATGTCAGCTCGCGTGTCATGACGAGGGCGTTGTGGTCAACACACGAGCTGACCTCGTTGATCTTGTGTTATGTCGTTTCCGATGGGCGCTCAGGCTTTCATCGTCAGTGGCTGAACATGTGAGACCCCCAGGCGATCCCAAGAGTCGAGAAAGCTTCTGAAATGCTGCCCAAAACGTCCTTCAAAAGCGAGGATCTGTTACGCCCCATCCGCAACCAGACATCGCCCGACCAGCCTACTGCTGGTCACGTGCCTACCTCTGTCCATTGTCAATCGAACGCCATCAGTTGACCAACCGCTGCCGTCCCAGAAAGCTCCTGCTCAAAGCAACCGCCAAAGTGTTGCTGTGCAATGCCCACAAAACTATGTGTGCAGCAAGCAACCGGCCCAGGGGCGGGCCCATCTCTCGCCTGATGACGCAACATCCCCTCCCCCCCCCGGGACTAAAAGAGGGCTGCAGGTTTGGAGGGCGAGCGGGGGAGGGGGGTGAAGGGGGGGAGGGTAAGTTTCGGGGGGGGGGGGGCTAGTTAGGGGGGTAGAGGGTAGCCCCCTTACACACACACACACACTCACACAGGCACACTCACATGACATTGACGCGGTACATTTCCTGCCCCTCTACTTCTTAGGCTCAGTGCCCATCTGCGTGACCGCAGAGTCAACCATAGTTGTGTGACTGAGCGGCGGCGGTGTCTGCATGTTGGTGTCTTCATGGGAAGGTGTGTGGATGGGTGGGTGGGTGTGGGTGGGTGTCTGTGTTCGTGCGTGCGTGCGTGCGTGCGTGTGTGTGTGTGTGTGTGTGTGTGCGTGCGTGCGTGCGTGCGTGCGTGTGTGTGCGTGTGTGTGTGTGCGTGTGTGTGTGTGTGTGTGTGTGTGTGTGTGTGTGACGCGTAGACAGTCAATGTGCACAATTTGTTTGATCATTCACCAATCGCCACATTCTCGGCAGGGGGGGGGGGTCTCCTTAAGCAATAGCCTGGCCAAAATCTGACCACCGCGTTTGTGGTGCAGCAGAGAAACAGAAGCTCACAAACACATGGAAACACACACGCCCGCCCGCATACCCGCCCGCACGCACCCGCGCGCACAGGCATCCCATACCTGTCTCCACTCCACCTTTCTGAACACAGGGGCTCGAAACATTGTCCATTGCCATCGCCTTGGCAAGGTCCATCTGGTACTTCGCCATCAGGGGCTCCAAACCAAACCTGCAGGGGTCCGCATCATTGGAGGCTTGCAGGACGAATACAGGGGGACGGACGCTGCACTCACTGGAAACCCACCAAGGGTGGGGGCTGGGGCCCATGAGAAAGAGACCACGCAATGCCGGCCTGTTCCTATCCACATATTCATGATGGGGTGGACAAGCTTTCATTTTGGGGGTCGATAGAGCCTTCTGGCTAGACACCCCCCCCCAATTGACGGGACCCCCAAATCCTACCGAGACTCAAATCCTAACGAGACTGACCCCCGGGCCTCGGAGGTGACCCAGACCAAAAAATCGGCAAAAAATGAAAATGGGATTTTTGGAATTACCGCGGCGAGGGGGGTCAGAAAAGTCATCATTTGCCATATATTTGGTGAAAAAAAATTTTGACCATGTTTAACGCTCAAAAAAATTTTCCGCGCCTTCGGCGTCAGAGTTCATAATAACTGATTAATGGTGCCTGTCAATTGAGCCCTTCCCCCCCCCCAGTTTTTGGGGGCTCTATTGACCCCCCCCCCCCCGTCACTTGAAACCCTGCCACCCCATGCGGCACTGTTGCTGCCCCACATGCACATGCGTCACTGTCTCCCATACGGAAAATGCGATGGAATGTGCCACTCTCTCCCGAATGCCAAAGTGCCACTACCCCTGCCCAACTGCCAGCCTGTCCGGACCCACACACCCGTAATGCTTCTCCGCATACAGATTCCAAACGTAATCCCCCACGTCCAGCATGTAATGCCCGGCGATCGGGGGAACCACGTCAGGAAGGAAAGCAACAGAGGGGGCGTCCATGCCCAGGTCGACCACCGGCAGTGTGGTGTTCCAGGCCAGGGTCTTGTAGTACAAATTGGCCGCCAGCCATGCCGCGCTCGCCTGTAGGCAAACGTACCGCAGGGCCTGTTCCGGTGCGAGGGCCTGGGCTCAAGGCACCCTTGGAGGCATTGACAAGGCCACAGAGGAAGGGGCTGTTGATGGACCAGGGAGTGGGGGGCTGATGGGGGAGGGACGGGGGGCATTGAGGAGCGATGGGGAGGAAGATGCGGAGTCCACTGGAGTGCCTTGCCCCAGCACTGACCAGCCCAGAATGCAACGGGCAAAGAGGGCTCGCACGTCTCCTGTCCTCCAGAGAATGCCCCCAAGCCACCTCCTTCAACATCCCTCCCGGCGGGCTACCTTCTACACGGTTGTGGCCAAACAACAGCCAATGTTCACACACACACACACGATGAACGCAGACGAACAGGCGTGATCAAGCAGAGCACAGCACTGGACGTTAACGAATCTCGTCAGGCCGAAAAAAAGTATAAGATGGAATGAAAGAGCATGTCGGTTAGGCGCCTTTCTGTAGGAAGCAGGAGCCCAGGATGTCCCAGCAGCTCAACCTGAGGCAGAAACAAGGCATGCTGTCATCTTGACAGCACAGCCTGATTGGCTCTCATCGCAGATGGGTCAGAGGGGACATGTTGGCGAACCCGCGACACGCACGTGTGGCCTCATCTGATCACACCTCCGTAGGTGATCGCGTTTGGGTCCCTGCCCTCCCACTTCCCAGGACGATTCGGATGTTGTTTCCTGAAGGTACCCCCCGTTACCGGGGGGACACACACACACATGCTGCCCCAGGGCAGCACTGTACGCGGACACGTTCCAGGGCCTCCCAGTCGTGGTTCCAAATTACCTCGTATGCGCGCAGCTCCGGGCATCCCCTGGGGGCCCACGATGTGTACCGTTCCCCCTCCCAGTGTGCAAACTTTTTCAGCCACTTCTGCAGTGCAGCGACTATCACGCACTTGCGGGCAGGAAGCCCGTGGGACAGGGCATACACGGCCTTTACTGTCGCAGGCAAAAAATGGGGCTCCCCAGCGAAGGCACGGTGCAGTGCTCGGTGCATGGCACGCATACACACACACACACACACACGCACACGCACACACATACACGGTCAGGCTCCTCTTTGCGAGAGTCGGAGACGTTCCGCGTGGAGGAGACCAAACAAACACAGAAGCATCCGGAGTTGCCAGATTTCCTCCGCAGTCACTCCCAGCCCACCCCCCCCCTCAGCCCTGGCGCTGCATCCTTGACGGTTAACAAGCCCAAATACACACGGTGGATGAACAGCTACGAGCTCCAATGCGCCGCTGGGTATCGGCTGATAAGCTCTGCCCAATCTTCCATGGCCTCCACACAGGCCTCTTGAAGCCCCCACCGGCCCAACGTGCTCCCATGACACCTACAACACCGCACCCCACGGCCCAGAGCACCGGGACTGTCCATGTGGCAAACCGTGACCTTGCGCCTACCCACCCGCCCAGGACCGGTATGACCCTGGGAGCAAGGGTCTCGGAACCGTTTGCACAATGCCTTGCGCAAGGGCCAATGATGCCATCCTGTGAACAACTGCAGAGCACCCCCTGAGCAACAGATCTTCCCCAACACCCCAGCAGCACTGGGGCCCCAAACAATGCAACTCGACACGTGTCCTGTGCCCCCCTTTTGTCTGTGGGACTCACAGCGACGGGCGATGGGCCGGCCAAACCTCCGTCCAGCACTGAGGCCGGCCTTCACCGCCGCCGAGCAGAAGTGTCGGACCCATTTTGGGCCGTCCAGTCCGGGAGCGGCGGGACAGCACTGCAGGAGGGGTGTCACTCCGGTTGCCCTTGCAGTCCCTGTTGTCCCGAACTCCCAAAGTCCCCAAATTTTCCCAGGCATTCCACGAGGGTTTGGCAGGGCAGAGGTAGAGGTAGAGTGCCTGTGCAATCTTGGCACTCCGAACCATGAGTATTTGCCCTGACCCTAGCCCTGCCCCATGTGGCACATGCCAAGAGTGTCAAGGTTTCAATACAGCGGGAGCTCAGACACCAGACTTGCCACTAGCGTCTGCCAGCTCAGACATGATCGGATGGAGCAGGGTCCTACTGAGCCACACACGTTCCTACTGAGTTCTGGTGGTTCGGGGGGCGGATATTACTCAGTGGCCGTTGATACGGGGGCCGGTTCATCATGAGAACCATTTTCCCTGCCGGGCGCTGGTGGCGAGTCTGTCAGACACAGCACACGCCCACTAAACGCACAGGACCACCGTCCGGGACAGCGCATGAACGTCCCAGAATTCGTTGTGCCGAGGGTTTGATAGGGAAGACAGGCCCTTGGCAGGAACCAGCCCCACACCAAGTGCCGCTCGGTAAACCCCACGCCTGCCGGATCCAGGACTCACTAGGGGCCTGCCGTGTTCATTGATGGATCTACCACCACTTGACATAGTCCGGGCTATCCCACTGTGATCCCTCTGCCTTGCCCCAAGCACCACCGTGTCGCGAAATTCAACACCCCGTTCGTGCATCATGGCATGACGGGCGCAGTCGGAAGGCAGGGGAACGGGGCAGGCTTTTGCCCAGACGCTGGGGCGCTCCTTACACAAGAACAAAAAAAAAAAAAAGGAAAGTGGGTGACCAGACACTCACTCATTTGTGGGCGATGGCGGTTGGGGCAGTGGCCAGCGACGGTTAGATGGTAACCGAAGGCGGTTGGAGGGTAGCCAACGGCGGTTGCAGGGTGTGTGTGTGTGTGTGTGTGTGTGTGTGTGTGTGTGTGTGTGTGTGTGTGTGTGTGTGTGTGTGTGTGTGTGTGTGTGTGTGTGTGTGTGTGTGTGTGTGTGTGCTGCTGGACGTCCTGCTCCTCCTGCACCTCCAGAAAGGTGCCTAGCACGTATCATGCACTGCTTTTGTGGCCTGCCATGACACACGCCTGACGAGAATCTTTGCACTCAGCGCCTTTGTAGCCTGTTTGTCACGTTCATTGTGTGCATGTGTTTGTGTAAGAGACTGGACCTCAGGCACCGAGCGGTTGTTTCGGACGCTCCCTCAGGGCACTCTGGGGGGGAAAACAAGTCTACCCAAACCCTGTGGTCCATGCACGGGGCATACGTGTTCGGGCCCAGACAGTGGCTGCGCCTTGACGTCATCAACGTGGTCCAGATCTTCGAAGGCGTCGGCATCACCCATCATCACAGAGGCGTCTGCAAGAGGTCAGGCCGGAATGGGACTGGGGCATGCGGTTGGTGGTGGATCGTGCAATGTGCCGCCAGAACGCGTATCACAGGTGCGGCTGGGTAATGGTGATCTGCTGAATTGTGAGTCTTACAGGCACTTCTACGCTCGTTTTCCCAGGCACCATGTACACCATTCGGAAAGAGAAAAGGCCTGAGAGGGCTAATACACCAGTTGAACATCGCAGAATGGCAAATGAGGGCATACACTAAACCCCAGTCCCGCAAGGCCTCTTCACTTGTGGGCACTTTAAGCTGAATGGGCGTGCCCGGTGGCAGGTCCTCCCTCTGAAAAGCTCAAAAATGATGTTTCCGTTGTCCAACTCAATGGTGGTGGGGATCTCAGGGAGAGGCACCACAAGAACGCGCTCATGTTCTTGTTTGGGGCGGGGTTTTTGTATTGTTATCCACCCAAAGCAAGCACTCGCTGTGAGACCCGCAGGGAGCGTTTTCGCACAGCACGGGCACAGCGCCAGTTGCTGCGGTGTGTATCCCAGGAACACCCCTGAAAACCACCCCCCTACAGAAGCGTGCATGATCCATTCAAAACAGCATTGGGGGTGCAGAATTCAGGACCCTGGGACCCGTGGCTACCGGTGGTGGAAAACAGCCGACTTTCGCACAGCGCGGGCACAGCGCACGAGGTGCCCTCGCAGATGAGGACCAGTGAATGATTCGACTCCAGGCACATGCCGGCCACAGCCCCTTGCCCTCTCCCCCTCGGCCCGCCCCCCTGTGTGACATTCCGTCTGGTTGTTGCTCCTTTACGGGGCCCTGGACAGTCACCCGTTCTTCCCTTCGCATGTTGCGTCGGGTCGCTGCGTTCTGTCGGCCGCTGCGGCCGGTGCTCTTGCTGGTGTTGTTTCCGCGTTCGCCCAGTAGTTGGTGTGGTGGGGCTGTGCTGAATGTGGCAGGACGTGCCGTTTGCGCGTCAGCGGCGCCCAATAATTGGCGTGTTGAGGATGTGCTGGTTGTTGCCGGGGTCTTTTGACTGTTTCTGCCGTCCCCGCGCCTCTGTCCACAGGCCGTCCGTAGCCTGCCTCGCTGTGTTTCTGTGTGCGTGAGCCCCCCCCCCTGCCTTGCACACACGGTACCCAAAAGGAGATGCAAATTGGCGTCGGCGTCCTCAGGAATATTGGAGTCGGTGAACTCTGAGAAGGGCTTGAGGGCCTTCGCCAGCGCCGTCTTGTTCACGTCGGACATGTTGGTCCTGAAGATGCAACGCGAGGGCGAGGCCTGGCAGCCGCCCCTGCCCCTCCCGGTCCCTCATCGTCACGACGTACTCCACCGCACCAGAGGCCCCATGTCACGCCGCGGCCACGCACCGCCACGCCACGCCGCACCGCACCGCACCGCACCGCCACGCCACGCCGCACGCTACACCATCCCAATGGAGGGTAGATCAAGTTTCTGTGACCTGAGCGACGCGAATGCGCGCTGAAGTGTCAAAGCCCGAATCGCCCGTTCCGGTGCCGTTCTCGGCGTTTTTTTTGGTTGTGTCGTGCTCCCATGTGCGGAATACGTCGGGGCTCGGAGCTCAAAAGACATGGCATTCCATGGCCAACACGACTGCACGGCGGGTTCCACCGGCACTCGGCAGATGCATGTTTTGCAACAACGGCCCTGACCAGGCTTTTACCGAGGGGCAACAGAACCCAACGGCGGAGTTCAGACGCAGTCACAAAAGCGGTTGGTCGCATACAAACAGCGGCAGAGGGCAGGTGCAAGTAGGTACGAGGGCGATCGGAGGGCGGTGTGCGGCATATCCGAAGGGAACAGGGAGGGCACTGGCCCCATGGGGGCACTCGGCACGCGCAGCGAGGCATACCACTTTGCCAGCAGATCCAGTCCCAAGGACAAGTGCTTCACGGCGGTGATGTTTGGGATCTGGTCATTGTTCATCCTGAGCATGAGGGCGTGATCCCTTGTGGACGAGCAGCCGGACTCCCAGACTCACCAAAATGTGCATTGATGAAGGGCACTGACATGCCCCCGACCGGCACGCCGGAGGGGGTTCTGTGATCCAAAATGGATCCCCTCCCATTGCCCATTGCAGCGCTGAGGCCTCGCAAAGCCCCCTTCACAATTCATTGAATGGCGCACCACACCCCCCCCGACCCCGCATCCGATTCCAGGGTTCAGCTCGCGGGCCACGTCAAAGCGACCCACAGCATCAGCCACATCCTCAATGTCCCCGGACGGCAACGTATGTTTGGTGGGCGAGAGTGTGATGCCTGTCCCTCTGCACACAGGTGCCGCTTCTGCCCTTCAGCTTCCCTGCTTCACTGCTTCACACCAGGTCTTTCTTGAGACAGTGAAACTTGGAGGGCGCTCACCAATGGTGATGTGGGAAATGTAACACAGGGCCAGGGGCCTCTGGGTGACCAAGTGTCACACACTCTTCAGAAGTGGTTGGGGGGGGAGGTCAGACCTAATTGAAAAACATACAAATGCAAACCACACGTAACACACTCTTCAGAAGTGGGGGGGTGGTGGTTGGGGGGGGGGGGGGGGCTGGATGGCCTGCAGCACCACTGTGCCCTGACGGCAAGGCACATGGCTCACGCAGAACGCACCGTGCGATCCACGAGTAGACGGTGAGTGTGTCGTTCTTCATGGGCCCGTGACCAAACTCCAAAGTCGCGGCATACTTCGTCTCGGGAGACCCCATCGCGGGAGGCGTCTGAGGGGGCAGCGGCAGCACGCGTCAAGAGCAGACTGCACCGTGAAGGGCAGCGAGAGGGGACGGGCAGAACACCGGGTCGGGGACATCCGTCCCCCTCAACCGCAGCCCTGCGGTGGGCAACGGATGGAGGGAAACGGGGCGGTTACTGCGCGCCGCAGGCGCTGCAGGGGAAGGGGCTTGGCTTTAGGGAGTAGCACCGCATCTGTGTTCCTCGATTTTGGGTGAAGGAAGTGGGAAGGAACACACCGCGACGCATGACTGGGCCACTGGGCCCCAAATGCATACGTCCACTGAGCCCTGAGGGAGCCGCAGGTGCACACAAGGGTACACTGTCCCAAACGGCACGCCGCAGGGTGCGCTGCAGGGCGTGCGGCAGGCGCCGCAGAATGAGCACCCCCAATGGCCCCGCATCCCCTGGGGGGGGGGGGAGGTGGGCCTGGAGGTTACCAAACGGTTGGGCATGGGTGGGGGATCGCTGTTGGAGGTTGGCACAGCCCCCTTTTCCTGTTTCACCCCCCCCCCCCCCGTGTGACATTCCGTCTGGTTGTTGCTCCTTTACGGGGGCCCCGGACATTCACCCGGTCTTCCCTTCGCATGTTGCGTCGGATCGCTGCGTTCTGTCGGCCGCTGCGGCCGGTGCTCCGGCTGGTGTCGTTTCCGCGTTCGCGGAGCCCAGTAGTTGGTGTGCTGGGGCTGTGCTGAATGTGGCGGGATGTGCCGTTTGCGCGTCAGCGGCGCCCAGTAGTTGCCCATCCCCCCCCCCCCCCCCACTACCCGCAACACTTTTCTGTCTGGCAGACAGCGGTTGGGTTGCACTTGACCGTGAGGCCGAAGGAGGAGGGTCATTTGGGGGGGGGGGGGGGGTCCCTCCTCCCTCCCTTCAAACACAAACCTGCCCCACTGCCACCCACACCCGCACTGCCTCTGCAATCCACTTCTGTTGTTCAGCACCGGTGGCCATGCTCTTGGACATTCGACCCGTGTTCTTTCCCTATCCCCGTCCCCGCCCTCAGGAATTCCCCTCTCAAAACTTCACGTGGGACAGTGATCCGGGTACAATCCAAAGGGTAGCGCCATGCGTCTCTCGCTCTACAGAGGGTTACGCCTTTCCCTTTGGTGTAACGGTCAGCTGGATTGCCCCCTTTTGGAACCTCCGGAACGGTTCAAAAGCGAAAGTGTGTGCGCGTGCGCTCGGGAACATAACTGGAACTACACGGGACTCATGGGTGCGCTGCTTGATTTCGACATTTCGTGTTCCGTTGGTTGGGTCTCGTGTGTGGCGATGGCAAGGATCGGGTTCCAATTCGGCGCATTGTGGACGCCAATACGGCAGTTGTCGCGTTCCCGCGACTTGTGGCCTCTGGCAGCGTCAGCAGCCCCCCCCCCCCCCCGTGTGACATTCCGTCCGGTTGTTGTTTCTTTACGGGGCCCTGGACAGTCACCCGCTCTTCCCTCCGCATGTTGCGTCGGGTCGCTGCGTTCTGTCGGCCGCTGCGGCCGGTGCTCTTGCTGGTGTCGTTTCCGCGTTTGCGGAGCCCAGTGGTTGGTGTGCCGTTTGCGCGTCAGCGGCGCCCAATAATTGGCGTATTGAGGATGTGCTGGTTGCTGCCGGGGTCGTTTGACTGTTTTTGCCGTCCACGCGCCTCTGTCCACAGGCCGTCCGTAGCCTGCCTCGCTGTGGTTCTGTGTGCGTGAGGCCCAGAGGCCCTGTTCCTCCACGCGCTGTCCCGGCCGTCCAGCATATGTCCTTTTCCCCCTCACGGCTGCCCGCCCCCCCCCCACCAAAGGTCTTTGCTTGGGAGAAATATGCCTCTGCCACTAAAGCCCCTCCGCCAAGCCCCCCCCTCACTCCCTCCCGCAGGGGCTCGACCGCCGCCTCTCCCCCCATTCCCCTGCGCGCCCAGTCCCATGGCACCCCCAAACGCAGGCCGCCCGGGCAGCCCCCAAACACACCATCGTGCAGTCCAGATCCCATGATCCGATGGCCTTTGTCATGGCCCCGAGGGCCCACGTCACCGGGGCATCGGCAATGTGCACTGGCCGAGTCGCGTTCAACTGCAATCAGAAGGGGGGGATGGCAAAATGCACGGAAATGCACCGCACGGATCGGCCACGGCTCCTGCGGGCGCGGATCACAATCAGAACCAAATAACTAAATCAGAATAAACAAATAAATATAAACAAATAAATAAATAAATCGGAATAAAGAAAAAAAATCAACAAATAAGTAAATCGGAATAAACAAATAAATAATAAATAATAAATCAGAAAAAGAAAATGAAAAAATGAAAAAAACAAACGATAGCAATGAAAACAATAATCAAACCCCCCCATCAGTCGACGTATTTCTTTGAGGGACGGGATCGTCCCGAGGTGGGGGCTGCCTCGTGAGCTGCAGTCCGCATCGACGAGGCGCCAAACCCCCCCCCGGGGCGCACCACCCGGCCACCCCGTGCGCCTCGCCTGTGCCGGCCCCCCGCCCCCTCCAAGACTGCCCCTCCCTCTGCCACAGGTATGACCACAGCACAACGCAGGGCCAGTCACACACGTGCGCACCGGTCACTGGAATGTGGGGCCCCAGGGGCACCGCAGAGGCACGGACCGCGAGACAGCGCGCGCGGCTGCGGCGCAGCTATGCGTCCCTCGCCGGAAGGGCGGCGTCCTCGAGGTGCCTTGCCGAGGCCCATGGAGTGTGTTGTGTTCGCCCTGGGCTCGCAGGCCCCCCCCCCGCACGCCCCCGTCCTCGGCCGGACCTTCGACACGTGCACAGGGCCGGCCCGTGCCATCCGGAGAACGCGCCGGGGGGTCTGGTTTTGCGGAGGGGGGCATATGGGCTTCACTTGGGGGTGTGTGCCCGCCGTCAAAGGGCACGGAATGGCGGTGAGAAGAAGCCTCGACCATCCATTTCTGTGTCGGCGTGCCAAATGATGAAGTGAAAAGGGGGTGCGCGGTTGCAGGCGGGGGCAGGCACACCGGGCGTCGGGGGGGGGGGGGGGGGATGAAGGTGAAGGAGGTCTGCCGGGGGGTACCTGCGGGTGAACGCCCCGAGTTGCGTTGTGTGGGGGCGTGCCTTCGGGCTGTGCGCGGCCGAGGCTTTGGCGGTGCGGTGTTCCCGCTGCTCGCGGCCGTTCATCGGGTCTCATTTTGTTGCCGGACCGGCGGGCAGGGATGCGTTAGAAGGGAAGGGGCCTCAGGGGCCGCCCCAGGAGCGGTTAGGCAGGCGGTTGGAGGAGGTTGCCAAAGCGGTTGGGGGCGGTTACTGTCGGTTACAAATGCCATGGAGGCTGGCACTTGGCGTCGGGGGGACAGTGGCTGGGCATAGGCTGGGGGCCCTGGAGGGGGGGGGGGAGGGCGTACCCTCCTCCCCTTCCAATGCACCGCGGGCACACATTGCGGCTGCTCGCGTCGGATGTCAGCTCGCGTCTCATGAGGAGGTCTCGTGGGTCAGCGCACGAGCCCCCCTCGATCACGTCAGGCGGTTTCGGCGGGCGGCCCAGGCTCCCGTTGTCTGTGGCCTGAACACGTGAGGCCCCTGGGGCCAGCCCGAAGGTCGTCTGCGCAGGCCTCTGGGGAGGGGGAGCGGGGGGCTTTGCAGCGTCCGCGCCCCCTTCCCACCCCCCAGCCCCCGCGGAGACCGTGCCTTTGGCTCCCCTGAACAGGCAGTCCCCTGCGCAGGACACTCGGGGGGTGGGAGGTAGGGTGGGAGGTAGGGTGTGCGCGGCCGAGGAGGCGTACCTGCAGCCCGATGGCGGAAGGGGGGGGGGGGTTGAGACCTAATTAGATTGAATGAGATTGATTGAAAAACAGACAGGCAGTGCTGCAAAAATGGCAAACTTGAGGCAATGCACTCCACGGCGGAAAAGGGGGGGGGGCTTGGCAGGAGGCCCTGGTGTTGGTCTGTTTGCCGTTGGCGGCGCCTATTGGCCGCTCGCCACTGCTCATTCTGACCCTCCGTGGGCCCGAACGTGTGTTGGTTGTGTCAACGGAGCCCCCGGATGACTTGTCCTGTTTGACTACTCCGGGGGGTCGGCCGTCCCAGAGACGGGGCTGTTTCCTGTGCCGTTGACCAGGGGGGGCGGGGCGGGGGGGGGCAGAAAGGCTGAGTACGAGAGGGGGGGGGGGGGGGCAACGTATGGCAATGTCGTCGGTCAGGTATGAACAACGTGTCGCAACGGCCGTGCATTGCCTCTTACCCCCCCCCCCCCGCCCATCGAACAACCGCCCCGAGCCAGTGCACACCTTGAAGCCCAGGGTCAGCATCTTGGACAGCAGCGCGGAGGTGGGGCACAGCTTCTTCAGCGACCCGTCGGCGGCCTCCCGCGGGAACATGGCGGCGGCCTGCGCACACGACGAGAGCGTGCGACACGGGACACTGCGATGCGAAGAGCCGGTGCCGGCACAACACGTGCCTTACACTCGACTCCGATGAAAGTGGGACTGGCGTGTTCGCGTTGCCCCGACTTGAAGGGTCTGGCAAGTGGTGGTGGTGGCCGCACCGCATCAACAGTGCGGACACCGGGAAGTACCAAGCGGCACACCCCCTCAGCCTCTACGGTCACCCCCCCCCCAACCCGCTTGGCCTACAGCGGGGGTATCCCTGACCTCGGAAGGCTTTGTCCAACAATGTTCGTCTTCTGGAGGTGCCGCCCGCACGTATTTGTACCCGGCGTATGTACAGGCCCTGCCGTTGTGCCCCTGCGGACCCCCCCCCCCCCGGACTGCCAAGCAGCCTTCATGGAATCCCCTCAACACCACCGAGGTCCTCTCCGCAAGAATGCTGACCGGGAGGGGGGTGAGACCAAATTAGATTGAATGAGTTTGATTCATAAACAGACAGACAGTCCTGCAAAAAAATGCAAACTTGAGGCAATGCACTCCACAGCCAGGCATAAATGCATCTTTATTCTCTATTCGCTGACCGGCAGAGGGGGGGGGGGGCTCCTCCTTCCAACTTTCCCATTCCAGGACAGGTATGCACCGCCCCGGTGAATCACGGGCCCGGAACAGCTGTGCTTGTAATTGTACACAGTGTTGTGGAGACAGATACGACAGACAGGCGTGGCGAAGGGGGGTTGGTGCCTGGTCAATTTCGCGGTGACAAATTTCGCTGCGGGAAATTTCGCAGAGGCTGCCAAAAAAAGGCGTGGGAAATTTCGCGGACACTCCCAGAAATGCTGCGCGGGCCTGGTGGAGCTTAGCGAGAGATGCCCCTCACGATGCAGGGGAGACCGGGGGGCGCATGCGTCGGCTTTCACGTATCAATCTCCAAAGTTCCTCGGCGCATCTAAGGGCACAAAGAGATGAGGAATGCCACGACTCGTGCCCAGGGATGAATGTGATATTTTTGGACGGGTGTTTTGACAGGGCATGTTAGTACGGTAGGGGGGTGGGCGGGGATTTCGTGGGCAGGAAACTTCGCGGGGGAAATTTGGCGTTTCAAATTGGCCCCGAAATGTGCCATAGAAAATCCAGGGGCTTCTGCGACGTATTGTTGCGCTGTTGTCGGCAGTCAGTCTGTTCATCTGCTTGCTGGCTTGTGAGTGAGAAGTTGGTCGTCGTCAAAAATGTTTGTGAGCTTTGTTCGAGGAAGAAAAAGCCGCTGATCTCAGCACTTTTTTCGTTGTAGTGGCGGCTGTGCGTGCCTTCAGCATGCACCCAGGAGGTTGCTTGGGCACCGGGTCCAACCTCTGGACACCCTTCAAGGCCACCTTGGAGTTGGAACACATGTCAGGACCTGAGACCCCGTTGACCCTCATCACTGGCAGAGCGTGGCAGATGGATCAGCACCTTGCTTATACCTGATCATAAGTCATCTCACAAACGGTGGTGGAGTTGCCGAGACATTCCGCGGTTGTATTGGAGGCGCAACCCAACATCCGGAAGATCTGAGTGGCTCCAGGGAAATTAGCCACAATGGACACTGGCATCATTTCTGTGCATGGCAAAGAGGTGCTGGGAGGTTGGGGGTACTGGGCATCCCATTCCGACCAGGTTAGCTGGGATGGGGGGGGGGGGGTACTCAGTGTGATCCAGCGCTTTTTGGAATCAGGTCCAACCTCAACAGTATGGTGAAATTCTGACCCTGTCATGGTCCAGCTGGGCAGGCCTACACGTCATGACCACATCTCGGCTTTATGATGGTCAAAAATCCAACCACATAGCTTCCACTGGGAGGCAAGAAAATTGCTCCCCAGAGGGAGGGTGGCACGAAAACCCATTTCCTGAACCCCCCCCCCCGTCCCCCCGGCTGCCATGCCGGGTCACCTCCCCAGCCACCGACAGCCCTCGGGTGACAGGGGGTCCGGGGTACCCCAACGTGTATGACTCAAAACGACCTTCCATTGCGCTGATCAATTTTAGTCGTATATCATGGGGAGAGAAATTTTTTTGAAAAAATTTTCCGTCCGGGCCGCTTTGCATCCCATTTTCCATACCATTTTACAAAGGCCCGGCACGAAAGCCCATTTCTCAAAACCCCCTTCCCCCTCCTTCGCCAGGTGGTCCTCCCCGCCACCCCCCCCCTTGTGGAGCCATTGTCAAATTGCTCCGGGTGGCATTTGGGAATGGTCTCCCTACACAGCCCTCAAAACATATACAAATGGCAACTCGCCTCTTAAAGGGCCGGGGTTCTTGGCCGCTGGGCGTTGTGCGGGTGGCCCTAGCGGATAATCTGTAATTTGGGACAGCGATTGGATAAATTCTGCGGCATTGTTTCATTGAGGCCAGCTCTTGCATATCTGCATTCCGCACATCAGAATGCACCCCATGGTTGCCCCTTACACCCATGACCCAAGTGACCACCAGGGCCAGCAAGGTGAAAAACCATCCCGGTACGCAACAGCCGGGGCAACAGGACAAAACCCGAAATTTGCCCATTTTTCGCCCTTGCTCTGCTCCTTGGATTCACAGAAAGCGTGGCCAAGACGCCCTCTCCCCAGAACGCAGTATCTTCTCCTGGTCACCCGTGAATGGCAGTCATGCCACTCAAACACCAAACGCGTCTTTGGTCCTTGATGTGATGTACAGGACATATTTGGGTTACGGATGTCTGGGACCCCTGATGCACAGCCCCACAGTACATGTTCGCATTCCCTGTGGGTACCTTGTTACCTTCAACTGTGGGTTCAGGGAGGTTGAACCATTCTCACATACCAAAGGCCCTGAAACAGTGCCGGTGCAAACGGATGGGTTGAGGGTGGATCCCCACCATCCGGGGGTTCGGGGTACATACCAAGGTTCCTAAAACTGGCCGGCTGAAGGGAGGGTTCGATCCCTAGGTTTACTAACCACTGCTGAGCAGTCTGTACCTAGTGCATAATCCCAACTTGCGATCGTGCATGTGCAAAACTTAAATTCCTGGATATTTTCATCGCCTTATGAATATGGCACCCCCCCACTGCCCTCATCAATGCGCGAGGCTGTGCAGGGGTCTGTGAGGGACCCTGCACAGCCTTGTGCATTGATTGGGGCAGTGGGGGTGGACACATTGATAAGACAAGAATGTAGACACACACAGAACATGGGTTAAAAGGTGGAGAGAACGGGTGGTGATGGTGGTCGACCTGGGACGGGGGGCTGGTACACTGCTCCCATGCCACAATCGCCAATCGTGCAGGGGGCATTGACCGCCAAAACCTGCCCCATCGCATCCACACAGCCCTGGGCATTGGCTTGTCCAACGAATGTGTACGACACGTTGTTGATGATCTCGTTGGTGACGGAGCCCTGGAGACAGGTGACGCTGGATCTGCATCTGTGCCCCTATTCCCTGTGTCTGCACACTGAGCAGACCTGCAGATTCAACGTAATGCGATTTCATAGGGAGGGTTCGATTTGGATTGCGATCCGTAATAATCTGTGGCCTTTGGGGTGTTCTGTCATGCGGTTTGACCCAACCCAACTGCCACGTGTCATGAAAGCACATCAGGCATGTGGCAGGGGACGCAGCCATGAATGATTCCCATCAGGGCACCCCAGGGCAATCGTTTGCTTATCGACACTTCATGGAGTCGTACGTCACGTAAGCAAACAGCACGCGAGGTCTTGAAACCGTAGCAAGCCGACAGGCAAGGGCGGGATGATCTTGCGCAACACGCACCACCCCGACCACCCCGGGCCAATCCGGGGCCAGCCACGGACCGCCTGCATTTGATTGAATCAATCCTGTTGAGGGGTCTGTGTTCAAAATTGTCCCAAGTGGCCCAAGTCACGCAAGAGGGGTATTGTTCAGAGGGATGTCGGATTCGTGTGGTGATAGTAATAGTGAGAGCGGAGTAATAGTGATTGTGATCGTTGTGGTGGCCGTGACAGTTGTGGTTGTAGCCGTAGTGACGGCGATGTTGGTGGTCACGGCAGTAAAAGACCTGTGTACCCAAAACCCGCAAGCCCAAGGCATGGAAACCTGGAAATCGCAGGGACTGGTGATGAGGTTCCCGAACGCGCCCCCCTGCTGGGTCAGATGTTCCAGGTACTTCATGTAGGCGGCGTCTGCCCCGAAACCCATGTAATTATGGCTGTACAGGGTGAAGTGCTTGTCAGCGTACATCAATGAGTAGGCACTGCTCTGGGGCACCTTGGGGGGCATGAAAGTGAGCTGCACTGAAGAGGGCCCCATGTTGATAACGGCCATGGTCTTGTCGCTGATCTTGCCCTGTGCATCCAGTGGAATGGAGAGGATTGTGAGATTGCAGTTGGCTGGCAAAGGGGTAGGGGTTCGCCCGAAGGTTGTAACTTGGGTCAACAATGGACCTTTCCAAATTGAATGTTTTCCCCCCATCAAAAATAATCAAAAACCACTCCGTGACATTTGTCTGTGGCCCTCGCAAAGCGCCACAAGTCCCTACACGGACCATGTGGGTGGCGGAAACCGTACTCCGCAGAGTTTAACAGGCTTCACAAGTGGTCGTTGTGGATGGTGGGAAAATGGCAGAGGATGGGGGCGGGCAGGTGTTACACGGCGGGGGATTGCTCCCTTTCCCCGGGCCCTTCGACCCTTCAAACGGTCCTAATTGGGCAACCCTGTGCACAACTCTCCAAATCCGCTACTCGTCTGCAAATGTTCTGTGACGCTGCTCAGTTGGGCACGGCAGACACCACAGACAGCAATGCCAACCAACAGTCTTGCACATACCATGTGAAGGTGCGCAGCTGCCCACGCAAATGCCCCTTGTTGAGGCCCACTTATCACCGACGCCCATTCCGGACGGAACTGGAAAGGTGAGATGGTTTTGTTGCTCAACGTGTCCCTCACCGTCGCCATAATAGACGCAGCGTCGGTGGCATTCAGCATTCGCATTGCTGCACACGAAAGCAAGAAGGGCCTTCACGTCTATGTCGTGCAACGCATTCCACTTGTCCATCCCAGTGGAAGCAGTTTTTTCGCCACCGGAGACACAGCACTGCAAAACATGCATGCGACCAGACGTGGAAAACCTCACTCAACGCGCAAGGGTGAGAAACCTGCCGTGCCTGCCAAATAAATTGGGGTATCCAATAGCTGGTCCGATGGCACGTGAGACTTGGCGTATTCGATAAAGTGGATCAAGTAGTCCACCAACATGGGGGTAGACTTGAACGAACTCAGCCCAGGGCTCACGCTGCAATGCCGAAGACGCGCGTGAAAATATCCAGGCACAAACCGCAACGTGCAAGCCTTTGGTTATGAGGATCAAGGACTCTTTGACACTACATGGTTCCGACGCTGCGTGTGACTCGACTATGGAGAATCTAGACCAGTCTTGGGAACAAAGGACGCTGTCATTTGTGCACGTCGGGGCAGCAGCTTGAGACTAGATGACAACACGACCATTGTCACAACTGAAGAATGCAGTACCTGTACTGCATATTTTGTTGCACGGACGCCGCGGAAATGACGGGGACTTCACGGTCATCAACAATGGTCGGCCAAGAGAAGATGTGCAGGTTGGTGGCAGCAGCGTCCGCGTCGAGAAATATTCCATAGCTTGTCTGTCGGAACACTTGTGAAAGTATGCCGCACGGAGCCACAATGAGCAGGAGAACAAGGCACCAGCTCGACATCTTCGGCTGCTTTCTGCTTCTTGTGGGATTAGAAAAATGGCATGCACAAACTATGGAATTATGGAGAACTGGTGTGCCAAACTCCCGACCGACAAACAAATCCAGCCCTATACACCTACCATAACCTTTAACGCACAGCAGGTATAACGACGGACTCTCCCATTTCGACCGATGGCACCGTACGTTTCCTCACGACTACAAGTCTATGCCTCTGTGAGAAGACCCTGGAACACTTCACCAAATTGCAGCAGGTGCAACATGCCCAATGCGGCCATCTCGAACGGCCGCAGTTTTTAAGATCTAATCCTGCACCTTGAAAAACGGACTTCAGATATTTCTATATGCACAGCGGACGCTGTGGCGAAATTTCCTTGTCTGTATGTCACGAATCACCGATTCTTCCGCCATTTCCTGACTACCTTGCACAAGAGAAAGCGACTCATCTGAGACCCTTGCAGGAATGTATTTTACCATTGCTCGTGGACATGCTGGGTGACTCCGTCACTTCAACGAAAATTCGGAACCACTGAAACCCCCACACCGAGTCGGTACTTAGTACTTCATATGCATTGCACATTGAAGGGGAAAGTGACGGTCTCATCAGCGGGCAAGCAACATAGCACAAAAAGGCAAAAGCCCAGACACAACTATGAGAAGAGTGCAACTGTGAAAGCGAATCACGAATTGTCCTTCAAAGAATTTGGAGAGCGAAGGTGACGAGCAAATAAACTACTGTGTTGCTCCGGGCGTAGCCCGTAGCAAAATTGTAACTTTTTGCGAGGCACCCGAGGTCTCCAAAAGGGGCTGGAGAGACCAGCCCCTGACTGTGTTTCGACCGTCCCCAACATAAGCACCCTGGGTTGTATTCTGGGAATACCAAAGATCACAAACTCGTATTGGGGCATTCGCCCTACGAGGGGGAGACAAGCGTTGTGTTGGAGAGGGGAGGAAAGGAAAACAGCGTGTAGGTACGTAAGCAAACCCAGCTGAATTGCTACATCAAGAGGTAGGGGGCATAGACAGGGTCAGATAGAACAGTGCGAATGACATGTCTGGCCTCAGCCGTGCTAATTCTCTGAGACATAGCTGCTGCCACGGCCAGCTTATTTACCCACCACGACTAGGGAAGTTTCGCATGATGAACTCCTGGGATGCCTGAGCAAGATTCCACTGGATATCACTGAGATCAGAAGCATAGAAGGAAACTTTATATCCCTCAGCAGTAGCCACACCTGCTACTGCCATTTTAGCCTGCAGAGACTGAGGGTCAAGGAACCTAGAACACTGCAGACGTTCTTGCTGCGAGGGATTAAATTTTCGTTTCATACGTACCTTGACTTCTCCTGTGGACTGCGCAATATGGAGAGTTGCCTCAAGGGAGGTCAGTGACAAACCCTGTCCAATTTTGGGGTCCAAGGAAGGCCGCGCAGGGCTGAAATATTTTAGCCTAATTGGCGAAGCGCGCAGACGGGGGTATCGTAAAGAGCTCACAATTATACAATGCTTTTCATGCTTCCAATCCCAGTGTGTTGAAACCCACACTTCATGACACGCCTCAAGGTGATTGCTTCTGTGTGCGAGAAAGGGGTAGAATTAGCATGTGAACCGCTCCGGCGGCGTGGGTGACCATACAAAGGTTAGGACGATGAGATTGTGCCCGTGGGGTGCGGAACCAATTTAGCCGCGGCATGCAACCCCCAAAGTTGTGATAGCGGGTTGGGCTTTGACACGTTGGCACGAACGTGCTCCCAACCTCTCACGTTTAGTTTTTATGAACCAAGATGATCTCTAAGAGTTGTCTTGGGAGCAAGGCGGCATAGCGAAGGTGCTTGCAGCATTTTCCTCATTCGGCCGTCTACTATTTCCAGAACAATTCGCGCACACCCTGGTTGTCCTCTTCGCACATATTATTTCAAACTTTCCACCGGACACGAACACACACACATCCACATCCACACATTGGACACTCCACAACTTGTTCTTGCTCTTACTCCACCATGCACACGTGGAAAGGCACAAGCAATGGCTCCATGTCGTATCACCGGCGCAACAACTGGGCGCCCGATTGTCGGAGTAAAGAATGAGCATACCAGTGTGGAAAAATTGGAAACTTAAAACAACACATCGTGATTGCACCACGCTTCACCCGGTGTTGCAAGTTTTGTGGCAACCCTGTTATTGGGGCTCCGTCTTTTTTTTGCACTGTGGAGCTTGTGCTCGTGTGCTCGCCGTGATCAAAACAAGAACCAAATAACGGCACGTGAAGCATGTAATTCACATGTGAAGAACGATGGGCATCCAACGTTCTTCCGCCTAAAGAACCTCATGTTGCAAGACATCGGTACGAATCCTTCTAGAGACCCAAGGCACATGAAACCACAAAAATATTCCACAATAATGCCCGCAAGGAAGAGTAGGTTGGGAACACAAGTAGGGTCGAGATGGCAGTTTAACCGATTCCGTGGGTAGGTAACCGTACAAAATGGAGGGCTGCAAGGATTAGGTGTCTTGGAGATTGGTCACGAGCAAGCAAGTAAAACAAGGAAATTGCCCGGATTTCAAGCGATTTTGGGCCTACTTGGGACTGTTTGTCGAACACGTTGTGGAGTTTGCGGCCGAAAATTGTTTCTCCGCACAATTGGCGTGTGTGCGTGTGCCGCATGTTGCTTGGCGGCGATGGTGGAAAGGATCTGTATGAAGTTGCCCCAAGTGTTCATGATTTCCAGATGAGCGGTGCTTTCACGGTGCCATCCATTCTACGAGACTTGCGCGTCGTCAGTGGCCGAGTGTTTCGTTTCGCCGCAAACCCGAATAACATAATCAATAGTGCAACCACTGGATCTACTCCACTTCCGACGGAATCGTCTCAATGTCTAGCCGTCCAGTGAAGCTCAATTCTACCGATAGACTTCTAGTGTTTGTTTGTTTGGTGCGTCGCAAGCATCTTGGGGGCACGCCGGGACCCCTAGAACGTGCACAAGATGAGTCTAGCACAACACAATAGGTTAAAGCCTTTGGCCGGAACGGACGTCTCGGAGCTCGACATGACGGTGCCTGGCTACAGTCCCACTGGATTTGGTTGCATGGCTATCCGCCACTTCCCGTGTTTCTCAAGTTGCCGTTGTTGATTTTTTCCCGCGCCCGTGCGGATGCTTCCACACGCAAGCCCATCCCATGCCATTCCAATGCGATGGAGCACAACGTCGGTCCATTCCCCTCGGTTTGCGGCACTAGCACCAGCAGTGCTTTGTTCCATCGTGTTGATTTGGATTTGCGGGCCTCAACCCTCCGAACATTGGGCCGCTGTACGGGGCACGCTGATGCCAACCGCTTCTGCCGCATCCGCGACGGCTTACAAACCACGTCCCCTAGGTAGACCCGGCCCGTTTGCAGTGTACCCTCGCCATGCCCCTCCTTGGGCCCTTGCGGCCTCAAATGCAAATTTTGCACCACCTCACGCACAAGCGACAAGCGCCTGGGGCATACGCTCCGCCCGGCCTTCGTCCGTAGCCGCCTCAAGCACACGCTCGGTCTTGGCCATGACAGCAGCATTTGTAGCCTCCCTTGGGTTGGTGCTGGCGACCACCCGAACCCTTGGCAAGGCCACAAGGCAGGGGCGGTCCTCTTCAGCCGGGCAGTGGCGGCACGTGATGGCCATGGCAGACGCCAACTTGCCCACGTCTTCAAGTGCCATGGCATGTGACGTCGTGGTACACCGCGGCGGGTCCCTGGGGTGGGGTGTGCCCCAGACGCTGCGGTCCGTTGCGGGCTTTCGGGGACAGTACGGTCGCTTGCCGCCGCGCGGCAGGCTTGGCGTGCGGATGTATGCGACGGCAGGGCAGCTGGACCCCCCGGCATTGAAGGCGCACCTGGACGCCCTGTACGTGCGGTACGCCACACCCGCGTTCATCCCCACGGATCCCATCCGGGTCCCGCACCGCTACGCGCACCCCTGCGACCAGGAGATCATGGGGTTCCTGGCGGCGCTGCTGGCCTTTGGAAGCAGGCAGGACTTCCTCCGCAAACTGGATTTCCTCTGCGATGCCATAGGCGCCCTTGGGGACGGCTCCCCGCGACACTTCGTCGCCGCGTATGACAAGTCGCAGGTGTTGCATCCGGAATAAGCAAGATTGTGCCCATTCTTTGCTGGAAGTTGGCGTTTGTGACACCAACTGCCCTGCCCACCACTGGGGGCTACTCCCGTAGCTCAGTGGCATAAGGAACGAATTTGCAGGCACGGCGTCCAGCCAACCTCGCTGAGTGACACGTGGCGGAGGTCCTGAGGTGGGTCGCGTCTGAACCCGCAGGGGGCTGCCCACCTCCACCACTGCAGCCATAGCTCAGTGATCAACCACTGAGTCAGGTTTGGGAACAGCCACCGCAGAATTAGGGCGGCAAGGACAAAGATGCCGCATCGGCATCCGTCGCTCCGTAATGGCCACCACCGGCGGTGAATGCCAACCGCTGGTATGGTACTGCCATGGGGTACTCCCGGAGCACAGTGGTCAGAGGCATGACCTCTAAGTACCCTAGGCACGAGTCCATGTCCTACGGTATTGAGTGACACACTAAGGAGGTCCTGAGATGGGTCACCCTCGAATCCATTAGCCACCCCGGACTTAGGAACGCCTTGAAGGTCCGAGGTTGGGCCTTCTTACCCTGGGACGTGCTTTGGCACCTCACTTTCATTCATGGTGGGGGCAGAGCACGCAGTTGGTGCAGTACACTGTGCTCACTCCCTGCCAATTACCCTCCACGACTGGAGTCCCTACATCAGGCACAATGATCCCGCGTCGGCGTCTATTGCCCCGCTCCCCCGGCTCAGGGGGCCTCAAGGACTGTTCCAATTAAAACACAAAGCAAACAACAGAGCTCCTGGAGAACACGGCGGTCACGCTGATGAGGTGCACGGGGGGCAGCCCCCTGGGGGTGAAGGGGGGGGGGGTTCCGAGCAGTCTGTCAACGCTCGCAAACTTTAAGTTGCACAGAGAAGCTCGACAGTGTTTTGCAATTTGGCACAATTGATTTGGTCGGATGTCGGCCAAGGGGGTCATCCATTTGCACCGCGTGAAAAGAGGCGCACGGTTCCGGCTCCTGACACATGACATGACGACATGACATGACATGACATGACATCAAATCACATTACATCACATCACATCACATCAAATCACATCACATCACATCACATCACATCACATCACATCACATCACATCACATCACATCACATCACGTCACATCACATCACATCACATCACATCACATCACATCACATCACATCACATCACATCACATCACATCACATCACATCACATCACATCACATCACATCACATCACGTCACGTCACGTCACATCACATCACATCACATCACATCACATCACATCACATCACATCACATCACATCACATCACATCACATCACGTCACGTCACGTCACGTCACGTCACATCACATCACGTCACGTCACGTCACGTCACGTCACGTCACGTCACGTCACGTCACGTCACGTCACATCACATCACATCACATCACATCACATCACATCACATCACATCACATCACATCACGTCACGTCACGTCGCATCACGTCACATCACATCACATCACATCACATCACATCACATCACATCACATCACATCACATCACATCACATCACATCACATCACATCACGTCACGTCACGTCACATCACATCACATCACATCACATCACATCACATCACATCACATCACATCACATCACATCACATCACATCACATCACATCACATCACATCACATCACGTCACGTCACGTCACATCACATCACGTCACGTCACGTCACGTCACGTCACGTCACGTCACGTCACATCACATCACATCACATCACATCACATCACATCACATCACATCACATCACATCACATCACGTCACGTCACGTCACGTCACGTCACATCACGTCACATCACATCACATCACATCACATCACATCACATCACATCACATCACATCACATCACATCACATCACGTCACGTCACGTCACGTCACGTCACGTCACGTCACGTCACGTCACGTCACGTCACGTCACATCACATCACATCACGTCACGTCACATCACATCACATCACATCACATCACATCACATCACATCACATCACATCACATCACATCACATCACATCACATCACGTCACGTCACGTCACGTCACGTCACGTCACATCACATCACATCACATCACATCACATCACATCACATCACATCACATCACATCACATCACATCACATCACATCACATCACGTCACGTCACGTCACGTCACGTCACGTCACGTCACGTCACGTCACGTCACGTCACGTCACGTCACATCACATCACATCACGTCACGTCACATCACATCACATCACATCACATCACATCACATCACATCACATCACATCACGTCACGTCACGTCACGTCACGTCACGTCACGTCACGTCACGTCACGTCACATCACATCACATCACATCACATCACATCACGTCACGTCACGTCACGTCACGTCACGTCACGTCACGTCACATCACGTCACATCACATCACATCACATCACATCACATCACATCACATCACGTCACGTCACGTCACGTCACGTCACGTCACGTCACGTCACATCACATCACATCACATCACATCACATCACATCACATCACGTCACATCACATCACATCACATCACATCACATCGCATCACATCACGTCACATCACATCGCATCAGGCCGCTGCCATGTTCGCTGGCTTCAAGTACCGGTTCTTCACCGAGGCCAATCTGCATGACTACTTCGCGTTCCTGCATGCCATCCGCGCAGACGCCGGGGGGCTCCGGACGCTGGTATTCGAGGGCTACGCCCGGGATCAGGACGTCCGAGGGGCTCTCGTGGCGCTGCGAGACGCGTTCCTTGCCTCCAACCCCCAGGACCCCACTTCTGTATGTCCGCCGCATGGCCGCATGTCACACCGCATGACCACATGTCACGCCGCATGGCCGCATGTCACACCGCATGACCACATGTCACACCGCATGGCCGCATGTCAGTCTACATGGTCACACGACCGCATGACCGCACGTCAGGTCACACTGCACGGCATGCCGCATGTCATCCCGCTGCATGGATCTTGTGAGTACTCTGGACAAGCCTCTTTGTGTAGATGTGTGCTGAATTTTGTGGGAGTTGCGGTGGCATAGGAAGTCTACAACATAAGTGTCGTAATAGGCAGAATCTGTCACCATAAGAAGTTTCTAAACCTAAAAACAAACCCTTTAAATTTCATGATAAGAGGACCACTTTCGAAAATCAAAAGTTATAGGATGAAAAGGTTGCTTCATGAACAGTAGAATGAAAAGTTGTTTCATGGACGGATTCCAATGTGAATGGTGCCAAGCACTACAAAGCAATATCCAAAACAATCAATCCTCAAGTAATGGCACCCCACCACATGGTACGCCTCGTGGTATCCCGCCACATGGCACGCCGCATGGCATCCCACCCCGCATACACATAGAGGCTTGGACCACAGAGCTCACAGGAGCCATGCGGCGTGCCATGCAGCGGCATGCCATGCAGCGTGCCAAACGGCGGGATGCCGTGCGGCTTCCCATGCGAAGGGATGCCATGCGGCGTGCCGTGCGGCGGGATGCCTCGATGCTATTAATGATTGTTTCTACTGCCTTGGATATTGCTTTGTAGTGTTGAGTACGCTTCACACTGGAACCTGTCCATGAAACAACTGTTCATCCTACGGTTCATGAAGCAATTTTCTCATCCTACAATTTTTGGTTTGCGAGACTGTTCCTCTTCTCATGGCGTGGAAAGGGTATTTTTTTTATTCAAAAACTTCTTATGGTGACGGATGGTACCTACTACTACAGTTCTGTTGTAGAGTTCCTATGCCAGCTCGCAACTCCCACTAAATTAAGCACACATCCACACACAGAGGCTTGTACCAGACACTCACAAGAGCCATGCGGCGTGCCATGCGGTGGGATGCCATGGATGTGTGCTGAGTTTTGTGGGAGTTGGCTTCTTGGACCGTGGACAGAACTCCATGAATGCCTCCCCCAAATTTCTTAAACTTTCGAAAGTTGCCAACCAATACTTCGGGGCAGAGTGATCACGGATTTATTTGCAGTTTTTGTACATCCCCGTTGTGTTCCATTTGTGTTTTGTACGTAGTCCAGGCTTGAGGCTTTTTGGCCTGTTGCGGTTCCTGCTGCCTGTTGCAGGTCCGGTTCATAGGCAACCCCAAGACGTCCGCCTGCAAAAAGATGAACATGTTCCTGCGGTGGATGGTCCGGTCCGATGCAGTGGACTTGGGGCTGTGGACGGCGGGGCTCCCACCGTCTGCCCTTCTCCTGCCTCTTGACGTGCACGCGTTCCGGACCGCGCGAGCCCTGGGGCTCACGCAGCGGCGCAGCTGCTCATTTGCGGCAGTGTTGGAGATCACAGAGCGCCTGAGGGAACTGGACCCTTCGGATCCGATCCGATACGACTTTGCACTCTTCGGTGTGGGGGCCTTGGAATAAGCCACCGCCAGGCCTCGGGTTCGCGGCGCAGCCCGTCTCTTCCTGGGGGTGCTCATCTTGTAGACCAACGGATGACGTTGCTGCGCCCGTGCTCGGCCCACATCAAGAAGCCGGAGCGCGGTATGCCTCGTTTAGGTAAAGTGTTGTCAACGATGGCCACAGCTCCGGCACCGATATGTGCAGAGGGCATGTGTACGCCTCATCGGCCCCCCTGCACACAACTCTGACGCCATGACCGCTCTGCCTGGCCCCGCCTGCCTGTAAATCGCAGACAGTGCATGTTCTTGAGGATGTTGGGTGGCACGTATGGCATGTTGGTCGGCATGTACGATGCCTGAGAGTAGTGGACAGGCGAGGATGCACCACGTCAAACACCACCTGCCGGGGGCGTAAGATTTCTTGTGGTGACTCACAAAGCGAGTTTGACAACCGGAGTCTCTCCAACTACTGTCGGTTAACTGGAACGACAGCGCACTTCTGTTTCCTGTTTGTGTGCTGCGGTCCTGCTGGCCTACATGGATGCCGTCAGAGCAGCCCCGCAAAATATCCCGGAAGCCCTGACACATATGCCGCAATGTACAACCTCGAAACGT
The DNA here is from genome assembly GCA_964036045.1 of Eutreptiella sp. 'Long Island Sound 2002'. Taxonomy (NCBI): domain Eukaryota; phylum Euglenozoa; class Euglenophyceae; order Eutreptiales; family Eutreptiaceae; genus Eutreptiella; species Eutreptiella sp. 'Long Island Sound 2002'. The sequence goes on from OZ038386.1 coordinate 56,283,951, forward strand.
GGCGGCTGCTCTCAGTATGGGGCCAACATCCGTGCTGGGCTGGTGCTGGAGATCGGCGGGTTTTGCAGGAGGAGATGGCAGCAGGCCCCTCCTAAAAAAAAATCGTCATCGGTGGGCAGAATCACCGCCCCCAGGACCTCCTATGCACTTGTCCGCTGCTGAATGCGCCAGAGAATGTTGGCGTTGGCCGAAGGCAATCACTTCAGGATCACTTCACTGCAACTGCCGCCGGTCTTGAACTGCAGGTACTCAGTGCCGCTGGATTCTGGACTCCCGACAAGTGGCACGCAAAACCATTTCAAAGCATTCGCTCAGCGAAGATGTCGCCTGAGTCCTACAGGGCTCAGCCCTCACCTTTTGCCTCCATGTTCAGGATTCCTTTATTCTGAGGGGGCGGAGGGAGAGGCTGACCTTGAGGATCAAGCTTCGTAAGCACAGCAGTCTTTCTGATGGCCGTACGGAGGCAAGGGATGTAGAGTCCGGGATCGCCAAGAGACACGTCAGACACAGTTGTTGCTGGCTGGCGTGCAGACGGGGCGAACCGCATGCCAATATCGGATGGCACCCACAGAGCGAAGACTGTTCAGGGCCCAGGCTTGCGCTGGAATGGATGGAGGAGTGGTCACTGCCCCACGCAGTCCCCATTGGCGTCCGCAGCTCCATGACACCCCACCCCTATCCCCTTATCTATGATCCCAACCCTCTCGCATATCTCTCGGTGGCTGTCCATAATGTGCCAACTCGGTGGGTTTTTTTTAACTTTGACCCCATGTTCTGAACTTTCGGTCCGATGCGCAGCGGCCGGCAGAAAGCAGCAACCCGATGCAACATGCGAAGGGAAGAACGGGTGACTGTCCAGGGCCCCGTAAAGGAACAACAACCAGACGGGGTGTCACACAGGGGGGTAGGTGGTCACATTTTTGAGCACAGAGCTGGAAATTCGACAATGCACAGGACGGAGCAATGCACAGGGGACAACTGATTATTCCGAATCCGAATCGTTGCCACTGTTGTCCCTCTCCACAAGGGCTGGGACCCCATTGGGGCAAACATTGCCCTGCTTGTGAATGGGACCTCCACGCTTGATGTTCTTCTCCAAATCAACGTCAATGCATGTGGCTCCTGCTGTGAAGCCTTTGTGGGGTGTACTTTACGATCCCTAAATCGACTTGCAAAAGAAGCGGCCTCTGCGCTGGACAGAATCTGGTGGTCCTCGTGGGTGCAGGTTGCTGCGAATCGGCTGTCTGAGGCCTTTTTGCTTTGCTAGGGGACTCCTCACGAGTAACCTGGTGTTCCAAATAGCCCTTTTCAAGGGCTTTCCGAATATACCCTGCATACCCCCACCTGCGGAACACTCAGTGGGCACAAATGAAGGAACAATGGCACCGACCCCCGAAAACGCACCGAGTTGGCGCAATTCCGAACGTCCCCGAGAGATATGATGCTAGCCACCTGGACACCTTCGTTTTAATCCCCTTAACACTCCTCAACAATCCTACGTTACCCGCGATGCAACAACGTCGATTGAAGAGCACCTCCCAAGAAGGCTTTCGTAAGTAATGACCTGCAGGACACGTTTTCGGGTGGCAGGATACCGTTGAAGAGGAGAGGGCTGGGTCACGGGCAGGATGCAGGGGCCCTGTGGGGGGGATCAGAGAGGGACGGGGGGGGGGGGGGGGGTCGCAAAGAGTGTTGACGGTCGTTGAATATTTCCGATTTGCCAACAAATTGTGGAGCGTTGTGCCAGCTGAGGTTTGTGCCCTATGTTGCGATGATTGGTTCATGACCGTGTTGTGCCCGTTCCTGCAACTTGAGGGTTGTTGCAGGCCGTCCAGGGGATGTGGGGGTTGCTGCGGGTTGCAAAGGGATCTGTGAGGAGGACGCATATTACGCAATGGACGGAACAGCGTTGCAAGGCTCAAGAGGGGTGCACAGGGGCATGAGGGCTGCACAAGGGTGATAAGGGTCGTCTTACGTCTCGCACCTCGCAACCCGTCCTCCTAACCCCCTGCCACTGAGGCCCCAGCACCAGAACTGCCGTCCGTCCCCTTTGCCACAAAAAGTCGCTTTGCGCAGCGAGTGTGCATTTCGGCTTTCCTAGTTTTGCTGCCATTGGCTTCAGCCCCTCCCCCCCCTCCCCCCCTTCGCAACGCACTACCAGCAAGTCTCACATTGGTGAGCTAGCACCCATGGCCTTGTGTGACATTCACGGTGCTGGTTGTGGTGAGCAACTCCCAGCCTGGGGTCTTCATGATGACTGCATACCGGGCACTGATCAGGCCGTCAGGGGAGGACCCCATGGGCAGAAGTTGCATTCTGGATTCCCACCCAGGAAGGTGGATGCCCGCGGCAGTGCGGATGCCCGCAGTAGTACGGATGCCTGCTTGTCATAGCAGAAGGTTCAAGGGCGAGAGGCCAATAGGCGCCGCCACAGGCTAACAGAGCCAACCACCAAGGCCTTGTGCCAACCCCCCCCCCCCCTTCTCCTGATGGCACCACACGATCTTTGTCTGCCCGGACCTGACGTTTTATCGCATGGCAGTGGGGCTTGTTAGGCCACCCATCGTCGATCGCAATTGTTCGGGCTGCCAGGGCATCTGGAGGCAGGCACACGTGTCGTCGGTTGTTTGGTTTATGATTTCCCTTGGCGTGTTGCTGTGGTGGTGGGGAGGGGGGGGTGGATAAACAAAATCCGGCCGTTCCCGGGGTAATTCCCTCACGGTCTGCAGGTTTAGACTGCCCCCAAGTTCCAGTTGGGCTTCAACTACATGCGAATCGCCGCAATGACCCCATCTCCATGTGCAACAAACCCCGGGACACCGGGGGCGCTTGCGTCAAAGAGCCGTGCAGGGCTCGGGCCATCAGGCGGCGTTTGATTAGCCAACCCAACCAGCACCGTGTGCACAGATTCCAGGTCCTGGTCCTTACAACCGAACAGGCGTTTGTTTGAATGGAACTTCGATTGCACCAGTCGACCACAACAACATACGAACGAAAGTGCTGGTGCTGGTGCTCTCCAGAAGCGAAGTCCAAACAAATGGAGTTGGCAGATTGCAAGAATGCCTTCATTGCACCGGGAATTCAATGAATGGAATGCCCGATGCCAAACCATGGAGTCGCTGCACAAAGGATGGTGGGGGGGGTCATGCCGGCAGACCTCCCACGGTGCCCACAACTTGGGCGACCTTTGGCGAGTGGTGGTGCTTGGCATTGGCGAGGGACTTTTTGGTTCTCCCATTAGCACGAAGGAAATGCCATGTGTTGCAGTTTGGCAAGAAATGGGAGGAAAATCAGGGCAAATCCAGGAAAACGTTATCCCGGTATCCAGTGAAAGCCTTTGGCTGGGAACTTCGAGGGTCCCTTTGCCACGTGCTCACTTCTGACCACTCTGTCCATATGGTCTCACATTTCCCCCAACATTTTGGTCAATTCTCAGAGACATTTCTTTGATGCGTTTTCTTGGGTTTTCTGGTTTTCCATGATTTTCCTCCATTTGTTTTACTCGTTTTGGTTGGTTTTGCCTACTTTTTTGCCCATGGTTTTGTCCGGGTTTTCCTCGGCGATTGGTGTTGCTTCGGAATCGGCCACCATCGAGGCCTGCACCAGACAAGCGGGCAGATGGCACTACATACCTCCGAGTCACCATGCATGATAATCACCCAAGAATGGCGGGGCGGGGTAATCCACAAGTGCACAAGGGGGTAAAATCAGTGTGTACACTCCATGCGACCACAAGCACATTTTCAAGGCAGGTTAGACGTGTCTGGCTAGACATGTGCCGAGGTGCGATGCACACTGCCTGGAAGAAGCATGGCAGCATGGCGACGGGCGCGAGGCGAGGTGGCAGGTGGCGAGGCGGTGAGATGATGAAAGCAGATCACATGCAGACGGCATGGAAGGGGAGACAGACAACTGGTGTGAATGGCAACCTCCGCAAGACTGACCTTGTTGAACAAGCCGTCCACCAAGGGAGTCAGAAAACGCTTCATTCGGAGACATTCATTGTTCAGCGAGCATTCATTTCTTGCTCTCATTTCAGACGAATCATTTCTAACATGGGAAGATGGGATCCATCTACCGAGGATGGTGCCGAGCCTGCACGCCACCAAGTACTCAGCTTCAACACTCCACCACCGCCTGATCGATGGATCGACTGGGCAGAGGTTGCAGAGGTTGTAAAAATTAGCCTGCCTGTCGTGGGCACGTACCTGCTGCAGTCCGCATTTGGGATTGTCACGGTGACCTTTACAGGGCGCCTGGGCGTAGATGCATTGGCTGGAGCAACCTTGGGCATGCTGTTTGCGAATTTGACAGGTCCCTCCCGATCTGCTGTGCCAACCTCCTCCTGTGAGTCATTCTGTTGGGGACCGAGGACTGAGGGCAGACTGCGTCAAGAACCGCCCATTGAGACCGCCCCACTTGCTGTCAAGACGCCTGCGCCCGCCATCACCGTGTTTCACTGTGTTCACTGTCGTCGGTCCCCCTCCAGCCACGATGGCATGTCCTCCAGCCTTCGTCTACCCCTCCAAGCGTCGGTAGTCATCCCCGCGACACCCCCCTCCCCCCCCTCTGTCCAAACACGGACACTCCTGCACAATCGGTGGTGGTGCCTGACGGCGCCTCGCTGACAACTTGTGGAGTGGCTTGCCTGCAGATTGACTCATGTGGTATATCAGTGTGGGTCTGGAGGGCGACAACCATCGCCTCTTTACGGCCAAAGACGGATACGCTGACTGACTGCGTTTTTTTCTTGAAACATGTCTTTTGCGGTTCCGGAATGAAGGAAGCGGCAAATGCAAATACTGAAGCCAATCATATTTCTTTTTGGGGCTGGTTTGGATGTGCGTTTTGCCGCAAATTTACCCTTCTTGGATACCTTTGTTTGTCATGGAACCTTGAGGGGAACAAAGCGGAGCATCAAGCGATTGCGAAGCAACCACCGCGAGAATGGTGAGTTCCTCGCTTGGATAACTAAGAGCTGGTATTGGCTCCCCAACCGAATCCCTATCCTTTTTGGCTTTTGGGGGTGCTAAACATGGTTATTATGGTCCACAGACAGTACCCTCATGTGTGGTCCGACATCTTCATACGCTGACGATGGTCGTCACCCCGGGCGTCACACATGCTGTCCAGCGTTCGACGTCCATTGCTGACCCCAGCCAGGCGCTGCAGGCGCCCCCACAAACAGTTCACCTGTTCGCTCACACTTTCCGCCATGACACCACCCGGTGCCCTTGCGAATGGCCCCTAGCTCCACAAAGGCAGCGAGGCTGGCCCCCACCCCTACCATCAGCGAGACAAGCACTTCAGGTGCTGAACCAGATGCCTTGAGTAAACACATCTGGTGTCACTGACGTCCGTGCCATTAGACAAGTCTGTGCTTCAGCGCGGCACGCACACACACATGCACAATGGAGGCATGGGTTGTGGCACATCGCACACATACGTCGCCAGATCAGGACCCTGCCCACAGCACATGACCTTTGCTTTCCCTGTAAACGCACCCCCCGCAATAATTTCCCCACCACCCCTCCACCACCCACGAGGGTGTGCGGCCAGGGCCCTGCCCGTGGGTCGCCTCCAGGGCCTGAGCACTGGACGCACCTCTTTTGGACGAGGGGTGCTCGTGTCCGCCACCACCCCTCCACCAGCCCCTCCCTCCACCACCCCTACACCAGCCCCTGCACCACCCCCTACACCACCCCTACACCACCCCTACACCACCCCTACACCACCCCCTCCACCACCCCCTCCACTACCCCCTACACCACCCCTCCACCACCCCCTCCCTCCACCACCCGTCCACCACCCCCTCCACTACCCCCTACACCACCCCTCCACCACCCCCTCCCTCCACCACCCGTCCACCACCCCTACACCAGCAGGGGAACCATCAAATCGAGGTTGGGGGGCTGGCCAAAAAGGGGAATTATTGACGAGGGGGATTTACTTGGCTCATCTTGTGCACACCTGTTCTTGCGATCCACCTGTGCTTGTGGTCTACAGATAACTATGCAGAAGCCTTTAGTAATTACCAGCAAGCATCCAGAAGCCTGCAGAAGCCTCCAGTTGGGGAGATGAATTGGCTATTGGAAACACCACCAATCCGAGGGAATACTTGGGGCCGGGGGCATTGTTCTGGGGCGGGAACTATTCGGGAGGGGGATTATTTTTTTGGGGGGGGATTGCGTTGCCCGTCTTTGGACAAGAGGGGGGGGAGGGGCTGTGCATGCAGTGTCAGTGACCTGGGCAAGCGTGTTTGGTTTTGCTGTGAGGCTCGAGCGCCATGATACCGCCTGCCATCTACACGAGTGCCTCCGTTGCCACTGTGCAGGGGTGTCCACCATGATCGGTGTGATCAGCGCCATCGACACCCTGGCCTCCCAAGCCTACGGCATGCAGCAGTACCACCGCGTCGGGGTCCTTGCACAGCGCGCCGCCCTTATTGCCTGCCTCCTGAGCGTGCCCATCGTACTGCTGTGGTGGAACGTGCATCCGCTGCTGGTGCTCCTTGGCCAGCCTGCAACCGTCGCCCAGGATGCCGCGATTTTCCTCCGCTTCCTTTGTCCTGGTCTCTTTGGTGTCATCATCTACGAGATCGCGAAGAAGTACCTGCAGGTCAGGCTTGCGCTGGAAGGGTCTGGTCAGGAAAATGCCCTCAGCCCCTTCTGAAGGAAAGGCTTGCCGGCTGCTGCTAGGGAATCGCCGCTGCAGGCAGCTGCAATGGCGAGCAGTGGCACCAATGTTCTACTGCTCCCCCCCCCCCCCACCCACTGCCTTGTGCACTTGTGGAGGGACAACTGCCCCACTTTCACATGCTAAACCCCCCCCCCCGTGGCTTAGGACAAGCAAAGTAGACAATGTCCTTGTGAAAACTCAAACCAGTGCGCACATCCGGAAGTACCAAGCGGCACACTTACTGAGCCTTTATGGCAAAACCTCCAAACTGCCCCCCACCCCAAATTGACCTCAACCAACAAGCAGCCCACACAAAAGCGACGGACGTGGAAACCAGCTTTTATGGAACAGCCCCCCTCTGTTCACGTGGCTGTTGCTCTGCCTGGCGTTTGGTTCTGTTCTACGATACCGTTGATACTGTTGATCTTGGCCGCTGACATTTCCGAGGAGGGAGGTACACCGTGCGCTGTGCACAAATCTAGCTGTTTCAGCTGTTGTGGAGGGGCTCTGTGCTGCATGATGAGTATCACTCGATACGAAGCGCAAACCACATGTGCAACCCTTTACCTGACCAACAAAAGTGTCTGATCTCAGAACCATGGTAAGTGACAAGAATGCACAACGTTGCATGTGGTGGTTGAAGTGGTGGGTGGCCTTAGGCTGGCTTCCGGTACAGTCACTTGATAATGGGTTTGGAAATGCCCCCTGGGATCTCCTTCAGCCCCTTCAAAGATGTTGCCACATTCCCAATGATGGATGCAGCAGCCACGTACCCCCCCCCGACACCCTAATTTGAACCTAATTTGATTCGGTACAAATGTAGTGCAGCCACATAAAACATGGGTTTGATGACAAATTTGCAAGTCACACAGGGCCATGGGCACATTTGGATGTGAGTGTTTGCCCACTTGTACCCACATAGCTCCAATTTTGGGGATATTTGTGCATAATATACCCCTTTCTTGCATCAGCTCCCCATGTGTGTGGTGCATGCAAGGTACGGCCTTGTCTAAGCTACAGTAGGCGCAGGGACCGTATTAATTTGGAACTTTTCCGTAGCCACTACAAGGGGGGGGGGGGTACCTCACCTCCAGGTGACTTGATAGACCGCTTGTGTCCGACAGAATACACCACGACCTTTTGCAAAAAACACTTGTGGATGCGGAACACCTGAAGCCTGTCAGTGCTTGCAGGGGAGTGGGCGCCACGGGGCTTTCTGCTGCAATTGTGAGCAGTGGCACGAGCGTTCCACTGCCATGCACAAAGCTGCACGCCCCTCCCCCAACACCACCCCGCACCTGGGTGCCGGTGTTTACCACCATGAACACCGTGGGTATATTATAGGGCTGTCGCGTTTGCCCATGGCGCCCGCACCTGAATTTCCCTGACTTGTTGATGGCCCCAGGTCCATATAATTATGAAATCACTTCTCTGTTCATAGACATATGCTGCCTGTACATAGCATCTCAAAGACATTCAGACTGTTGCAGTGGAATCATGATTGAGCCACCCCGCACCCCATCCACCTCGCACTCCCCACACCCGCCACAGCTGCCCTTAACCAACAAGCAGGTCACACAAGAGATGGTACCGGACACCAATTTTCGGACACGGCCACCAGCCTTCATGGACCCCCCTCACCCCCGCCCCCACAGCAACACGTTCCCTCGCCGCCCTTTACCCCCCAGCACAAGACGAACATGGAGAGCGCATTGGGAACTGGGCAGGGGGAAAGGGAGACACAAGGGGAGGTAACAGGGCAGGGCGGACTGCGCTCGCCGAAAATGGTGCAGAGCGCAGAGGGAGGCAAGGGGAAGGACAAAATAGAAGGAATCATGGTGGTTGTTAGAAGCCCCTGTCAGGAAAATGATCCCGCAGATGCACACACCAGTGCACACAAGTCAGTGCTGGAGTCGGCAAACCCCGCATGGACTCGGAGTGTGCATCGGGATGCACCTGGTCAACGGCACAGGCAACAGCCCGTCTCTGGGACGGCTGACCCCCGGAGTAGTCAAACAGGACAAGTCATCCGGGGGCTCCGTTGACACAACCAACACACGTTCGGGCCCACAGGGGGTCTAAATGTGCAAGGGCGAGAGGCCAATAGGCGCCGCCAAAGGCAAACAAACCAACGCCATGGCCTCATGCCAACCCCCCCCCCAACCTCAACACCAACTCAGGTCCAAGGCATCGTAGCCCCCGTCACCTGCATCATGATCACCACCCTGATCTTCAATGCCGTGATCGCGTACGCCCTCATCTTCCCCTGCGGGCTCGGCTTCATCGGCAGCCCCATCGCCATCACAGCGTCCTGGCTCTTCATGATGACCCTCAGCCTCCTCTACATCCGATTCGGGCACCAGTGCTTCCCCCGCTACACCCCCGTCGACCCCCTGCAGTGCTGGGACGGCCTGTCCCACAAGGCCCTCCGCCGCTGGCGCGTCTTCCTCGAGATCGGCCTCCCCAGCGCCGGCCAAATCTGCATCGAGTGGTGGGCCATCGAGCTCATCACCTTCGAGGCGGGCCTCCTGGGCGTCGCCGCGCTAGGCGCCTCGACCATCATCGTGCAGCTGCAGACGCTGCTCGCCATGGTCTCCCTCGGGATCGGCATCTCCTCCTCCGTCGTGATCGGGCACAAGCTCGGCTCCGGGCGGCTCGCGGAGGTGCAGCGCAGCTGCCGCAGCATCATCGCCCTGGCGCTGATGGTCAGCACGAGCCTGAGCGCCTTCGTGTTCGTCATCCGCCACGTCTGGGCCTTCGCGTTCACGGACAACCCCGAAGTGACGACCCTCGTCGAGCGGCTCCTCCTCATCACCGGGGCCAACGTGCTGTTCGACAGCCTCCAGATCTCGATGGCGGGCATCCTCCGCGGGGCCGGGCTGCAGGGGTACGGGGCGGTGATCAACTTCGTGTCGCAGTGGCTCGTGGGCATCCCGGTGGGGTACGCGCTGTCGTTCGTGTTGGGGTACGGGGTGTACGGCCTGTGGGGCGGGCAGATGGCCGGGACGGTGCTGATGGCCCTCCTGTCGGCGGTCATCGTGGGGGGCATCGACTGGGTCAAGACCATGCGGGTGGCGCGGGCCCGGGCCATCAGCCGCGATCTGGTGGAGTCCCCGCTGACGCCGCGCCACGAGGAGGAGCGCGCGCTCCTGGGCTGAGCAAAGCCCGTGGACGTGCGTGGAGTGCAGGGGGTCGCGTGCGCTATGGGACACCCCGGGTGTGCACGGGGCTGATCCCCCCCCCCCCCCGTTGTTCAAGGAGCCCGTGAATGACCGCCAGGCTCGCAGGCAAGCGACGGCGGTTGACGTTTGTCTGCCGACGGTTGGCTGTCATGCAACCGAAGTCGGCGAGTGACCGGCGGCAGTCGATGCCCCCCCCCCCCCCCCTCAACCGCTTTTCAAAAACAGTTTGTGTGACGAAGCCCTCGTTTGCTTCAAGACCCGTTTGGCGGACACCCCACACCCCGCGGCCACAGGGAGGCTGCAGCTCTCAGCGATCCAGAGGGACGTCCAGGGCCCTTCAGGGGTGCGGAGAAAGGGGGACGCACGAATGGCGGGGACTCGAGGGAAAGGGAGATCTGGTCATGAATGTGGAACGCATTGCCGCACCGATTTGAAGGGCCGTGTCCTGCGTCCCGGATTCGCCTGGACACGATTTGCGCCGTATCCACCGGCCCTCCGTCTGGGGGAGGAGAGGGGGGCCCGAAACGGGGGTGTCAGGTGCGGTCCGCCAGGCGGTGGGAGAGGGTGAGCAAGACGGTTTGCTGTCGGATACATATCGTTTTTGACGGGGGCAGCCGGGGAAGGGGAGCGAGCGGGTGAGATGCAGGCTCGGCCCACGGAAGTGGGTGCCCGCTTCGCGCCCTGCATGCATCCCTGCCTCCACTCCCGTTCAAGTTACACTTGTTGCCCATGGGGCATACGGTGCCATTTGGTTTCATATTGCAAAGAGGGTATGTCTGCCTGCCCTGGGGGCGCGGGCGACAGGCACAGTGATGACACGTGCAAGACAGAGAGCCAACGGGCCCGAAAGAGCGTTTCTTACCTCAAAGTTTGCCAAGCCGAGGCACCCACATCGCAACGCCGCACCGATCCCCCGACGCTGACACGGGAGGATACTGCTGTTGCCTGCGCACAGGGCGCGTGCAGGGCAGGCGCGACCAGAGGCCATCGGGCCCCGTAGTCGCCTGCTCCCTCCCAATATCTCCGCGTGGCCACGGGCCTGGACACGCCAGAGTCCTCCAAGCCTCCCTAAGGGACCCTGTTCCCCATCAATGGCATGCGGTCCCACGCCGCTTCGGCCGAGGACCATTTCGTGCCGGACTGTGAGAGACGGATTTCTCGCGGTTGCACGCTATTCTTTGTCGGCATCTGTGTTCCACCCCCGAAACGTCTGCGTACGGCGGTGGGGCCCTTTGTTTGCATCCATCCCCTTTCAACACCCCCCCCGCCCCCTCGATTCCCGACCGACCCCCTCTCCGAAGCCGACGAGTGTAGCGGGTCAACAAGCGCCGCATATATGACTTCAGGATGGCCTTTCTGGCGCGCGTGCTCTTCCCGTCAGCAGCACTACCCCTGCGACAACCCCTGCCCGCCACTTCCTCCTGATGCGTCCATTCTCCCAAGAAATTCGGTGCTCTGTGGCTGGTGTATGTCCGCCGGATGCTTTTGTAATCTTCACGGTTCAATTCCTCGTGGGTGGCATGACCGTGTTGTGCCCGTTCCTGCAACTTGAGGGGTGTTGCAGGCCGTCCAGGGGATGGGGGGGGGGTTGCTGCGGGTTGCAAAGGGATCTGCGAGGAGGACGCATGTTACGCAATGGGACAGGCTCCGGTCTGCACCCGACGCTCGAGGGCGGAGCCTCCCTTGCAGACCCTGGGGCGCTGTGCGCAAGTTCAGCCGGGCTATCCCGTGCCTTGCCCGCGTGGCCTTGTGCCTGTGGGAGAGGAGCACGAGGAGGACATGCAAGTGAAAGGGATGATGGAGTTGGATCAGGCTTATGAAGAGGTTCTGGAGAGTCCGGGCCACAACAGTCGGAGCTGTTGGCTCTTGTGTGGTGTCTGCCCCTGGATGCGGCCTTCACAAGACAGTGGTGTTGCTGATAAGCTCTGTGCCAAAAACGAGCTGGTTTCTTCTTTTGACACTGGCTGCACCACATCGAGGAAGCCATACTCGAGTGTTCATCCTCAGCAATCTTTTGTCCCTGGTCTGCACTGCCTATTTGTGCCCGCCACCTCCAAAGGTCCTGCCCCCCCGCAGGTTAGTTTCTAACTGACCACCTCGCTGAGGCACCGGTGCTGTCTGCTATTTGGAGAACAATCATGTGTGCCCTGTGTATTGCAGGCGTACAAACTCCGGCAAAGCTGCCTCAAAACTAAAAGGACAATCGTTGTGCCCAGCGTGTTTCTTGTTGGGCACTCCTCATTACCTGCATTCTGTCGGCGGGTGGTGAGTGTCTTGTTGGATGTGTTTTGTGTGTGTGTGCGTGTGTGTGTGTGTGTGTGCGTGTGTGTGTGTGTGTTTGTGGCAATGGACTATGCCTGCGATTGGGTCCGCACCAATATGGAGGGCAACATACCGGCTACGGTGTGTTACAGGTGTGCTTCATCCATAGTACTGCTTGTACCTCTGTGGTGTGTGCTGAGCGACTGGACCCTTGGTGCAGCGGCCTACCCTCCAAGAAGTTAGCGGCGTCAGTGAGACGTCACACAAGGTGCTCGCTAATGGAGAGGGATGACTTGGTAGGGTTGCGGGTTCGAATTCGCATGAATTCGCATTAATTCGCGCAAATTCCAATTCGGTACGAATTCGCTCGAATTCGGAGGTTATCATTTACAAACTCTCACTACGAGTCTCTTGAAATTGAATTCGCTCGAATTCGCACGATTTCGGATTCGGTACGAATTCGCTCGAATTCGAATTGAATTCAAGGCGAATCTGCATCCCTATGACTTGGTCGAGCCCGGGCCGTAGTGAGCCCCGAGCACCAGTCGCTGAATGTGTCCTGTCTGTGTGTTGCGTGTGTGAGTGTCTGGTCCTGGGCTGCGCTGCAGTTTGCGCTGCCGGACCTGAAGATTGCTGTACACCTACTGTTTGCATTGTACTGCATGGTATACTACAAGAGTGTGTTTGTGTGTGGCCCGTGTGTAGTTGTGCATTTTTGTGGATTCGGAGTGTGTCTTTCTGTCTCCAAGGGCTGGCCGCTGATGGTCCTTTGAGGGCTCTCTGCTTTGACCGCTTTCCTGGTTTGGTGCCGTCAGCGGTCCTCATCGCGTGCGTGTCTGTCAGCTGCTCTGGCCATGCAGCTCACCGTTGGCAACATGAACATTGGTGCTGCCTGCAATCAGACAAGCCGCTTATATGGAAATATGCGCTGCCCACTAGTAGGCAGCCGTTTATATGAAATTTTGTGACGCACACAATTAGACAGGCGTTTGTGTGCCATGTACCTGTCCACATCGAGTGCTGCTGTGCAGCACGGTCCTAGTACCCCCCCCTACCCCCTCTTTTTTGCATGTTTCTTGGGCTGGTCCGGTTAGTCATCAGGTCATGAGACTCTTCTACGCTTGGCCCCGTCACCTGTCGGTGGCCCCGGTTCGATGCGATGATCGCACGCCTGTGACACAGGGGCATCCGGAAGGTTAAGTATACGTTGCTTCGTCCCCCCCCTCTTTCTGGCAGTCAAGACCACCCACAAGAAGCGGTTGGGTGACCGATGGCGGTTGCTGATCAGCCAACGGCCGTTGGCGGTGGTCAACCGTCATTACCGTCGGATGAGTGCCAACCGACTGTGGTTGGCGGTTGGCTGACGGGGCGCCATATCCGGCCGGTGGCGGGTGGTTTGCAATGGCAAGTGTGACACGCCCATGGAAAGTGGCGGGTGATTGGCAGCGGTTGTTGGTTCACGGACGGCGGTTTGCCGCGTTTGTCTCAGTGGGCGCAGACCACCAGGATTTGTTGGTTTCGGAATGAAAAGATCGGCCCCGTCCTGTGCGGAAAGGCACATGCGTTGCAGCACATTCAATTCAGCGTGGGGTCATGAAGGCCACCACAGCATCACCTATGAAAGCAACCATTGCCAAGACCGGGGCCAGTACACCTTCGTTGTATTCCCTCCAGATACGAGCCCCCCCAAGCGAACACTGTCTTGTCCCAGCGCCCCGTCGTACCGTTATTTTGACGGCCCTTTTGGATGGTCTTTTCGGGCCACTGTTGTTGTGGTCCCAGACGGAAGTGAACATCATTTTGAGGTGGTTGTAGTGGGAAAGAGGGGCTGTTTGATGGTTGTGTGGGTTGTGCGTGGGCATCGCAGGATTGTGCCTGAGAGCTGCAGCCAACCCGATCTTGCTACTCGTCAGCATGGCCGTTTCGCGCCCCACGTCAGGCTCCGCACAGACTCGGTGTTGTCTAAGCATGAGTTGGAACCCGGCTCGTGGTTGCACAACGAGGGTGTGTGTGTGTGTGTGTGCTCCGAGCGTCTGGAGATAGTTCCTTCGCGCATCAGTGTTCTGTGCCGAGAGAAGCCATTCTGGCAGCATTTTATTGCAAGGCACAGGACACGACAGTCCAGCCCCCCCCCCCCCCTCAAAAAAATCCCGTGCCCTCACCCGCCCCTCCCTCAGGGACTTTGTGAAGTCCGAAAAATTTGTACACGTCATCATCTCTTCTCATCAACCTCCTGCCCAGGAAGCCAAACCTTGCGCCCTTGCGAGTTATGCTGCCCCCACCCGTACTATTCTTGTGCCAATTGGTGAGCGTGTTCAGGAGGTCAAGGCCAATGGGCCAACGAGAAAGAATTGGCACACAGAGACTCTGACTTGGTGAGCCTTGTGCCCAGCCACAGGCAGTGTACCCCATGACCTCTTGCGTAGGGCGTGTTGTGTGTGGCCACAGTGTCTTCCGTTGCTTTGCATGACACGGTGTTGCAGAAGTCTTCGGTTGGTATGCCGATCCGGGTGCGTTGAAGATGCCCCCCCCCCCCCCCGTCCCGTCCCTTTGCAAGCGGCCCCAAGGGGGTGGTCAGGGGCTGTTGCGCGCCGGTCGGGGCAGGACATGGCGGGGGGTGGGCGGGGTATCCGGGCACGCCATTCCGACGGGGTCCAGCAACTCTGTGCCCCGTAGTCCGCGAGGCTTCGGTTTCATTCCCAACCCCCAGCTCTCCCCATCGGCTGCGGATTGCAACCGACGCGGGGCCTTGCCTCCGCTGTGCCGCACATTGCGCACTGCGAAACCCCGCGCCCAACAATTCATCTCCAAACAATTTGTCGGTAATGTGACACCACCACCCGTTCCTCGGGCTCAGCAACGCGCTGTGGCTGCGACGATGCCCTGGCGGATCGACCGGAGACGCAACCTGAGAAAGCAGCCCTTCCCCCGGGCCATGAGGCGCGGCTTAAGAGAGTCCAAAGGCGCCCGATCTCATGACTTGAGATTCCGGACTGGGGGTCGGCCAAGGCGAGGGCTGAACAGGTCGTGGGCCCGCTCACGCCGGCGGAGAACAGGGCGTTCCGGCGCCTGTGAGCCCTGGGGTCGAAAGAAGCGGCGGGGTCCGTTTCGACGCAACGTGCGCTCTCAGGGCATAGCCTCGCCTTGAAACGCTCAGATCCGACCCGAAATGCCGGGGGCCCCGCCCCTTCCGCGGGGCTTGCGCCGCGGTGCAAAGCGTGTCCCGGCGCCGCGGCGTGCAACGCGCGGAAGTGCCGCGGATCCAAAGCGGCGGGCAGTCGCTTGGGCGGAACGCGCCCGACGCGCGTGCACACGGGCACGCCCACGTCGGATTGGCCCGCACCGCCCGGACGCAGCCATCGCAACACCTCCGACTCCAAATACCCCCGACCGAACGCGTCCCTTTGAGACGTGGCGGGTGCCCCACGTGTGTGTCTTCGCGTACTTTGATGCCGCTTGGCTCTTCTGTCCTCAGACGCGGCTGTGCCGGACAGCCTCCTCCTTCGTGTTTGTTGAAGAGGACAAGTCTCTGTGCTCTGTGACGGCTCTTGGCATGTCCCGGGAACCACCGGATGGTCCTGGGGGTTATCCAAGAAGCCGCAGGCATCGCGCCCTGCTGATCCCGTGTCATCAGAGTGCGGACTTATATAGGGACTGGGCGGTATTCTGGAAGCAGAAACCGAAAGTTCCCACGTGCTGCCGATGCATCAGAACCTTCTGGATTTGAATAGTCCGTCGGAGGGGAGTGGGGGGGCAACTGGTGCACGCGGTTTCGACGTATTGTGATCCCCCGGCCGCGCGCAAACGCTTTGCACCCCCCCCATGCCCCCGCAGATTGTGTCCTTTATCGCGTTTGGTTGCCTGTCGCCTACTATTTGGGGTCCTCCCACAAGTGCTGACGTTCTTAGTTCCTGATTGTAAGAGCCCCCCCCCCCCAAACAGGACAAGTCATCCGGGGGCTCCGTTGACACAACCAAAACATGTTCGGACCCACAGAGGGTGCTGGCAGGGAAGTGGACGCCAGAGACTGCTGTTGTGAGCAGCAGGACAGACACTCCATTGTCACTCACAAAACTGCCCCCCTCCCCCAACACCACCACAGTCATCTCTGCACAGCGTGCACAGCAGTGTGCATTTTCCGGGGCAAACTCGGGGAAATCACCTCGAAGAGAGGTTGTTAGGGGGGAACGTTAGCGCGCCGGGCACGCGCCGGGCATCTTTTGTGACCCGGGACATCAACAGATGTTTTGATTTGGGATGGGTATGGACCTTCTCGTGCCCGAGGTGATTTCTTTGATTTCGAAGTTGGGGGCCATGATGGTGCTTATAAGGGCCGGATTCATGTCATTGTGCCATTCATTGGAAGAAAGAATGGCACTTTGACAACCCGCCAACAATGTTGCAATGACGTGCACGGGTGGTATAGGGCACGCATTGAGCAGCTGTTTGCTCGGTTGTGGCACGCAAGATGAGGCAGAGGATGAGGCAGAAGTGTGTGTGTTGTGTTGCCAGAACGCTCCACCGTCGCAGTTTGTGATGAGTGTAAGGAGCACTATTGTACTGAATGTATTTACACCCATACTTGTGGGACCAATGTTATGATGCAGCTCTACTGTTCGCGATACCTCAATAACGCCTGTCGCTTCTACTGGAGATCGATGCGGTTGTGCTATCCTAACCCCCCATTCTCCCAACTTGCTAAGGTGTTGACCCAGATCGCCCTTAAAGGAGCGAGAGTGGTACTGTGTACCCCAGTTTGCAACTTTCTTGAGCTGGGGCAGTTTGGGTCACCTAATTCTAAGGGCGTAGCCAAGGGGTGTGCTTGGGGGCTCTTCGGGGGGAACATAGTCTAAAAGTAGCGCGCCGGGCGCGCGCCGGGCAAACATTCCCCCTAGATCAAGCGCAGGCGCGAGCGTCGTATACCCCCCTTTTTTGGGGTCGTTCGCGTAGCATACCCCAATGTATGGTTTCTAACGTCTAACCCCCTGTAAAATCATCATTTTAGGACCAAAAATGATCCCCCAATGATTTTTTGGATTTTGACCCCCGTACCCCCCTGCTCCAGGGTACCCTTTTTTGGGGGGGGGGTGGGGGTGGGGGGGGGGGCAAAACTTCTTTGTGTATTGTGGCCGCTGTGTGTGTATTTGGACCTGGGTCCTGAAGAATTTTTTCTTGTATATGGACCCTCTAACCCATGGCGGGGGTCCCGGGTCCCAACTCCAGGTACCCCCAGGCACCCCCCCCTATATGGCCCCTCGCCAATGAGGACTTAGCCGTTTTTCACGCTGGATAGGCTGTTTAGTGGCACGTGAAGGTTTTTTGAAATTCGATTTTTCATGACTACCTTCCGTTGCTCCTAGGATTGGTTTGGGTGATCATGTGGTGACAATACGGGTACTTGAGCACCCATGGGGACCCACGTAGTGGCTGCTAGGCCTATGCAGCCCGTGCCATGGGCCCTCCGAAAGCCCCAAAATTGCTGTTGCGTAGGCTGTTTAGTGACACTTGAAAGTTTTTCACATTTCCACTTTTTCCGAAACCCTTCTGTTGCCCCTAGGATGGGTTTGGGTGATCATTTGGTGACAATGCGAGTGCTTGAGCACCCATGGGGGCCCACGTAGTGGCCACTGGGCCCATCTAGCCCGAACCATGGGCTCCCCAAAAGCTTCAAATTGCTGTTTGTAGGTGGTTCAATGGCATTTGGGGTGTGCACAAACTGCTTAAGCAGTTTTCCACCCTCTACAGGTCAAAAATGGAAAATTTTTGCAATTTTTTTTATATTGTGACCACTTACAATGATGAAATATGCTACCCCCCCCCCCCTTGCGCATGCACGGCCTTGTCTAAGCACGGGGTGGGCGTTGAACCGCCGTTTTGAGGAAATTTCGGGACCGCTGTTTTTGTGGTCCAGAATTGAGGATTGGGTGTTTGTACAGCGATTGTACAGGAAAAGAGGGGCTCAGTCATGTCTGTGATGGTGCATTCTGTTCATAATAACATTGTACTAACATTGGAACCCCATGCTGCTTGTTCTGATGTGATTTTCAGCCATGGCTAACAATGTCACTCCCGGTCTGGCTGTCACATACATTCGGAGCACTGGGGAACATGCGCCTGCCACCATTATTGGTCCCTCTCGTCATGGGGACAACTACATCCATTTGAAGTACATGCGGAATGGGAAGGAGATCGAGCACAATGCCGCTTTTGATAAAGTGCTCTTCCCCATTCGCAGCCCCTCGCCATCCCCATCTGAGGGGTCCCCCACACGTGGGCGCTCGCCGACGCGTAGTCCATCACCACCGGTTCGTGCCGGCCCTGCCCCAGCTGCAGCCCTGCCTGTCGGTTGGGAGCTGGCCACCACCAAGGATGGGATTCCCTACTACATGGATCATAACCGGTGTATTACAACTTGGGAACGTCCTGAGTTATCGGCATACCCTGGTCCACCAGGTGCTGCCAAGCCACTTAAGCACCGGCTGCCTGCTGATAAGCGCTGCGTGACGCATGGGCCGTTGGATCGCTTCTTTAAACCCACGGCATCCACGGCCACATCAGCACCCTCGAGTGCAACCCCATCTACTTGTGCTGATGTTGCTACCAGTAGTAGCAGTGCAGCAGTTGTGGATTGCACGCCTTTGCCGGCAAAGCGTCGGCGACGGTCTGCCGAGGAAGTCCTTGCACAGCCAAAGCGTGTTCACCGGTCGGCACGTAACAAGGTTCGCATTATGACTTATGCGGACGAGTATGGGCCGGCTGTGGCGGCGGATCACTTCAAGGTGGCGAGCCACTCCTCGGTGTCCCGTTGGCAGGACAACCGGTCCGCCATTGAGAAGCAAGCGGCAAAAACTGGTCGGCGGAAGTGTACACTACATCCGGGCCGCCGGTCACAGTACCATGAGTTGGAAGGGCGCTTGCGGCGCTGGCTACTCCGCCGCCGACAATGCCAGTTTGCCGTGACAAAGGGCATGCTCATTCGGCAAGCAAAGCATTGGAGCAGTGCAATCTCAGATTTGACACCGGGTATGGGCTCTATGGTTGCACCACGAATTTTTTTTCCTTAGTCTCATGCATACCCACAGCCACTGCAGCCCCCAATTTGCACTTGCTGGGCTCTACTGGTGCACCAGGAATTTTTTTTTTTTAGTCTGATGCATACCCACAGCCACTGCAGCCCCCAATTTGCACTTGCTGGGCTCTACTGGTGCACCAGGAATTTTTTTTTTTTAGTCTGATGCATACCCACAGCCATCGAGCGTTCCGCTTGCACAAAGTGCAATACATCGGGAACGGCGACGAATCGACTTTCAGTTTGGAGCCGGTGGCCAAATATACGTTGGACGCCAAAGGCGTTAAGCGTGTCCCGGTTCGGGTAAGGGGTAGATATAAGGACAACATTACTTTGTATGTCAGTTTTTTTGTAAAGGTTCAGCACGGGATTGATGCCGATGGTGATGATTGTTTGCAATTGACTGATGTGGTCCGATTGAAACCAGTTTTGGTTTGGAAGGGCCAACCCGGAGGTAAAGTTGAAAAGCAATTGAAGAGGAATGAAAAGGCAAGGGAGCACCGCGGCGTGTTGGTAACGGTTGCACCCAAGGGTAAAACAAATGAGGTGGTGATGCGATATATTATGGACAACACTTTGGGTCAAACCTTTGTGGAGTTGAAGTGTTTGTATTGTGTTGATGGTGCCCCTTCGCACATGCATGCATCCGTGTGCTCACTTTGTGAGTGTCTATTTTTTTTTCGGTACTAACAAATGGACCACGGAAAGCCCAGCATGGGGCACCGTGATGTAAGACGCTTTGCTTGGCTCCCAGCCTTGTTACGGCAGGCGTTCTTATCCGATCACGAAGCCGCCAACGTCAACACGAGCAACATGGGAGCCAGCAGCCGCGACCGGGAACCCGCTGTGGACAACAACCCAAGTATGGCCCACTATTACGGAGGGTACGGGCCGGGCCCAGCGAGTCCTTCCCCTTGCGCGACTGGCAGCGACAACCCTGAGATCAACACCAGCGTTGGCCGTGTGACGAACGAGCTGATCGACAAATCGGGCGTCCCGAGGACCGAGATTGACGATACCGAAGGAGAACAGGCAACTATGGAGACGACCAATAGCCAGAATATCAAGTATGCCCCCGGCACTCTCGCCCCACGCAACGCTGCAGACGCCGGCGAGGTGGTGGACATCACTGAGACCAAGCATGAAAACGAGAATGCGCCTGACGAGTACCCCGGGGACTACGGGATTATGGGGAACTATTACGACCCGGAACGTCATGACATATGGGGAGACAATGAGGATCACCTGTACCAAAAGGCCCCAAGTGCTTCAGTCTTCGCCACCCCCTCAACACCGATCAATGCCGCCTGCAACGACGACGACATGCCCTCCTCAGACGAGAAGCATGACACCTCATTCACTGACGCCAATTACACGTCCCCTGTGCAGACTGTTTACATGCCGAGGCACGACGCCACCTCAAACTACCTGGCGAAGACCAAGGCACTCGACACCGTGGCCACCAGCACGAATATTGGTGGGTTGGCCCAGGATACAGAAAAAATGAGGACCTTCCCAGATGGCCTGAGACTGCCGGATGCCGCACCGCCGCGAGCCAGGTATGCCTCCCACCCAAACATCCAACCGGCGGTGCGGAGCTCAGCTCCCCGCCCAGACACCGACAACCAACCGCCGGACACAACCGACAGGACGGAGAGCAACACAACGGCGGTGCGGAGCCTCGCTCCCCGCCCTTGGCATGCCACTGTACGACTCAACAAAACGACCTCATGGAGGCCACGACCTCTGTGCTACATAGGATTGATGACACACATCATCCTGCTCCTGCTACACAACGGAGACGGCGGAGTGGAGCCCTGCTCCCCGCCAGCCAACACCACCAACCAGACAACGTACCAAAACATCACGACACACTACGGAATGGCCAACGGCGGAGCGGAGCGACGCTCCCCGCCAACAATGCCAACCATAACGACGGTGCGGAGCCCTGCTCCCCGTCCGTGTCACTATCCAAACCACACCGTAACCGCTGCGCAGTTTTCTGCGCAGGAACTGCACCGACGACCGGGCACACACCCAGTGTTGCATGTGACACCGTTGCCATCACATACACCGCACTGCTCGCGAACTAGGAATTGCCGCAACACGGCGTTCTCACATCGATCCACCCCCCCCTCCCAACCCCACCCTGCGTGGCGCTGTAGGTCGGTGATCGTGAGCGGCGCCGGACCCCCGGTTTGCCTTCCGGCAACCGGGTCAGTCAAGGGCATCAAACATGCCCTCCATCACCTCACGCCACACCTACCCCCACCGCAACACCAGCGGCTGTTCTACCAAGGACAGCCGCTCGGAGACCACGACCCGACCCCGACCACGACCACAACCGGATTCATCCACCTGACGTTGCGACTGGTGGGTCTGAAGGGAGGAGGCAGACGGTCACGGAGAGACACAGACAGTGACAGCACCAGCGACAGCGACAGTGACAGCCACAGCCGACGGAAAAAGTCCCGGAAGCGCAGCTCCAAGGGCGAACTCACCCAGGCCCTGCGGGCCATGACGTCCCTTGCGGACTCTGTAGCAGGAATCTGCCGGTCGATCCAGCAACCACAACAAACCGTGACGCTTGAGGCCCCAGCGCCACAGCGCAGCGCTGACAGACACAGTGACCAAGCCCGCACCCAGGCAGAACCGTCACAAGGCGAGGCGGAACCACAGGCACGACGACGCTACTGCGTGAGCATCGACACGCGCCAAGGGGAACGACAAGTCTCCCTGCAAGAACCCGGACAACAGCCTCAACACCCACCCCTCTACCCTCCAACTCCTGTGGCTCAACCGCTGCGTTTCTACCGCAATCCTCACAGCCCGGAGGTGCCATGTGCGGTCCCTGCCCTCCAACACGGACACAGGGACGTAAACCGACAGCCCCTCCCACAGCAGGCGGCCACACGCATGGAACACACGGCGGCACAGCCGGTGTACCACAGTGAACCATTGCATGTACCACAGACACAGCACGAACCTCAGGTGCAATACCGGGCAGCCACACCAGCTATGGGTATAGTAACCCAATGGGCTATCAGACTTCAGACTTCAGACTTTTATGGACCATCCCCACCAACCCCCAACCCCCCAAGCCCCCCATGATAGACCTTTGCCCCCCCCCCCCCAGATTAGACTTGTGCCTTGCCCCCTATATCAGACTTGCCCCCCCCCTTTTTCTCTTGCCCAATTCTGCACCTTGCTTCCTTTGCAGACCATGACTGTAGGCATGAACTAGGTATGTAAATAACAACAGGGTCAGTTTTGCTGGTGGGCTCCCCATCAGGCTTTTCTCCTAGTGGCAACAAGTGGAAAATGGGAAAATGTGGAACATGGGGGAAAGTGAGGGACCCTGGGTATAGTAACCCCCCCCCCTCCGTTTCGAATAATAAAAGTGCAGCCCCCCCCCCCCCAGACACACGGGAAATTCACTTCAGGAAAATGGGGATAAAAGTGCAGTACCCCGCCCCCCCCCCCCCCACAGAGACACACGAACTTCACTTCAGGAAAATGGTGGGTTGGGGAAAATATGCGTGCATGTGTGCATGTTTGCTCTCCTTTCGCTTGCAGCGGTAGGTAAGGTGAGTAAGCCCAGGAGGGGCCACCCCCTGGTAGAGTCTTGAGATTGTGGCTCCTGTGCATGCACATGACGCATTAAAGGGTAGGCCACGCGCGGTGCGCTTGGTAAACCCTTGTTTAGGTTACCCAGGGGCTCCGCCCTACGTTCTATAAGAGAACGGGCGGAGTTCCTTAAGCTTGCTTGCTTGGAAGGACAGGGCGGGCTCCACCGGGGGGTGGCGGTTTGCGTGGGTTCTCCAGGCCTCCCTGTGGCCCAGCCCGCCCCAGGGCTTGTACGCTGTCACCCACCCGCCCCCTTGTACTCGCTCTGTTCCTGCACAGGTGCATCCTGGGCTGGGGACCGACTGCGGCGTGGCGCCCCTCGTGGCCCCTCCGACACCGGAGCGAGGAGAGGGCACCAGTGGGGATCTTGGCCCGTTTCCTGCAGCGGATGCCTGTAGCGGGGACGGTGCGAGTGAACCGGGACCGTACTGAAATAAGGGGAGGCCCCCCTGTCCCGGGCCTCCGCCCAAGCGGGGTGGAGTTATGTCTTTTGTGGGACCGTACTGAAATAAGGGGAGGCCCCCCTATTCTTGGCCCTCCGCCCATGCAGGTTGGAGCGAGTTTGAATCAATATCAGTTGAAATAAGGGGCGGCCCCCCAGTCCTGGCGGCCCTTTTTTGGGAGATGAGAAATGTGAAATAAGGGGAGGACCCCCCGTGCCCCCCATGCCGGGAATCCCACGTGGGGCGGCCGGTCGGAATACGCTGGAAGAAATTGGAAGAAATTGAAATAAGGGGAGGCCCCCCGAGTTCATATCACAGGTGGCGCCAACAACGGTGCTGCCATTGGGAAGGATACATGAACACAGGGGAGGCCCCCCGTGTGTTGGGCCGTGGAGGGGCGCCATCCCCTCCCGGCGAGACAAAGTGCCCTGTTTGGAACCGAGGGGGGGCGCCATCCCCCCTAGGCCCCAGATGTGTATGTATCAAGTAAAGTAAGTACGTTAATGAATGAACCTCAGTATTGTATAATGTACGCCTCCGGCCAACAACCAGGGAGGGCCGGAGGTCCGGGTAAAAGCCCCGGACCCCCCAACGGCAGCCCCAAAGGTGAGCGCACCACTGGAAGGGGCATGTCTGCGGGGTAAAAACTTGCGCTGAGTAAACATCTAACGTAATAAATAGTGCTTACTGCTATAATTAATGCTTAAACGGGTAAATGGCCCCCCCCCGGGGCCAGTTTAGTGCGCACCCCCCAGAGCCGGACTCGACCGGCCGTGCTGAGGCGAGCCCAGCAATGGGTATAGCAGGCCAGACTTTAAGTGCTGGTAGCCACGCCTCAGCACACTCCGTGGGCTTATAAGGCACACGGGGGCCCCAAATACCGTTTCGTTCGGGAGTTAAGCCCCGGCGGAATTTGGGGTTGTTTTGGTTAAGAGGACTCACGTTGAGTCCCAGCTACTGTTACCCCGGGGTTATGACCCCCGGTACTGCCTGCTTACTTGCCTGCTGCTGCTAAGAGATAGGAAGGGGTTAGGACCGACCCCCCCCCCTAGCCACCCACGGCACTGGGACACCCCGACAGCGGCCGCAAGGGCTACGCGTGGGCGTCTCCCCTCCGTGAATTATTTGACACCTCCGTGAATTGTTGTTTTTAATGCGTGTGTATGTGTGTATGTGTGGGCATGCGTGGGTGTCTGTATGTTTGCTCTGGGTCCCCCTGCAAGGGGGGACTCATTGGCTGGGCAGCTATACCCCTTAAACCCCTCCTCTCTGCTCTCGACCCCTTCCCCGACCCTCTGTTAAACAACCAGCACAAACAAAAGTCAGTTAAACACAAGGGGGCCACTGACAGCACCGCTTTCGGAATTTTTTTTTTTCATTTTTGGAGAACACTTTCTTGCCTGTTAAACGGTGCTATCTGATGGCGGGGTGCCTGGGCAGGCAGGCTTGCCTTCACTGCCCTACAGGGGGGGGGAGGAGAGGACGCCCGGGCACCCAAGGGGTCAGAGAGAGCAGGGTGGGATGTAAAAATAAAAACCTGTAAGCTCCTCTCCACCCTCCCCGCCTGGGCGGTCCACATGGACCAACCCCTCCTGGCTTCGGCTTCCACACATTTTTAAGGACTTTAACAGGTTAGGGATGTTGCAGACAATACAATTTTCTGTGATTTGCCCTGGTGCTTTAGTTAGGAATAGCCCCTGCACTGTACCGCACTCACTGCACTGAAACCGAGACCCCCTGAATTGACCCCGGGCTTGAGTTTCCCCCCTTTCCCCAGCCCATCCACTCCGCGTGTTCTGCACAGGTGAATTGTTTACCTGATTTTGATTCTGTCTTTTTGTGTTGTGGTTGTGAGTACTACGCACAAAAATGGCCAAGGGGTCGAATGTGCGCACCTTTCAATCGTGCGCACCACCCCAAACTCCAGCAGAAAGCTCGTACAGCTTGAATAAGGTCTGCAGCGAAACTCCTGATTCCGAGACCCAAGCTTCCAAAATTTCAAATTTTTCCTCTTTTCCTGCCGTGGGTGTGTGGTTGGCGATGTAGTTCAGCACAGCAAAGGCGGAGAGGGGCACGAGACGTCAAATTATGCTCACCGCCAGAGACATCACATTCATGGAGGCAGCTGGGCAGCGTAGCCTAACACAACACTGTATGGCCACCAGCTGTTAGGCTTCTAGGCTGTGTTTCTTGCATCCATCTGTTGCAGTTGCAAACAACATTGCCGTGATGATTTTGGTTAGACATTCGAAGAAGTCACCTGTCTTTCTCAGATTGTAGTGTCCTGAACAGGGTTTGGTTTGTCCTTTCCCTCCACTTGCTCCAGGATGAGGGGAGTGAGACAACCTACTGTGCTGAGACACTAGAGCTTTCCTAAATGACAGAATTCAGGTCTCCTTGTCTCCCTGTGAATTGTTTACCCCCCTCCGTGAATTATTTGACCCCTCCGTGAATTGTTTACCCCCCTCCGTGAATTATTTTACCCCTCCGTGAATTGTTTACCCCCCTCCGTGAATTATTTCACCCCTCCGTGAATTATTTACCCCCCTCCGTGAATTATTTCACCCCTCCGTGAATTATTTATCCCCCTTCGTGAATTATTTACCCCCCTCCGTGAATTATTTCACCCCTCCGTGAATTATTTACCCCCCTCCGTGAATTATTTCACCCCTCCGTGAATTGTTTACCCCCCTCCGTGAATTTTTTTACCTCTCCGTGAATTGTTTACCCCCCTCCGTGAATTATTTCACCCCTCCGTGAATTATTTACCCCCCTCCGTGAATTATTTGACCCCTCCGTGAATTGTTTACCCCCCTCCGTGAATTATTTGACCCCTCCGTGAATTATTTACCCCCCTCCGTGAATTATTTCACCCCTCCGTGAATTGTTTACCCCCCTCCGTGAATTATTTCACCCCTCCGTGAATTGTTTACCCCCCTCCGTGAATTATTTCACCCCTCCGTGAATTATTTACCCCCCTCCGTGAATTATTTCACCCCTCCGTGAATTATTTACCCCCCTCCGTGAATTATTTTACCTCTCCGTGAATTGTTTACCCCCCTCCGTGAATTATTTTACCCCTCCGTGAATTGTTTACCCCCCTCCGTGAATTATTTCACCCCTCCGTGAATTATTTACCCCCCTCCGTGAATTATTTCACCCCTCCGTGAATTATTTACCCCCCTCCGTGAATTATTTTACCCCTCCGTGAATTGTTTACCCCCCTCCGTGAATTATTTCACCCCTCCGTGAATTATTTGACCCCCTCCGTGAATTATTTCACCCCTCCGTGAATTGTTTACCCCCCTCCGTGAATTATTTGACCCCTTCGTGAATTGTTTACCCCCCTCCGTGAATTATTTTACCTCTCCGTGAATTATTTACCCCCCTCCGTGAATTATTTCACCCCTCCGTGAATTGTTTACCCCCCTCCGTGAATTATTTCACCCCTCCGTGAATTGTTTACCCCCCTCCGTGAATTATTTGACCCCTCCGTGAATTATTTACCCCCCTCCGTGAATTATTTTACCCCTCCGTGAATTGTTTACCCCCCTCCGTGAATTATTTGACCCCTCCGTGAATTATTTACCCCCCTCCGTGAATTATTTCACCCCTCCGTGAATTGTTTACCCCCCTCCGTGAATTATTTCACCCCTCCGTGAATTATTTGACCCCCTCCGTGAATTATTTCACCCCTCCGTGAATTGTTTACCCCCCTCCGTGAATTATTTGACCCCTCCGTGAATTGTTTACCCCCCTCCGTGAATTATTTTACCTCTCCGTGAATTGTTTACCCCCCTCCGTGAATTATTTCACCCCTCCGTGAATTGTTTACCCCCCTCCGTGAATTATTTCACCCCTCCGTGAATTATTTACCCCCCTCCGTGAATTATTTGACCCCTCCGTGAATTATTTACCCCCCTCCGTGAATTATTTTACCCCTCTGTGAATTGTTTACCCCCCTCCGTGAATTATTTCACCCCTCCGTGAATTGTCTACCCCCCTTCGTGAATTATTTCACCCCTCCGTGAATTATTTACCCCCCTCCGTGAATTATTTCACCCCTCCGTGAATTATTTACCCCCCTCCGTGAATTATTTCACCCCTCCGTGAATTGTTTACCCCCCTCCGTGAATTATTTCACCCCTCCGTGAATTATTTACCCCCCTCCGTGAATTATTTTACCCCTCCGTGAATTATTTGACCCCTCCGTGAATTGTTTACCCCCCTCCGTGAATTATTTCACCCCTCCGTGAATTGTTTACCCCCCTATGTGAATTATTTGACCCCTCCGTGAATTATTTACCCCCCTCCGTGAATTATTTCACCCCTCCGTGAATTGTTTACCCCCCTCCGTGAATTATTTCACCCCTCCGTGAATTGTTTACCCCCCTCCGTGAATTATTTTACCCCTCCGTGAATTGTTTACCCCCCTCCGTGAATTATTTCACCCCTCCGTGAATTGTTTACTCCCCTCCGTGAATTATTTCACCCCTCCGTGAATTGGGTCGCGTCAATTATTTTGGGGGTCTAGACCCCCATAGGAATTGACGCATAGGGTCGCGTCAATTATTTTGGGCGTCCAGACCCCCGTAGGAATTGTCGCATAGGGTCGCGTCAATTATTTTGGGGGTCTGGACCCCCCTAGGAATTGACACATAAGGTCGCGTCAATTATTTTGGGGGTCTAGACCCCCATAGGAATTGACGCATAGGGTCGCGTCAATTATTTTGGGGGTCCAGACCCCCATAGGAATCGGCGCATAGCAGGGGGGTGCACCACCTCAGTGGAATATCTATCCAGAGGGGGGGTGTACACCACCTCAGTGGAATATTGATCCACAGGGGGGGGGGGTACACCACTTCAGTGGAATATTTATCTAGAGGGGGAGGTACACCACCTCAATGGAATATTAATCCACAAGGGGGGGGGTACACCACCTCAGTGGAATATTTATCCACAGGGGGGGGGGGTACACCACTTCAGTGGAATATTTATCTAGAGGGGGAGGTACACCACCTCAATGGAATATTAATCCACAGGGGGGGGGGGGTACACCACCTCAGTGGAATATTTTTCCCAGCCTCCCATTTTCCCCAATGCCCCATTTTCCACCCTTTTTTTTCTTTTGGGGGGGGGTGTTCCCCTGTGTTGCACGGACTCCCATTCTTCCCAACTTTCAATTTTCATGATGGTTTTTTTTGTGGTGGGTGGCTGTGTTGGGGGAGGGGGAGTGCCAGACTTTTTCTTGTCCCTTTCTGACAGGAAGGAAGGAAGGGAGGGGGCGGGTACCACACTTTTATCAGACTTTTGCTGAGATGTGTTCTGTTTTATGTCCTTGACACGATATGCCAAATCAGACTTCAGACTTCAGACTTTATACCCATAGCTGAGCCACACGCATGGAACACACGGCGGCGCAGCCGGTGTACCACAGTGAACCATTGTATGTACCACAGACACAGCACGAACCACAGGTGCAGTATCGGGCAGTCGTCGACCGCCATGGACAGCACATACTGCCAGAGGACAGTTCAGGAACCTGGGCCAGGTTCAGCGAGCAGAATGCAGCTGCGCTCGAGATCCTGCGAACCGAGCCACCGATGCAGCGGCGCACAGATGCCGAACCGGCAACGGGATATCCGGACATGTGGCTCTCAAGGGATCGCACACGACCACTGGCGGACCCGCATGCCCCCCGCCAACAACCAACGGACACTGTTGTCTATCCGATTCCCGAGCCGGCGCCGGTAGCGGGGCACTCACAACAGCACCAACAAGTGCACTACACACCGGACGCACCACACCAGCACCCCGTGCACCAGCCCGGACCCCCTCAGATCCACGGGGAAAGGGCACCGTGGCACGATGCACACGCAGAGCAGGCACCAGAACAGGGACCGGAACCATCCGGCTCGGGACAGGCTGGGGTTTTCCCCTTCACTGGAGGCTGGGACGTGGTGGCCGCACAGCAAGAAGAGCAGGCACCCCCCCGGCAGCCGCGAGGAAGGAGGCGCCGACCCAGGACCCACAAGGGGGAACTGGGGACGGTCATCCCCAACATCCCCACCATTCCACCCCCTGATCAACGAGATACCGCGTCACCTGATGTGCTGGTATGTGCATACATATGCATGAGGGGAACAGCGGGAGACTGTGGCTACCTTCCCAACACCTGCCTTGCGCCATTCTCCACAGTGAACAGCGGGAACGGACAACCTGGAACGGACCGCGTCGACCGCACGGTGACCGCACGGTGCCAAGTCGGCCGTAAGGATTTTGCTCCTCAGACATGCACGCTAATGACCGGTGCCGCTGGCACCCACTCGGCCGGGACCTTGGCCACTGCCTACCAGGCCGCAATTTATTTATCCGGGTGCACTGGCGTGGGCGCTTTCTTTGCCCCCGGTGATGCTCGGCGTGCTGACCAGCAACGGATAGCACAGGACAGCCAGACAGGAATGTCATATATGGCCCCAACCCGGCCATCAACAGCGCGGGGCCAGACAGACAGGCAACGGGCTGCGAAGGCGACGGGCCGTGTGAACGTGCCCGCCTGCCGACCATGCGTGGGGATGGCAGGCGCTACTGGCACCTACCCGGCTGGGCCCTTGGCCACCGCCTACTCTCCCGCTCTACACACCGGTGTGGGCGCGCTCGACGCCCCCGGTGACGCCCAGTCTGCTGACCAGCGACAAGCAGTACACGATAGCCAGACAGGAATGTCATATATGGCCCCAAACCGGCCATCAGTACGCGGGGACGCCGCGCAGGTCCCGACCGACGGGCATCGGACTGGACAGGCACCTGCGACAATGACCAGAATACACGCATTTTCTGGATCAGATCCCTTCGTGCTATTGCCACAGTATCGTGAGGAACCCCCCTACCCCTCGGGACACCCCCCCCCCCTCATGGGAGAGGAACTGCCTTGCGACCCACCATCTAGGCAGGTACCCCCCAACAATCGACGACACCCCCCCGCCCTCATTGGGTTGTTGTGGGACCGCACGGTCGACGGTGATATCGAAAAGAACCCGGGGCCTCAAGATGCGCAGACCACAGGGAACGACATCCCCCCGCAGCACAGAGAGATGGTCACCCGGCTGGCTAGCGAGATCGAAACGGCCTCCAACCCCCACTACCCCGCTAAACTATACAAATACGCGACACAGGCACTCACGGAGGCACTGCAAAAAAAGCGGCGCGCATCCACCCCTCCCTTAGGACACAACACACCCGCTCCATGTGCAGAACGGTCTACCACACATGGCACATTGGAGGTGCCATCACCAGAGGCACCCCTGGTGCAAGGGGTACATGACCCAGGCACACCATGACCCGCCCCCTTGGAAACTTCCGAGTTGACTGTAAAAACACAAAAACACCACTCCCCGGTAGGATTAAACATGACCACAGCCATCGATGTAGTTTGCCCCCGATGCAACATGGCCGACTTTGTGTACTTCCGCTGCACCACATGCAAGTATTTTGCCATACACCAACCGGATACCCCAGACTTGGTACCACGGCGACTCTACAACGTGATGTCCCCAGACCCCTTATACCCACGACAAGAATCGTGGCAAGAGGTCATACCGGCCACCACCTCGCAAACCTACCACACGCCAGTACCACACGAGACGGGCCCCCGACCGACCGTGGAGGACACCCCGGACGGATGGTTACGCGACGTCACAAGCGACGGGGATGTCGAACCTAACCCCGGTCCCAGCCCATCAACACCCTCAGCGAAACGCACGCGATACAACCAAGACACACCACATATGTACCAAACACCTAGGATGCTACGCAAACGCACCGCGGACAACACCCCCCCCAGACAAAAACGGAGGCGCGCAGACCACGTACCCATGGCGAACCAGGAGCATCAATCGTCAACACTGGTATATAACCACCACAAACGAAAGGCGGACGGGGCACCTACCCACCAACCACTACCCAAAAGGCACCAGAGCACGACCCACTGGGACGAGCAACACCCCCCCAGGAACCAAGGAAACCTACGCATGAAACGGACATATGAAGACACCACTGACCAAGTCATGGGCGACTCACCACGCAGGAAGATCCGCTGAACACAACGCCTACGCAATCGCCCCTACCCGAGACCAACGAGCTGGGTCCACGACCCGACTCAAGACGGAGTCACAGAGCCCAACCCCGGACCAACCACACCCGCAGTGGAGCGCACAGCCCGGACCACACCGCCGGGGGACATGGGGACTGAGGTGCACAATGCTCTGCCACCGCTCTTGCTGGCGGCACCACCACCCCACCAGCCCAACGACGACGTGCACAAACACTCGTGGAACACGGATGACGGTGGACGGGCCCGAGAGGACTGCCCTGTATGCTTGGACAGCCCCGCGGATACACACCTGAGCTGCGACCCCAGGCACAGGCTGTGCCAGGACTGCGCCAACGACCCAGGACTGCTAAGATGCCCACTGTGCCGCGGCACTCTGCAACCAAAGATACCCCCCCCACCCCCGGATGACCCAACATATGCGTATTTCCACATACAAATCTACAACAACAGACTCCTCACATACACGGATCACTGCGCAACTCCCAACCCGCCAGTGCATTTGGCATACAACGTGTGGAGGAGGCTTCCTAGCACAACAGGCCAACTGTGGGAGGTACACCTCAGGACTGACCTCCCATACTACCACATCGCAAGACAAAGACTGCATGTCCTCACGGGCACGAGGGAGGGCTTCCAAATGGCGGTATCCATACGATACTGGCTCTTTTTGGTCCAACCCTTGCAACACGACCTGCTCCTGGAGTATGACACCACCGACTGGGTGCCACCCGACCACCCATCGGACGTGCGCCATGACAGGATCACATCCGTTACCCCAGACGTGGTCTACCCACAACACACCCAATGGGTGCCGGATGCCACGCAGGATGGTGATGTGGAACCAAACCCAGGCCCGGATAGCAACGCCCCGCCCCATGGCATGGTGCGCACCCTGGCAGAAAACTACGAAAGACACACGTCCGGACTACACACTGGTGTGCAAGACCAAGGGGACGAAATGGAAAACCCGGACATCCTGGAGTCAACCTCAAACCCCCCACCAGAGGATACCACTGAGCGGGAACCCCCCCAGAATGGGGAACCTAGCACACCACCTGACCAACACACCGAAGGGCTTAGTTACGTCCCCCCTCCACCCCAAGAGGATACACAGGCATACACATTCCACGAAGACGGCAACAACCCACTGGACAAACTACCCATACACACACCTACGGAATACCAGCTCATAGAAGAACTCGTAAAGCTCAACACAGGCGCGTCACAACAACCAATGACTACAGCAGAGCAAGACACATTGAAAGCATCAGTTGTGTACGACGCACAAACCAGACTAAAAACTTACTTAACAAAGCACCCGAACCGTGCACTGACCACAGAGCACATCAGGAGGCAAACACAGGAAGGGGTATGGTATGACAGGAACACCTACCAACTCCCTCTGTTTGCGCAACACAAACTGCGCGACGTCATGACGGTGAGGCATGAGGCAGACTCTGACGGTATACACACGGTATCCGAGATGGCCGAAGCACACCAGTACACAGTACACACGGAAGCCGACCATCAAGGGAACCCAGACATCCGGAACAAGACATACTTACTACTGCCACAGGCAACCGGGACCCGCCGCAACCATGAACGACGCATGCAGCGCGCCGCCATACAAACGGAATGGGGCGGAAGCGAGGACGAACGGGTTGACCAAGTCCTACGGGCACTCGGCGACCCGGGGGCCAAGGAACTGATCCTGGCTTACGAGGCGGACCGCCAAGACATTACAGCACTACAAACCTACCGCATGGACTGCCTCCACCGCGCCCCCCTGCGCAAACTGGCCCGCTATGTAAGGGGCGTATACCAATTCGACAAATTCCCCGTGCGCAAGTGGTCCCCGGAACACGAAACTATGGTCGACCACCTACAACCCAAACCCATCATGGTCCTCCACCTGGACAACACCATAAAGATGGGACACGAGCCCACGCACAAAACATACGCACTCACGAAGGGCACACCCATACAAGTGGGACTGGAAGACCGCACATACACACTACAACCAGAACCGGCCCAGACTACAAACGTAGTGGAGTGCCCACCAGAAACGGGCATTAGGACGCGAGACGCATTTATGAAACGGATCAACGGCCACCAGTCTGACGTCGCATCCACCATAGCAAGCAAAGACCCCCACAACACTTTTCGGTGGAAGTGCGCATCTGAACACACCGCGGGGCAAAGTGGGTCGCACGCGTGGAGACTACACCCGCCCATGCAATTGCTGCCTCGCTTGACACAAGCACTGCAGACCATAAAACAAGAGGAGGAAAACGCCGGCAACCCTGGACCCTATTGGCTCACCGAAACGGACTATGAGAGCCTGCATATACTGAGACAACAATACACGGAACACAAAGAAGACAGAATAACGTCCGTACAGGAGATACTGGACGACCTGGACAGGGAACAGCTCGAGCTAGGAAGGAGCATTGCATCCTTCCTCAAGGGGTTCCGACCAGTGGACTCATACCGTCTACTGGTACAATTCCACCCAGACGCAGACCGACGCTTGATTGCCCAACTACTAAAGGGCATGAAAAGCTACGAACTGGTCCACGTGATGACCAACGTCATCCTCAACCGCAACAACTAGACACAGTCCACGAGCCGCTCTAGGGACATCAAGCGACCGCCAAAACCGACTAGGCACGACACCAAGACGGTGTTCGTAGGGTGGACACAGGGCGCAGGAGACGACACGGCGAAAGTCGTGGCATCATTCTTTGGATGCTGGACCAGCTGGAAGCCGGAACCCAACATGTGGAGCGACACGGGCTGCACCTACGCCTCCCTCCAATACCAGCACGCCACGGCAGTGGCCCTCAGTGCCGGACAATACATCAGAGTGGCACCCGGTGAATACGTCCACATCACGCTAGGAGATGACAACACGGACACACAGGCGGCAGAGCGCATCGACCAGATGCTCGCGCACAAAATGCCGCAGGAAACGGGCGACGACGCGGCCTTCAGGAGACGAATGAAGGCAGGGAAACAACTGGGCTCAGACATGATGACTGAACGCGTCATCAAGGAAATCAACAGGGAAAAGCAGCTGTTCGCAGAGCCGGAACCCATCAACGTGGCAGACTGGGACGAGGCCATCCTGAACGAACTCGGCCATACCACTAACGACGACACCCCATCAGACACCCACCCAAATATGGCCACCATGGACACGGATGAAACCCCCGTCCAGCAACCAGACAACCCGGCAAAATTAACCACAACACACGCACGGCAGTCACACCCAGCACAGAAAACCAAGGCCCACAACAAGACACCACAGAAAACGCCCACAAAAACAACGCCACCACCAAAAAAGAAGAAGGCAGCACCTGCATCGCCGCAATCCACACAAGAAGCAGACAGTACGGCTGCCTTCACCGTGGACAACAGACACAAGGGGAAAGGAAAGGGGCCGCCAAAAAACCCGCAGGGCAAAGGGAAAAAGTGAGGTGCCTGTTCCTCATGCCCTGCATCGCCATTATGGTCCTCCTCCTACTCCTGGCCCCCACGCATACAGAGGGGCCGGTATATCTACTCCCCGTGAACCGGAGAGTCCGCAGACGATATACCCCGCCGTTACGGCACCGGCACGGTTACGCACGGGGCCCCAACCCCCATAGTTACCGTATATGGCAGCCAGGACTACTCCTCCTCTATATCGTCTGTTTCTTCCACACCCCGACCGCCCCAATCACGGCAGCGCCATGCCGCTACCATGCACCTGTCACGATCACCACGGTAACCAGCCCATATAACACGCGGTATAACACCAACTGGGTCCTCCAATGCGGAGATGTGCACCCCAACCCCGGGCACCGTAGGATATATCAGCTCCGGCGGGGATGCCGGGATGTGCGGGGACCCCCCATACCGTTGCTTGACATTGAGGAGTATGCTCAACACCTGGTGGTCAACACCAATCGACGGTATGACAGTCTAGACGACGCAACCACCGCGAAGGACCACGACATGAAACTGGCCTCCTGGAACATACAAGGAGCACAGGGATCCGTCAGCCTACAACGATGGGCCAATACCCTCCACCTAATCAGCCAGTGCCGTATCGACCTATGCGGCATCCAGGAGTATCACCCAGGTTTCCCTAAACCAGAGGCAGCCACAACAGCACTCAACAACGACTACAAGTGCTACGCTGCGCCTGGGACCGAACCACGGATAGCTTTCATTGTCCGCAACGCTGTGGTCCCCCACATACTCGAAACGTTATACTCACCCAACGGTTTGGCAGGGGCCATCAGGATACAGCTCCCAAACAGCCCCCGCCGCACCATTGCGTGTGTGTACTCCAAATTCAACCAACAGGACAAACAAGAGGTAGACCTATTTCTGCAGTCCCTGAGACCATACGACATCATTATGGGGGACTACAACGATGACATTTGGTCACCCAACCCGACGCGCCCGTGGCAGGAAGACCTGGCCAGCGGAGTGTTCCTGGACCCTTTGCACGCTAGCAGCCAACCCCCGGACCCCCGGCAATACTATACCCGCATCCCTAGGCATGGACGCCCACGTCGACTAGACGCCATCTTGATGAGGCAACAAATACCGAACATACCCTGGACCTACTATGACACCATACAAATGCCCATATCGGATCATGCTTTGGTCCTGCTTGGGGTCCGATGGAGGATAGGGGTCCCCGACCCACCACGCACAAAACCACAGCCCACAGTCGCGAAGTGGTATACAAAACAATTACAACGGTTTACTAACACCATATCCACACTACCCATAACAAACAACGACCCACCCCTACACACGGCACGACGGATCCTGTCTGCTATAGCGCACGCGGCGCGGCCACGACGACCCACGCGCGCAAAGACAGCGACCACCGCAAGCTGGTCGGAAACCACAGACCCCAAAACACAGTTACTAGAGTACGGGGAAATACAAGAACAACACATACGGAGACAAATC
The DNA here is from genome assembly GCA_964036045.1 of Eutreptiella sp. 'Long Island Sound 2002'. Taxonomy (NCBI): domain Eukaryota; phylum Euglenozoa; class Euglenophyceae; order Eutreptiales; family Eutreptiaceae; genus Eutreptiella; species Eutreptiella sp. 'Long Island Sound 2002'. The sequence goes on from OZ038386.1 coordinate 56,320,299, forward strand.
GGCAAACTGCGCCGAGCGGCAGTGCACAAATCGGGCTATTTTTATAAAATGGTCAAGAGATGGCGCACTGGACTCATAGCCCAGGACACACCGCAGCCCCCAATAGGAGGAACACAGTACGTGCTCAACCACTTTGCGGGCGACCCAACATACGATGAAGACGCGTGCCGGCAACTCATACGGAAACATGTACGGCACCGCACGTGGAACACAACGACCCCCACACACGAGGAGTACTTGCGGTGCCTTCGGGCGCCAAAGAACAAATGTGCCGGACCTGACGGTGTCCCCCCCCACACCTGCTTCGGCACCTACCGGACCACGTGCAGCGGCAACTATACCAGGCAATCGTTGCAGTCTGGAACGGACAGCACATCCCAGTGGCTTGGCTGCAGTCCAGGGTAGTGCTCATCTATAAAAAGAAGGATCCCCAGGACCCACGAAACTACCGGCCAATCTACGTATCCACGGCCATATATAGTATACTCACACGTCTCCTCCTGACGCGTATATCGGGAGCCTTGACCCCGGGACTATTGGACATACAACACGGCGCCACACAGGGCCGAAACACCACAACGTTAGCCGCGAAACTATTAAACGACCTGCACGTTGAGGACGGGTTCGTGGCCCTACTTGATGTGGCCAAAGCTTTTCCATCAGTCCCCCGACCCATGCTGACTGGGATCGTCAAGGAGGCAGGGGCACCAGAAAACATCATACGGATGTTGGGGGAAATATACCAGCATACACCGGCCGTACTAACCCTACACGGAAAGGACCTACCCATACGACCCACCAGGGGTATGAAGGAGGGGTGCCCCCTCTCCCCAACACTATTTCTCCTATACTACGACATACTATTACGTGAAACCATGGAACGATGCCCGGGAGCCCGACTGTACGTGTTCGTTGACGACATAGCTGTGCTTGCGCCCACGAAGGAAGCATTGCTGCACACCCTGGATACCCTCCACGACGTGGCCCACACAATGGGGTTACGCTTCAACAAGGACAAAACTGAAGTGTGCCACTGGGCTAAGGACTACGACCTAACGCCCATCACGTGGCGGCATCAACTCATCCCCGTGCGGCCACCTATAATGACTTACCTGGGGCATGTGCTTGCCCACCCCACACAAGAAGACACAGCATGGGACATGGTCACTACACAGCTACACCACGACGTAGCGGCATACAGGACCCTGCCGCTCAACGCCTACTAAAAGGTGGCTATCATCAACGCCGTCCTTATCCCCCGTTGGACGTACAGGGGACTGTTCCTCGGAAATAGGACACGAATGGCGCACTGGGACGACATACTGCTGCAGTTCATCAGAGATACACCCGGGGTAGAACAACAAATGAACAAACACCGGCTGACTACCAACCTCAGTCACGGGGGACTTGGCCTACGCCAGCTGTGGTGGTCCTACATCACCCGGTGGGTCACAATTGGCCAACAGGAACTGCAGCGCACCGGCCCAACACAACAACTCACCGCAACCCAATATAAATACATAGACGCCGTCCGAGCCCTAGGGGGCACGGTGGGTCAGCGTATATCCCAACCCCGACAACACCGACCCTTATCCGCGGGACTCTACGACTCGGAGAGCTCAGAGGAGGACCAGGAGACGCATGCAGGGAAGACACGGCCAGCTATCAACCGCTTAGACTACAGCTGGATGAACCCTCCAGAGGAGCCAGCCCCTGAGGAAACCCATGAGGTTTGTCAGGCACTCCCCCACCAGCAAAAACTCCACGGAATCACCATACACTACACAGGAGAACCCACCACCACCCGGTGGTACACAGACGGGTCGAAACGACACGGACGAGCGGGAGGGGGCATCTACAACGGAACATACCGTGCGGCCTTCCGGGTGCACGGGCCACAACAGGTTTATCGGGCCGAAACGATCGCTTGCGCCTTAGCTTCAGAGCTGGCCAAGCCAGGAGACGACATTATACTAGACAACCAGAGTGTGGTGAAGGCCACACCTATAAAACGCAAAGGAGTGGTCAAGGACCAGGACTACCGCGACATAGGGTACCTCAACTCCACCACGAAACGACTGACGATCCGATGGACACCAGGGCACCGCAATCTAGAACAAGCCACCACGTATAAAGACTACCAGGACATACAGGGGAACAACCACTCTGACGTCCTCGCCAATATGGGCGACAACCTGCCCATGGATTCCCAACAACCACAACCCCATGATATTGTCATCACAGGACAGATCATGCCCACGCCTGCCAAGGCATGGATCATGCAAGTGCGTAGACAAAAACAAACACCACACGTACACTGGGCGAGCTGGCTCCCCATGAAGCACTACAGACGGAACGCGTGGACACCCTGGCTGTGGGGGCAAGTGCGTTGGTGGGGAATGGGCGCCCCCTGGGAACGGACACCCCGCCTCTGCTCCCAGTGTGGCCACCAACACGGAGCATCGGTGCAGTCAAAACTGGCTTACTGTCCTGCCTGGAGCGACTTCTGGGACCTGTGGCGCAAGAGCTGGACTGATTGGGCCCGATACACGCACCAATGGCTGCAAGCGGCCGACAACCAAGAACTATGGCTCTGTGTCAGGCTGCTCATACCACTATCCCTCGTCGACGCCATACCCACTGCGGAACGACACAAACTGCGAACGGAGGTGGGCCTGTTCCAGTTTCGCATGATACAGTCCGTCCAAACACTAAGAATCTGGAAAATCCGTGGCTGGCACGGATCACACGGCCCCATACTACACCCCGAGCTGTGGGATGAGTTGCTACAGCTCATCGCGGGCCACCAAGGTATACTGAGTTGGTACAAGGTCCCATCTCATGTGCAGATAGAGGGTAATGAACGTGCCAATGATTTGGCAGAATGGGGACGGCAACAAAACCCGCTATACCCTGAACCCCCCGGGGACAGAGAGGAGGGCAGTGCAAGCACGGAAGCGAACCACAGCAAAGTGATCATTTTTTCACACAAGCACCCATCCCCCCCCGAACCCGCAGAACGAGCAGGTTCACCCCCGCCCCCAGTGGTGCAAGAACCCTCGACACCGCCGTGTGCGACACCGTCCGCTCCCATGTCAGGCACACAGTCAGATACACACAACATGGTGACACCCCTCGTGACACCTATTAGAGTACCGGTCAGTGCCTCCCCATTGTGCAGAGATACACCCGCCCGCCTGCTTTTGAATGAGCTGGACCTATGTCTCATGGATGAACCTGTAAGTCATCAGAGTGGCTCTCTCTCTGAGACCACCGTGTCTTTCGCCTCCACAGAGGATCACATTCAGTCTCAGGCCTCGCAGGACAATCTATTCACGGTATCAGGGAGTGAAAACCATTCGGCCCCGCGGCCAACCAAACGCAGGCATTTCAACACGCCTAGCCCGGTGCCATCCAGCCCCGCCTCAGTGGACATACACTCACACGGAACAACCATGTACTCACCCAGCATGCCGGCACGTTCCAACAGACAGCCCGTATACTCACCGCGGCAACCAGCATCGCCTCCGGCGCCAGACACGCCCAATTTCTGGCACTGCTCGATTTGTGACACTGATTGCTCAGGGCACTCCCCACCAGAGTCACCTACCACCCCGGACTCTGGCTGTTCTGAGATGTCGAGGCCTTCCCCCATGTCTGAATGAACATGCAGCGGCACGGAGCCATAGGCCTGTACGACTATTGTGCCTAGTCACGGTCATGTACGGGACGTCGAGTTCAGCTCAGACGTCAGCACAACCGGGTTGTGATTACTTCATGCCCACGCCCACCCCCCCGCCAAGTGACGGCGCAGAACCAATGCCGCCGAGCTTGACTCAATTGTGCAAGTTTTGAACGTATCCCCCCACATAGACAGTATGGGAGGCAGGGTGGTATAGTGGTTAACATCGTCGACTATCGTCACATAGATCGCCGGTTCGAACCCGGCCTGTAGCAGTGCTCCCCCCCAACGGCCTCGCCCGACCGGGGACTGGGGCCCCTCCCGTTGCTTTCTATTTTTTCTCACTGGCCTTAACTTTTTTTCCCCACTGAGCTGCTACAGCTCCCCCCCTTTTACATTCATCAATTAGAAAAATGTGCCCAGGCGCCTGCAGCAGTGCGCCCCGCCACCGCCCACGCCCGATGGGAGGCTGCCACCCCACCCGTTGCTTGCCTTTGCCCGAGCTGCCGCTCCGCTTGATCCGCTTCTGGCAGCCCGGGCAGCGGGATTCGAACCTGGGACCAGCGAAGCTGGAGTCCAGGGTGCTTCCACTGAAGCACGGGGCACCTCACCCGCGATGGGATACCCCATACACACAGCCACATGGCACACATGCGTTTGCCACGCCCCTTGATTTTTCTGGTAATGTACATAGATAGTGGAGCACCCCAACCAAGAAGGGGACACATGGAGCCTGTGTGATTGAACTGAACTGCACATGCATGCACTGACGTGAAGAACCTATGGTTGTACCACAGGCGGTGGTGGACGTCTGTACGTTTCAGCAAACCACCTTTATGGCCAAACACTAAGACGAAAGTACGCCGACCCAACACCACAACAACCACCGTCGCCCCTGTGGCTCACCAAATACATGGCACAGGCACTTCCGCCGCGAGAAACGCCCCGAAACCTACGGAACCAAGTCGGGGCGCCCACGTGGTGCGGCACGAAACGCAAACGTAAGGCCGAGGTCGCAACGGCTGACCCAATCGATCCCGGCCAATGGTTACAAGATGCACGCAACGCGGGCGATAGTGAGGCAGTGGCATGGTTTGTCGCACGAGCCACTAACACAGGGGCAGACGACCACATAAAGAAACGACAGCGCCTCAACGTCGACACACAGCGGTGGAAACAGTACAAGACGACCACAGACAGGCTGGCAAATGAACACGCTCAGCAAGCACGGGACATATACCACAAAGCACACATGGAGGCGATGGCGAGACAACACCTGCACACCCTACACATGGGCTACACCAACGCACTGACGGCAAAAACAGACTACCACAGGCTTGTCATAAAACTAGTCGACCAACAGAGACAAACACAACGACTGCACGACACACATGCACACCTATACCGAATACGTAGGCAATGGTACGAACAAGCGAAGGACGACACAAGGATGTGGTACACTGACGCAAAACTGCTACTGATGGTCAACGACCGATACTGGAGGCTGAGCGCAGGCACTGCCAAGCTACTTGACCTGCACCATCAACAAGCGACCTACATGTGGCAGCAGCAGACACACCTGACTGCCATGGCACAGTACTACCAAGACGCCTGCAAACACAAGACAACACAATACTGGCAAACAACCCGACCAGCCCGACAGGCGATATACCTGATACGGAAGCGGCCGCGGGAGCACTGGGACCCCACCTTGTGGGAAGTCCCGTTACAACCGCTACCGAAACGCCACAAAACGCACTGGGACCCAAATGAGTGGGAAGTACCACTGACATGACTACACCAACCTCAATGGGAAACCATGGGGGCACAGCCACGAGCTGCAGCCCGTATGCATACCCTGGCTTCGCCGAAATCTGTATCTTACTTCGAACTTGGTCCACTGTGGCCCCTGGCACTTATGAACTGGCCTTTTTGATAAAAAAAAAAACAAAAAAACATGCATGCATCCGTGTGCAAATTGATGCGCAAAAGGGGCGCACCACTTTATATTTCACCCCCCAATAGCACAATGTGGATTCAAGCTTGTGACAAGCATGAGATCAACAAGAAGATGAATATTGAGATTGAGGAACTTTTCAGCCCTTGGGTCATCGAGAAGTCAAAAAAGCTCAAGGACACGGAAGCTATTCCTCACCCTTCCCATGCTCAATTTGGCAAGTGGGTCGCCGAGGCATGGGCCGCAATTTCTGATGATGAATTGCGCAACGCAATGAGAAAAGCATTGTTTCCAAATGGCATGAAGTTGAGCCAATTGGAAGACACTGATTTTCCTGAGGCGCACCCGGCAAATGCGAAGCCGGATTCTGATTCGGATGATGATTTGGGGACTGATTATGATTCTGATTGCGAACTTCTCACTTCCGAGGACTCGTCATCCGCCTCAGATTCTGGGGAGGATGATCGAGTGGAGATTGTGTGGGCAAAAGCCGCCCGTGGTGTTTGGGGATTGGGGCATGTTTTTGAGGACAAGCTGTACTTCACAAAGGACATTGTGGATGATAGCTTTGTGCCAAAGAATAGGAAGCCCAAACCTGTGTCTCAGCCTGCCCCAAAACCTGCCCCAAAGCCAGCTCCGAAGGGCAAGCATGTCCAATTGTTCAAGATGAGGCGGAGGGTTGGAAAGGGCTTCTATTCCACGGCACCCGATGCCCCCGACAGTGAATAAGGACAAGCAGAATATTTGGTGAGTTGTTTGTGCATTGTACCACGCTTTGTGTAAGGTTCGAGGCCCGCGTGTGCTTTGCTGTCACATGTGTCACGCGCATGCACGGCCTTGTCTAAGCACGGGGTGGGCGTTGAACCGCCGTTTTGGCCTGACTTCTGGGACCGCGGCCGTGCTTGCGCAAGGGGGGGGGGTATGTAAAGCATGTTTTAGACCCTCTTTGTGTGTTTTTCACCCTATTTGGGTGTGGGGGGGGGGACCAAGGGGTGTAGGGCACACAACCTGCTTATGCAGTTTTCCGGCCTTGGCAGCTCAAAAATGGAATTTTCTGAAATTGATTTTTTCCATACTTTGACCATCCAAAATGATCAAATATCCTATGTAAAGCATGTTTTGGCCCTTCTTCATGTGTTTTTCACCCAGTTTGGGTGTGTGTGTGGGGGGGGTACCAAGGGGTCTAGGGCACACAACCTGCTTACGCAGTTTTCCGGCCTCGGTAGCTCAAAAATGGAAATTTTCCGAAACTGATTTTTTTGATACTGCGACCATCCAAAATGATCAAATATCCTATGTGAAGCATGTTTTTGACCCTGTTCATGTGTTTTTCACCCTATTTGGGTGTGGCGCGGGGGGGGGGGGGGTACCAAGGGGTCTAGGGCACACAACCTGCTTATGCAGTTTTCAGGCCTCGGCAGCTCAAAAATGGAAATTTCTGAAACTGATTTTTTTGATTCTTTGACCATCCAAAATGATCAAATATCTTATGTGAAGCATGTTTTGGACCCTGTTCATGTGTTTTTCACCCTATTTGGGTGTGTGTGTGTGCGGGGGGGGGGGGGGTACCAAGGGGTCTAGGGCACACAACCTGCTTATGCAGTTTTCAGGCCTCGGCAACCGAAAAATAGAAATTTCCGAAACTGATTTTTTTGATACTTTGACCATCCAAAATGATCAAATATCCTATGTAAAGCATGTTTTGGACCCTCTTCATGTGTTTTTCACCAGTACCAAGAGGTCTAGGGCACACAACCTGCTTATGCAGTTTTCAGGCCTCGGCAACTCAAAAATAGAAATTTCTGAAACTGATTTTTTTGATACTTTGACCATCCAAAATGATCAAATATCCTATGTAAAGCATGTTTTGGCCCCTCTCCCCTCTTCGAGGTGCCTTGCCGAAGGCAATAGAATTTAAGAACATCTAGAAATTGTGTGAACACTTTTGTGCATCCATGAACGAGGACACCCCCAACAATTATTGCAACTGAACCCTCTATGCTATGAACAATCGTGAATCCGAGTCCCACCCTCTTGCACATTTTGTTGCACCCCACACAGTTTGGCATTGAGAGGTGTATTTGTTGCCACCCTTATGGATCATGGGAACATATGCCCTCTCATGTGTGGACCACCTCTTATACAACCAACAGAATTGCCCTATTTGGGTAATGAGTGCGGGGGGGGGGGGGGGGTTCCCAAGGGATTGGTACACAACCCGTTGATGCATTTTTTCACCCTGGGCAGCTCAGAACTTGAAATTTCCGAAACTTATTTTTTTGATATCGTGACCAAAACAATAACCATCCAACCTATGTCAAGCATGTTTGAGGCAGTATCTATATGGTTTTCACCTTATTTGGGTATTGGGTGTGGATCCCAAGGGATTGGTACACAACCTGCTTAAAGAGTTTTTCACCCTGGGCAGCTCAAAAATCGAAGTTTCCAAACCTTATTTTTTTGATATCGTGACCACACAAAATGACCATCCAAGGTATGTAAAGCATGTTTGAGGCAGCATTTATGTGTTTTTCACCTCATTTGGGCATTGGGTGCGGGGGCGCAGCAACACAAAAAGCATCCAGTGTGTGTTGCCGCTTTTCTAGGACCTGCTGCGCATGTTTTGCTTGTTTCTTGGCCTCTCTCTCTCTTTTCTCACGGCGCAAACGGTCAATCTCAGGCTGCAGTGTTGGCGCTTCACTGCCGCCTTCAGAGAATGGTTGGCCATCAAGCCCATCCTGGATAATTACACTTACCTCATGCCTTGGTAAGTGGTTACCTTGCCGAACCGCAAGATCTGCTCAATCACCTTTGGCACACCCAAACAAAGGGGGACAAAATCAGAAGTCAAAACCTCCGCTAGGGGTCACCATGATGCCCCTAGGGGCCCCTGGTATCTCAAAATATGGGTCTCTAGTACGGCCAGACGCCCAAATAGTTGCACTGTGTGCGCCCTGCGCGCACACTACGCTTAAGGCTCCCCCAAAGCATGGATGGATTGATGAAAAGGAAGCAAAAAGAAGTCTTGGAAACTTCAAGTTTTGAGCTGCCTGAGGTGCAAAACTGCACAAGCAGGTTGTGTACCAATCCCTTGGGAGCCCCCAACCCCCCCCACTCAATATCCAACTAGGGTGAAAAAACACATATATGCTGCCTAAAACATACCATACATAGGTTGGATGGCCATTTTGTGTGGTCAGGATATCAAAAAAATAAGTTTCGGAAACTTCAACTTCTATTGCCTTCGCCAAGTCCACCTCGCAGAGGATCTATCCGAAGCAATGCAGTCCCTTGGGAGACTCCGGACTGAGGAAGAGGAGACCGGGGAAGAGCTCCGAATGCACGATCTTTGGTGAGGCAACAAACAACGTTTGTATACCGCCTGGTCTTGCGACTCAAGCACTCAAGAGGGGAATCCTTGCACTGTGCCCGCACTACGCGCACACTGCGCGCTACTTTTAGACTGCACCCCTCGGGCTAATGTGGCTTCGTCCAGCTCCAGTCTCCCTCAACCCTCTCAGTCCTCGCAACCCCCTGTGGCTGCACAATCTCAACCCCAATCCGATAAATGACTGGTCCCCACCGGCAGTGTGGCCAGGCTGTTGGGCGAAGTCTGCATGCATGGCTCACATAGCACCGTCCAAAAAGATACAAAACCGCGCGACGCCTGATGACTGGAAGGCCTACTGGCCTGCTCGTCTACCCCCTGGCCTAAAAGATTTTGCGTATCAGTGCATGTGGCACAAACTCAAAGTGCGGCACCGCTTGGAGCCTTGGCTCCATACTTCCGCCTGCCCTTTGTGTGGAGCAAGGGAAACGGTATTCCACGCCTTGCACAACTGTGCATTTTACGCGCGCACACACAAATTCATGGTGGAGTGCTTTGGGGAATGGAGGGTGAACGGTAAAACAGGACGCTGGATGCATTTCCCGTTGGAACACACGTTCAACACCACACCGGGGCTTGTCCTTTGGACAGCCCGCAAGGCACATTGGGCCACCCGGTGCTCGGTCGCACCGAGCAATGAGCCCACATTTGAACAGTATGTCCAAAGGTGGCTCCAAGAATTGAAAACTCTCCTTGTTTGGCAGCCACTGAAGGCCCATCACGCAGGCATACAAAAGTTCTTTAATTCACTCATGCATTTTATTCAGGAGGGTACGTTCAAGACAATACACATCAATTGGCGCACCCGACGGGTGCACGATGTGCAACCACCGTTGCACGATAACCCCAAGCAGCAGAAACGCAATGAACACAAAGCAACCATGGCGCAACAAGTCATGGCCATAGGGGGCGCCTCAAGCGCAGTGCGCGCGCAGTGCAACTATTTGGGCGTCTGGCCGTACTAGAGACCCATACTTTGAGATACTAGGGGCCCCTAGGGGCATCATGGTGACCCCTAGCGGAGGTTTTGACTTCTGATTTTGTCCCCCTTTGTTTGGGGACCCCCGAGAATGTAGGGGTGGGCAAGTGTGCATCGTGTTCGTTCTTACTTGAATGGTGTTGTCACTGAAATTCGATGGGCGGAAAGATTGTCGGAGTGGAACCACTTCCCACACTTTCCATATTTCGTGACGCACTACGTGGATAGCATGCCCATTGCATCCATAGGAGGCATGCTTTGCGATGTCTTGTTTAATCCTACATACGCCGGGTGCGTATACAAAGTTACGGTTGCCATTGACAGCTTGGGCAACATCGTTTGGATTTGTCCGTTGGCCCCGGGGACAACGGCGGATGTTCTCATTTGGGATCGCGAGGGGCCCAAAAGGGTGAAGGGACATTATATGGATTATGAGATTGGCTCCATGGATGGTGCATACAAGGGGCGCCTCCATGTGGCATGGCCATTTATCGGTCGAAAGACGTTGACCGAGCAGCAAAAGGAGTACAATGATGGGGTAGTTTGGGTCACTTAATTCTAAGGCGTTTCCAAGGGGTGTGCTTGGGGACTCTTCGGGGGGAACATAGTCTAAAAGTAGCGCGTAGTGCGCGCGCAGTGCAAAGGTTCCCCCATACAACAAGTCTACCTCACTGAAGGATGGCACATTTTTCATTTTGATGGGTCAGCCAAGCATTACCCCAAAGCCGGATGGGTGGGGAGATTTGGCAGTTGCCACCAGGGGCACTGGGAGTTCTCATCCCCCATGGACACACTTGAAAAGCAAACAAACAACCGAGCAGAGTTAAAGGCAGCCATTTCTGCTGTCGTGAAAGTCACGCAAAAGACCGTCATTTTTGGGGATTCTACCTATGTACTTGATGGGCTGGCTAGCAAGGCCTACTCGTGGCGGCGAATGCAATGGTACCTGACCACGGGCCCAGTTCCCAACTCCGACCTCTGGGAGGCTCTGCTTCTTGCAATTGACAAAACACAGCACATAATCCGGTGGGCATGGTCCTCGTCGCACCAAGGTATACTAGGCAACGAAAGGGCGGATGCACTGGCTGAGAAAGGAAGACACGACCATCCACTTCTCAGGTACCCTTCTCCTGAAAAACAGGATGTATCACACACACCCAGCCCGTCAGCCCCAGTCAAACGGCGTGTGCAGCAGCCGCTTGACTGTGACTCCGAAGGGGAGATCGCAGTTGCCATGACACTCTTCAACACACCATCCCAGACCAGCTCAGACGGTCAGGAAACGGAAGACTTCCTAACACCACACTCTGTCGTGGGATCGATCATGGGTGCACCCTCCCCACTTGTGACCCCCTCCCCCATGGCGGTGTGGAGAGCATTAGGACTTGAACCAATGTCTGATACACGGCTCCCTTCTGGGGACAAGGAGGCGCTGTCACCAAGGTCCCAGCCAATGTACTTGAGGGCATTGGCCCTGCCAGATTCAGAACCCCTGGACCCAGTTGAACGGTGTCTCTTCACAGACTCGAATGAGTGCAGCACAGATGCCAGTGAAACATGCAAAGCTAGGAAAAAGAGGGCAAAGCTAAGGGGCCGACCCCCACAGTAAAGCTTGGTGGTCCCCCCAGCATGGTCCATACAACTTTCTCCCCCCTCGTTGCATGCAGCTTCTTGTATTGACCCGTGTCCTAACACGGGTGCTTACCCCAGCGTTGTGACGCGGGGAGGACGCCACTCGAAACGAGCGGGCGGGCAGCAGCCTGGATGGCTGAGACCGCCCACCCCCTAGGAAGCGCGCCAGCGCCTTAAAGTACAGGCACCCAGAACACGGCAGGAAGTAGCAGACGAGGCCAGAGACCTCTTCGACTTCGCCCATTACGCCATCCATTAGCGCCGAAATCAGCGAGTGTGGATCAGGTTGCAGATACAGGGACCGTCACGCATGATGGTGGAGGTTGTAACACCGAGCCAGAGCCCATGTCGCATTAGGAGCTGTTTTCTCTGATGGTCGCTGTGTGCTGGCCGCTCAAGCAACGTGCTTACGAGAATATGCGCATCAGCTGGATCCGGAAGCGAGAAGACCAGATGCACATCTTTGATTGGGAGGCCATCCTGATGGTACCCACTGCAACAGGGCGCCGGTCAGTGCGCACCTCTGCAGGCAGATCCGGAGATTATTACCACATGTGGTTTGCAGGAGCGCTGGAAGTGCTGAGACACTTCCAACAAACGCTCTTCCACCCAAGTGACCCCATCCCAGGGGATGCAGTACCCTTCTTGTACACTTTGCTTTTGACACCTCCAGCAGTCAGACAGTATTAGTCAGTCATCACTTGTGGCCGGGGCACGCCTGGCTTATGCTATCACTTTTCAGGAGTGTGGCACACCTACGCTGCAAAGTGCAGCGGCCACTCTCCACGCAGACAGGCAGAATGGCATGAACCCCGTGTCTTGTCACGGGTATAGCCTGGGGTGTCTTGTCGCCCAGGGCATATGCACATGCAGTGCAGAACTATGAATGCGCGAGTACTCACAGGGCCCCTGCCTGCCGGGGCCCCAACCTGTTCTTTTAGGGTTAGCAAGGGTGCAGGGGATCATACGGGGACGAAATGGGATCAGAACACAGACTGAGCAGGCCACCAAAGTGCCAGCAATGATGCACCTGTGGCTGTACATACTGAACTCCATGAACCTTCGGAACAATGCAGTGGCTACGATCCCAGCTTTGAGGGGCTAAGGGGAGCAGTTGAAAACCTCGAGTGAGACCAATCCGATTATAACCGCAAGGGAAAGGAGAGAGCCCCTTCCTCACAACCGAAACCACGCATGTGGCACTGGGGCATCGTAAGGAGCATGTGTGTGTTATGTGAAGGGAAGGTAGTTTGCAACTTTCTTGAGGTGGGGCAGTTTGGGTCACCTAATTCTAGGGGCGTTTCCAAGGGGTGTGCTTGGGGGCTCTTCGGGGGGAACATAGTCTAAAAGTAGCGCGCAGTGCAAAGATTCCCCCCAAGTCAAGGAAGGAGTGGGTAGGCAAGTAGGAACATTTTCAGGGTTTTTGTTCTACACGGCGTTTGTTTGGCCGCTCTGTGCTCCCCCCACCCCTCCCAGTGACCACTAAAACCCATCGGCCAGATAGAGGGAGCGTTAGCGCGCAGGGCAACTTCCATCTTCTATCCCTGATTTTGGGGTGGATTGTACCCTTCTTCTATCTAGCCTGCCCAAGATTACCATTGTTACATGCGGATGCGTTAGTGGGTCGGTGCTTGGCATGGTGCCATTTGGGATCATTTCTCTTGTGGCATGCCAATATCTATCACGACGAACAGGCCGTTCAGAGCTAGCACCGCCCAACTGCCCAGTGAGGACCACCGCTAATGCGGACCGCCTGTGGCCATTTGGGGAAGGCAAAACCGCGTTGCCCTTTTGCGGAACAGCTGTTTCTACCTTTGGTTGATCCGCTGCCATCCCGCGCTGAGTCATGCAATCAGGCACTTTTGTTGTGGACATGCTGCCTTGTTCACAGTGACATCCATGAGGGCTCTGAGGTCGGGTTGGAAGTGACCCACGCCCATGTCACAGGTGTGACCTCTTTTATTGCGCGGAATGTATTGACCCGCACACCTCAGGGGCCAAGATTGCTCCTCCTATTCCATGCTCCACATGGCTAGTTTGTCGCTTCATTGGGCAGATATGAACCATCTTTTGGTATGTTTTGGGGGTTTGGGTGGGCCATAGTCATTAAATAATCGTTCATGTTTACCACGTGGCCTATGCCTCCACACCTCAAGCATTATTCATAGGCACCCCGACAACGGGTTGGTCACCTATGTATGCCATACCGCCTTTGCAAAAAAATAGCCAAGGCTGATTGCCTTCATTGGTTGCCTTCTTTCCCCACGAACCTAGCGTAGTGCAACTAATTGGGCGTTTGGCCGAACTAGAGACCCATAGTTTCAGATACTAGGGGCATCATTGTTGCGCCTAGCGCAGGTTTTAATGCTTCTTCCACATTGGGGATATGGCACTTTTGGATTTTCACCGAGTTTCACCCATTTCCACCTTTTTTCACACACAAGGTAGGGGTCACGGGGGGTACGACTGCACCAGTTAGGAGGTAGGGGTCCCCCTTAACTTCCCTTTCATCAAACCATCCATGCTTTGAGCGCCAAATTGGCAAGACGAGGCGCTATACAAATGTCGCTTGTTGCGAAGTGAAGATCCCCCATTCGGTCTTCCCCGGCTCAAGTGCAATCCTTGTGCTTTCAGGGGCAAACGGCGATGGTTGCACAGTACGTTCTTTCTTTCCATGGATGGTGCACACAAGGGGCGCCTCCATGTGGTATGGCCCTTTATCGGTCGAAAGACTTTAACCGGGCGCCAAAAGGAGTACAACGATGTACATGGTTTCTATAGGGCACGTATTGAGCACTTGTTTGCACGCATGTGGCAATGGGGCAATGTAAGGAACATATGGAAGGAATGTGGTACTGAGTCGCATGAGTACGTGCATGTACTCTTTCTTGCATTTGCAGCAATTTTTGATTCGAAGACAAGTATGGTACCCCCCATATGGTCCATGGGAACATGTACCCACACATGTATGGGCTGCACCTACACAGGAGGACAATGATGATGAGGATCTTGTGGGTGACGATGGGGATGTATGTGCCCTTTGTTGCACCAAGTCTGACCCTGATGTCTATGTGTGTGACAAGTGTCAGTTCCAATGTTGTACACGTTTGGAAGGGGTGTGTCTGGGGGCTCTTCGGGGGGAACCTAGTCTATAAGTAGCGCGCAATGTGTGCGCAGTTCAAGGACTCCCCCCTTGTCTGTATACAACAGCAACTACTTGGTTGTACGACCTCATCAACAAAGGTATTTTGTCCACCGTACCGACTCTCACCCAGTATGTACCAGGTCTACCTTATCTTTTTCGCTGTACAGTACGTCTCACCTTTGCACTGATTTGGACTGTGTACCAGATGGAAACACAAGACTCATGATAGCTTTTAATTGCAGCAGGGGGCTTGACCCTGAGGACATGCACGGTCCCCACCTGTCAAGCCGGTCTTGTTCCGTTGCTGTTTGCAGTGATGCTGAAGACAATTCTGTTCGTCTGCTCCAGCCTGTGGCTGTGGCTGCCGCTCTGCTTGGCGGCGGAATCCATAGAGACAGACAAGTCCGACTACGCAGAGGGCGAGACCATTACCATCTCTTGGAGCAAGACCGGAAACGCTGTGAACAACCGGCAGCTGCAGCTGCTAGCATCTTCGCACAGCCCGGCATCACAGTCTGCCGCGCAGATTTGGATAAAAAACTGCGGCACCCAGAGCTGCACCCAAAAAGTGAAGACTGGCACATACCACTTCTCGTCAGGCCCCCCGCATGAGAGCCAAGTGCAGACCTGGCCTCTCGCGGCCGGCGCCTACAAATTGTACGCCACCACAAACTGGAACGTTGTCAAGGCCGGGCCCGTCTCCATCACAGTGGGCGCTGCATCGACCCTCTCGACCAGCGTGCCCACCTACGCCATCGGCGAAGCCATCCTTGTCGAGTTCTCCCGCCCGAGCAGCGCAGCCACCACCACCGACTGGATCGGGATCTCCGGTGCGGGAGTAGTCCCTGACGGGAGCCCCCCCTCCCTGGATTGGCACTACACCTGCGGGGGCCAGGGTGCTTGCCCGGCGGCAGTCGCCAGCGGGCAGGTGTCGTTCAGCTCCGACAACTTGCCGGCCGCCCATTACGACCTCTACTACCTGCACGCGGATGGCTACGCAGCCGTCAAGGGCCCGGCCCAGTTCACGGTCGTGTCCGCTGCCCCGCTCTGCAGTGACAACATCCAGAACGGGGATGAGACGGGCGTGGATTGTGGCGGCTCCTGCTCGGCCTGTGCCCCAGGGACGTGCAGTGATGGGGTCCAGAACCAGGGCGAGGGCGGCGTCGACTGCGGGGGGCCCTGCGCTTGGTGCCCCTCCCCCTCCGGCTGCACCGCGGCGGTCACCACCCCGTCCAGCGTGTCGCACGCGCATCCCGTGGAGGGCAGCGAGGTGAGCCGGGTGGCGTTCTCCTCCTGCTACAAACCAGCGAACCAGGTCAGCAATACCCTGTGGTGGCACCTGCGCAACACCTTCCAGGCAGAGCTCTTCATGTGGCTCGGGGACAACATGTACGCGGACGGCACCAACCTGGAGAGCAAGCGCAAGGCGTACAACGCCGCTCGGGACGACACCCACTACAAGACCCACGGGCCCCCTGCTACCCCCAAGATACCAGTTGTAGCCACGTGGGATGACCACGACTATGCCGCCAACAACCAGGGCGCCGAATACGCCTGCAAGCTCGAAACCCTGGCCGAGTTTGCAACGCATTTCACGCTTCCAAGCAGCGACCTGCGCCACCCAGCCCAGGCCGGTCACCAGCGCAAGGGAGTGTATCACGCCCACATGTTCGCTCGCCCAGCCAGCGCAGGCGGTGGCAATGGCCTGCATGTGATCACCCTCGACGTGCGCTCCGGACGCGACCCCACGTTTTCCACGTACGGGACTTGCCGGGGGGCAGCGACCAAACTGCTGAGCAATGAGCAGTGGACTTGGCTCGATGGTGAGCTCGCCAAGGACAGCCAGATCAAAATCATCGGCAGCGGCATCCAAGTCCTGCCCCCGACCGACCAAACGCGCCCCCTGAGCTCCTACTGCGCGTACGACGGGGCCGGCAACACTTTCGAGGCGGCCATCTCAAGTTTGGGGGAGTCCGCAGACTCCCTGGGCACTTCGTATGAATCGTGGGCCGAAGTGCCCCAGGAGCGGGAGAAACTGCTGCGCAAGTGCCAGAGGTCGATCGCCGACGGCCACGCCAAGCACATCATCTTCGTTTCGGGTGACCAGCACTGGGCAGAGATCATGGCCATGAAAGTGCCTGCGTCGCCCACCCACGGCGCCGAGGCGGTGCTGCACGAGGTCACCGCGTCGGGCATCGACCAGAGGTGGGACTTTGCCATTGAGAACTCCCACCGCCTGCGGCTGCGCACGGCTGACGAGAGCGGCAACGGCAAGTTCCGCCGCGAGTGCAACTTCCCCTTCGTCTACCAAGGGACGACGTACTACGCCTGCACGACGGTTGACAACGGCGGCGTGCTGTGGTGCTCGACGCAGACGGATACCTCGAATAACCACGTCAGCGGTCAGTGGGGCAATTGTCTGGCCGTTGCCGAGGAGCTGATCGAAGACGGTGGGTGTTCCGGGGAGCACATCCAGACAGACAACTACTTCCACGTCGCCAGTGCACAGGCGAACTACGGAGGCATCAAAACAGACTGGGCGAACAACCGCGTGCGTTTGTCGATCTTCACGCCGCATGAGAGCACTCCGGAGGCCGCCTGGCATGAGTTCGACATGGTGTAGGTTATCCTGCGCTCCCGCCTCCGAGCACGCCACAACGCATGGCAGAAGACAGACCCCTGCGAATTGCGAGATGGCCCTGCATCACGTGGGACGAATGGTGCGCACACAGGCAATATTTTGAAGCATCTGCATTTGATGTATACTGAACGGAGACCACAGGAACCACCTCCGCCTCTTTGTAGGAACAAGGGGCGAATTGCTCATAACATCGGCAGTGCATGCGTAATGTGCTGTGGTTGTACTGCGCGGTCCCATCCCCCGTCCTCCATCCCCCATCATACATATCATTCTGTGCCGATCCCACATCTCACATCGCCTCTGGCCGGTGTGTGTAACGGTGGGTCGTGCATTCCGGGACACATGTGGCCCGTGCTAACGCGGTGGTGTGCTGTGCGTTTTTTTTTGGACACCCAGTGCTTGTGCTGATCTGATGTTCAGCACATGAACCCCAGCCCCCCTTTTAATCCCACAGAAGTAGGCTGAGTGTGAGGACAGCGAGTATATTTAATGGCTGTCCGTGGGAACATGAATACACAATCGTCACTTGTTGTAGTCCTCGCTATGCTGCATGGTGGTGTGAGCTTATGGCAGTTCCTTGAAACTGTCCCTCAAGGCGTGTCCCTTGAACAATCATTCTGTGCTTCTGTTGAGGCTTCTGCATATATTTGTGTGCTTGAGTGACGCCTGCATAAAAAGGAGCGTGTGTTGCGTGCCCCACATACTACTCCACCGGTCCAGTGAAAGATTGCAACTTCTGTCGTCTGGCGCCATAGACGCCAGCTGGACATCGTGCACCCCCATGCCATACGTCATTTTCCACGCTATGACCTCCAGGTGCTCCAACTTCACCATCCCACTGGGCCCCAGGTCCCTCCACCTCAGTACTCCATCCCTGACCAGTTTTGGTGACACATATGTTAGACCCGTTTCCGTTGAAAGAAAACAGAGCACCAAACGCCCATCCCTGGCAGCAAATGGGAGGGGGCAGGCCTATCACTACTAACGCGGAAAAAGAAACAGAATCATATGAAGTTGGATCCCCCAACTTTAGGTATCCCAACTTCAGGCACCCCAACTTTGAGCACCCCAACTGTAGGTAGTTCTGCTTTCATGGGCACGGTGACAGTTATGTTTACGTTGAGGCTTTTGCATATGTACATGCATGTTGCGGTGTTTCCGCGGACCAACTGGTTCTGACCAGTTCTTCAGTGGGGCTAATCAGCAACACTGCCCATCGCAAATTTGAGTTGCAAATTGGTTGCTCTGATTGTCCTGTCTTGAGTAAGAAGGTTGTCCCGCCCTTTGGGGGCGGTCGGAGGCAATTTTGGGTGGGCTGTTGGGCTGGAACCCCCCCACTCCCCCCCGTCGGGTTATGTCGGGCAGCAAATTCGCAGTTTCGGGTTTGCTTGAACTGCTGAAAGCATGGCATGCAATTTGAACATTGCTTTTCATGTTGTTTCCGGGGACTGCAGCCCATGGTGAAGGTGAATTGACCCCCCCCCCCCCTTTGTAGGGTGATGCTTTCCCATGATTTGCGGCCCTCGCCCCTGTAGGGGCAGGCCCATTCTGGGTGGGTGGCATATAGGTCATGGCACAGAAGGCACTGGAAAATCACCTCGCAGAGGGTTGTTAGATGAAGTGCAGCACAGATGCCGTGCACCCCCTGTTGTGGGTGTTACCTGGTTTCAAACCCCAAGAGGGCCGCCCCGCAACCCTAATTTTTTTGTGACAGATGGATGGACATGTGGGGGGAATGCATCAGAAAGGGTGTTGGCCCACGCCTAGCACTACGGATGCCCATGAATGAGTCACTCTGGCAAGTCCATGCCTGCTGAGGGTTTCTACAATGGTAATTGATGCTGACTACATGTGATGTATGTGCGTGCCGTGGGCTCAGATGTCTTGAATATATACTCATTGCTGATTGCATCCCGGCTGGCGTCCCCTGCCTGACAAATGTGAGCAGATTTGCAATGCAGTTGGGTGCAGATTTTGGTCTGCACTCTGTTGCATTACATCTGATATGTGTACTCAAACGGCCCACAGACCCAACCGTACGCAGCAACCTCAAAAGGTGAAGAAGTGCGCCCAGCTCTGTTTTCCTTCGTGAGGATGATTCAGCTGCGGCCACGCCTATTCAAACAAGGATGTACAGTACACGGGGCGTGCTTGTTCGGTTCTTCTGGTACCCTCTCATCCTCAGCATTGCTTGCTTCATTACATGAGCTGTCTGATATGTGTACCCAGCATGTGCACGCCCCTGAACGCACAAGGGAATGTGATGGTGGTGTAGAGTGTGGATGTGCTGTTTCCATGCACTTTTGGGCTTGCATCCCCCCTCCCCCTCTGCTGCCTGCTCCCCACCTCAACGGAAACCAACAGATCTGGCCGATTGAGTGCCAGCCCCCAAGCATGGATCTGACTGCTGAGGAAGAGGTCCTCTTGTATGTAGCATTGAAGCCAGAGGTTGTGGCTGCCAAAACACGGCCAACCAATGCACATTGAGCCTGAACGAGAGCTGTGGATTGGCACAGCTGTGAGGACTGCCAAACATTGCTGCATATGCATACCAGGACGTGCATGTGTGGAGCGCTCTTTGACCTGCGTGCGGCCCCTCTGCTGTGAATTTGATCAAGAAACAAAATTGATTTTGACCCTGCCAGCCCCCTGAGTCCAGGCATCATTGTCTCCGGGTCCGGGGCTCCAAAACTTCGTGAGTAAAGGGAATCGAACCTGGGTCCGCAAAACAGAGCCTGGTCTGCTAACCACGTCAGTCGATACATGCCAGTCGGGATTCAACCCCGGCAGTGCATGTTTTCTATCACAAAAACACAGGGTGTTTTTCTTTTTTTGTGGTAAACATATTCCGGACGCTGCAAAGGTGATTTCACAATGCTTCGCCCAAATCATATAGCATTTCTAGAACAGGCCTACCCCTCACAAAGAGGGGCGACACTGTCTTCTCTCTATGACACCTGTAGAACGCGTTTAGTAAGCTCTCATGAGGGTTTCATTTCTCCTGAACCACTACTAGAATCAGGACCTGCAACCATCAGTATTTTGACGGGTCTCGGAGCAACGCTCACATTAGTCTGGAAAGGAAACCTAAGATATCATCAAAAGACGGCAAATTGAGACCTTCACCTGGTCCAAAAAAATGCACGCTAGTAGACCACATATTTTCTTGAGCTGATTGGCACAGTGTTTTTTCTTTTTTGCCTCCAACGAGGATGAGCTGGTGTAGCCTGCTCACGTAATGCCCACATAATGCTTAGGGACGGAGGGATGAAAAGGAAAAGGTTGTGGACATTCTAATGTCCAAGACAGTGGACTTGCAAATGGTACTAGCTTTGCATCCAAAAAATATACTTTAGTGAGAAAGTGGACCACCTACATTCATGGTGAGCCGAAGTCCAAAGCAGGGTTAGCCCATTATACATCCGTTAGGCAGACCAAGGTGTCGTCACTACCTCGTACAACACATGTTGGACTACGGAATCCAAGTTGAGACAGCGAACCTGCACCATCCAAAAGATTGTTCCTGAGTGTGCAAAGGAGTTTCCCCCTCATTCAACCTGCCTTTTCGAATCCGGGTGTGCATGTTCTCTGTACAAAACTTCGGCATGCTCTCTTTTCCGAACTTCGGCTTGGTTGGGACTTTTATGCATTTCACCATTTGAAGTGAGACCTAAAGCAACTCACCAATCCATCAAAATCGTTTTGCCAACAGTCGGTGGCGCGGAAAACTCCGGTGCCAGATTGGGGGAAACAACATCAAATATTTCTGCCAACGGAAAGGATTTGTTTGATTCATTGGAGGACCGATTTAGGATCCAATGGATGGATTTCAGCCAAGAAATCTTGAAAATGTGCGGCCGAGTTCTCAGAAACGAACAAGCTAAACAAGTAGACAAAATGGGTGCTAGCGGAAAATCCGGCCGGCACATGGCACACCAACATGCGCAAATTTTACTTTGGGATCAGCCCTGATGGACTGCTCAGAAAAGTTTAAAATTTTACATTATGTGCTGAACACCCTGAGGTACCCTTCGCAAATGAGATAGACAATGGTTTCCGGTCTTCCACTTTGGCTCGACATCAAATCAAAGAGGTCCTTGCTGAAGAGGGCCAGCGAGGCCATGATCCTGCTTGCAAGGCGGATAGTTGCTTATGATTATGCTAAACAGCCGATTTATCAAATAAGCATCATGCGTTTATGCCACTAGTGTTGAATACTTAATGGGTATCCATAAATGCTCACTTAGCGGATGCGCTACTAAAGCTGATTACAACTATAAATTCCATTCAACCTTGTTTGTCATCTTTGTTGTCAATCCATTGCGATCTACATTGCTGCATCCGTTCCAAATGCGCATCTGTAAAATTGAGGCCCATTTTGGTCTAAGTTATATATCGGAGCTTTTGTGTAAGGATCAAGAGCACTGGACACCCTTGTGATTTCGCGCAATTATATTTGTTTTCAAAGATAATTTTCACAGCATTCCAAAATCTAGGGCACCGACTGTTCATCACAGCAATTTGGAGGTCCCGGATTTGCTTCCCAACATTGTGTTGATGCTCCTTGGAAAAACAGGTACCATTTTGCCAAAACTGGTACCTCTTTTGTTTCAATTGGGAAACTCCTGATATTTGCATTGATTACCAAAAATGTTTTCATACTGTTGGCTTGACAATATACATACATGTTTTTGACAGCAAAAGAATGTACTGTAGGTTGCATTTTTGTGAGAGAGCATACAATGCTTGATGTTCCCGTTGTTATGTGATTTGCGGAACTACTTGTGTTCTTATCACTAAAGAATTTCGGCAGTCTGGTTTGATTTTTGATACTGGCCGGGCCATGGGCACAGGTAAACTCGTGACCAGCAACTCATTTTGAACTATCGGATTGTGGTGCAACAACCACAACGCACCTCTCGCGGCTATCTCGAGTACCGTGTCGTCATTAAGTAGATAGCCATGAGTGGCCACCAGTGTGTTGAAAAGTTTCCGTTTGCTTTTGATATTTATCACATAGTCGGAACACCTAAAGAGGGCTACACTTTTAGTTAGGTTGGTGATTTGGATGGAAATTCTTCTTAGTTAGTTATCACGTCTCCAACTTCACAGGTAGGGATTTCCTCGTCATGGTAATGTTTGCATTCATTGCTGTACATACGTCTTTGTAGAATGACCAAAAGCATTCTTTTATGCACAACGGCCCAGCAAACACATTACATTACATAACCTTAAGATAACATCTACTACCCCAATTCTTGCATCAAAGATGAAAGGGGGAGCCTTAAGCGCAGTGCGCGCGCAGTGCAACTATTTGGGCGCCTGGCCGTACTAGAGACCCATGCTTTGAGATCATAGGGGCATCATCGTTACCCTGTTGCGTAGGTTTGGATGCTTTTTCCACATTGGGGATATAGCATTTTTGGAATTTCACCCAATTTCACCCATTTCCACCCTTTTTCACACTTTATTTGTACTTGCAAGGGCTATTTGGACCATGTCCCATCTACCCATCTACCCATCTCTTTGAATTGTGCTATGCCTGTGATTCCAAGCCAAGTCGCATTCGAATTCGCCATCAAATTCTCGTCCGGCCGGTCGCATCAACTTACGAGGGTTGATGTGGCTAGTGAAGCGAAAGACCCGCCGGAGAGTGAGTAGTTCAACTCCGAATAATCTCTTAGCGGAAATTGCCTCTGTGGGGCTGTCGCCACAACGGTCGTCGTATTATGCGACAAAGGTTTCGATGCACATACGAAAGGAGGTACCCCCGGCCGCGTCCCCCTCTACATTAGAGGATGTTGAGGGGGGCAACCAATACGCTGTTCATGGCTTTTGAAGCCAATACATGATACCGGTCATCTGACCCTCGTTTTGGAGGCTCACCTGCCCCCCACGACGGACAACAAGACCCAACACTTGGTCACATACCAACGAAACGTCACAACCCGCCCACTGGGGGACGTCACAAACCCACACAACAGACGGTGCAACGTCAGTTGGGTCCTCCTGTGTGGCGCTGTACACCCCAACCCAGGGCAACGTAGGATATACGCCTTAAACAACAACTGGAGATCAGCACGTGGACCACCGGTTCCTTTAGGGGACCCAGAGGAATTCGCCGAACAAATAGTAGCAAACACACGTAGAGACTTAAAACACCTACAGTAGGCCGTTCAGCACCAGGATACCGACATGAAACTGGCCTCGTGGAACGTACAGGGAGCACAGGGCACCCTCAGTTTGCAACGATGGGCTAACATCCTCCAGCTCATCCACGAGTGCGGGGTCAGCCTGGCCGGAATCCAGGAGTACAGGCCCGGTTTCCCTTTACCCGAGGCGGCGACCACCGCACTCCAGAACGACTACAAGTGCTATGCCTCACCAGGCAAATGGCCCACGTGTCGCCTTCCTTGTCAAGAACCACATAGTGCCACACATCCTCGAGGTAATATACTCCCCACAAGGACTGGCGGCGGCATTGCGGTTCCAACCGCCCCACGGCCCCAGGCGAACAGTGCTCTGTGTGTACTCAAAGTTCACGGCAAGAGACAAAACTGAGGTGGACGACTTCATACAATCCATGGAGCCCTACGACATAATAATGGGGGATTTCAATGACGACATATGGGCTTCCCCCCCAACAAGACCATGGCAGAAAGGGCTAGATAACGCCGAACTCCTGGACCCACTACTAGCCACCCCCCATAACCCGGAAGCGAGCCAGTACTACACACGCATACCACGACACGGTAGGCCCCGCCGTCTCGATGCTATCCTGGTCCGCCAACAAATACCCAACATCCCATGGACCTACTACAATGTTATCCGCATGCCTATTTCCGACCACTCATTGGTCCTCATTGGACTGCGCTGGCGCACAGGGGGACACACAACCACAAGCCCAAAGCCCCAGCCAAATGTAAAACGCTGGTACGCATCGCATTTCAAAAAATTCAAAACAAACATGGCAAACACGGCGCCACCCGACACAGACCCCCCCCCCTAGCCCAGGCACGACGCATCCTCTCTGCTATCGCCCGGGCGGCACGCCCCAAACAGGCACGACACACAACAACCCAACCAGAGTGCACAACCATACAAACACCGGAAGAGAAACTAAAAACGCTGGGACAAAAATAGGAACAACACATACGCCGGCAACTAGGGAAAATACGCAGAGCCGCAGTACACCGCTCTGGCTACTTTTTCAAAATGGTGAAAAGATGGCGAACAGGGCTGTTCGCCCAAGACGCCCCCCAACCACCGATCGGCGGCACACAACACACACTCAACCATTTCGCCGGGGACCCCCACTACGACACACAGTACCGCAAGGAACTCATCCGGAAACATGTCCGCAAACGGAAATGGGACACACACAAACCCACTTGGTCCGAATTCCAGGGATGCCTGAGAGCCCCCAAAAACAAGTCGGCAGGCTCTGACGGGGTACCACCCCACCTGCTCCGTCACCTGCCCCTGAACCTGCAACAACAACTATACGCCGCGATACTAGACATATGGCGCGGCAACCAGATTCCGCGAGCCTGGCTCATCTCTAGAGTTGTGCTCATCTATAAGAAGAAAGACCCACAGGACCCAAAGAACTATAGGCCTATCTACGTGTCCACTGCCGTCTACGGCATATTGGCGCGTTTAATACTGAAACGGATCACCCAGGCCATGACACCTGGCTTATTACCCATCCAGCACGGAGCAATTAGCGGACGGAACACCACGACACTTGCTGCTCAGCTGGTCAACGACCTGCACAAGGCCGATGCCTATGTCACCCTCCTGGACGTGGCAAAAGCCTTTCCCTCCGTACCCCGTTCTATGATAACGGACATTATCCGGCAGGCGGACGCCCCAGAGCCCATCGTCAGGATGGTCACCGAAATATACGACTACACCCCAGCCACACTACACTTGCACGGACGTGATCTGCGCATACACCCTAAGCGCGGCATGAAGGAGGGATGCCCCCTGTCCCCGACGCTATTCCTCGTGTACTACGACGTCCTCCTGCGGGAAACCCTCGACAGGCAACTAGACGCCAACCTCTATGTTTTTGTCGACGACATCGCCGTCGGATCCCCCGATACGACAACCCTACTGACAACCCTAGACAACCTACATCACGTAGCCCACCGCATGGGCCTACGCTTCAACGCCGACAAGACAGAAATCTACGCATGGGGACGCGACTGCGCCCCCACCACCATAACATGGCAAGGCCAACGCCTTGACGTAAGACCACCCATCCTGACCTACTTGGGGCATGTACTTGCCCACCCATCACATGAGGAACACGCATGGGAACTGGTTACCACCCAGTTGCATCATGACCTGGCCGCCTACAAAACCCTCCCCTTAAATGGGTTTGAGAAGGTAAGCATTATAAATTCGGTACTCATCCCCCGTTGGACTTACCGCGCGGGCTGTTCTTGGGGAACAGACAGCGGATGGCCAATTGGGATGACATCCTTCTGGCATACCTGCGTAGCACCCCAGGTATTGAGCAGCGCATGAACCGCCACCGCATCACAACCGACCTACGTGACGGGGGACTAGGACTGTGACAAATCTGGTGGGCCTTTATCACCAGATGGATCTCCATAGGTCAGCAGGAAATTCGAAACGTCGGCCCGTCCGAACAGCAACTCTCCGCTACGCAATACAAATACTTGGACGCTGTCCATGCCCTGGGGGGCACTGCAGGACAACGCATATCCCGCCCCCGGATCCACCGACCCCTATCCGAAGGGCTATTTGACTCTGAAAGCTCGGAAGAGGACCCCGAGCAACAGGCGGGCAGGCTACATGTAGCTACCCACCGACTATCGTATGACAGCATAACACAACCGGACGAACCACTACCCGAAGAAACACAAAAAGTCACGACACAACTGCCCCACACCCAAAACGTGCTGGGCGTTACGGTATACTACACCGGACACCCCACCACCTCACAGTGGTACACAGACGGTTCCAAAAGACATGGACGGGCCGGAGGAGGTATCAGCAACGGTGAGTTCAGGGCAGCCTTCCGCGTGCACGGACCACAACAGGTCTACAGGGCAGAAACAATGGCCTGCGCTGTGGCATCAAACCTGGCGTAGCCTGGGGATGAAATCATCCTCGATAACCGGGGAGTGGTGAAAGCCACCCCAACCCCTCGCAAGGGAACAGTAAAAGACCAGGACTACCGTGACCCGGGATTTGCCAACGTCACCTCCAAGGGTCTGACCGTCCGTTGGACACCCGGACATCGAGAGTTAAAACAGGCCACCACATACCGCGACTACCAGGACATAATAGGCAACAAGGACTCGGACACACTGGCGAACATGGGGGACAACCTGCCCATGGAGCTGCCACCACCCAAACCACACGACATACTCCTCCACGGGCATATCATGCCAACACCTGCCAAATCATGGATCATGCAACTGCGCCGCCAGAAACTCACGGCAGAAGTACACTGGATCAGCTGGAAACCTCTAAAACACTACCGACGGAACGCGTGGATCCCGTGGCTTTGGGGGCAGGTACGCTGGTGGGGACACGGGGCACCATGGGAACGCATCCCCACACTGTGCGGCACATGTGGAACCCAACATGGGGGGTCCGTACAAATGCGGCTAGCCTACTGCCCGACATGGTCCATGTTCTGGACGGACTGGGTGACATGGTGGAACGAGTGGTCCCAACACGCCCAAGAGTGGCTGCGCACAGTAACACACCACGAATGGTGGCTCTGCGCGCGCCTCCTCATCCCACACACCCTCGTGGGTATTTTTCCACAACAGGAACGACGCAAGTTCCGTTCAGTGGTGGGGCTGTTCCAGTTCCGGGCCCTACAGGGCGTGCACGAACTACGCCGCAAACTGGCGGACCCAACACCAGACCTAGGGCCCTCCACACTGTGGATCACCAGATTCACAGGTACACAGTACACGCCACGTGAAACTCCCCAAAACTTGCGCGACCATGTGGGAGCACCCACAGGAACACAAAAACGAAAACGAACACCCAATGACGAGGCACCAATCATAGACGTCGACCTATGGCTCCACGAAGCCCGCCAAGCCAACGACGACGGTGCAGTTCAATGGTTCACGAGAAACATCGTGCACACAAACCCACCACCACAAACCGCAAACAAACGCGCACGACACCACGACACATTACTTGCACAAGCAACACAACACCTCACAAACCTGGAAAACCTCACCATGACGCATTTACGCCTGGTCACCAACATGTATAACAGACACATTTGTACGAACGGACAATGCACCACATACGCAACCTACGGGATATGTACGACTCCGCGATCACTGCAAAACGGAAGTACCACGCACTGCAAGCATCGTTAGCACAGGACCACCTTCGCAAACTGCGGACGGAACACCAATATTTACAATACTGCACGGACGTCACCCACACATATGAAGCCGCAAAACAAACAGCCCGCCAGCTATACGAGGACGGGTTCAACTACTTACGCCTCACACGACGCTATACGATACACATACAGTACTACCACCAACTACAAGAAACACTCCATCGACACTTACAGTGGTTTTACCGACCGCTGAAACTCTGGCACCAGCGCCTACTCGTGGAACAAAAGGCATACAGGACAAAACAGGAACTATACACAACAGAAACACTGCCCATACGCCGACAACTATACTTCACGCGCAAGCGACCAAGGGAAGAGTGGGACCCCACATTGTGGGAAATCCCACTACTCCCATTACCCAAACGGCACAAACCACACTGGGACCCAACAGAATGGGAGTTACCACTCATGGACCCAGACGAACACAACACGGCAACACATCACACGCCAGCGTAACAGAACCAGCTGACCCCAACTTAGGGAACCCACGGGGGTCCAGTCCGGAGCTGAGACCCGCGTGCTTACCCTGGCACTGCTGAAATCTGTATTTAGCAAGAGACTCTGCACTCTGGCCTATGGGCCCTGGCACTTTCTGAACCGGCCGATTTGATAAAAAAAAATACGCCGTTCATGGCTTTTCTAGATGTGCATGATGTGTGTTATGTGAAGGGAAGGTAGTTTGCAACTTTCTTGAGCTGGGGCAGTTTGGGTCACCTAATTCTAAGGGTGTTTCCAAGGGGCGTGCTTGGGGGCTCTTTGGGGGGAACATAGTCTAAAAGTAGCGCGCAGTGCGCGTGCAGTGCGCGCGCAGTGCTCGCGCAGTGCAAGGATTCCCCCTTTGAGTGCTTGATTCGCAACACGAGGCGCTATACAAATGTCGTTTGTTGCCTCATTGAGGATCCCGCATTCGGAACTCTTCTCTGGCTCAAGTGCGGTGCTTGTGCTTTCAGAGGACAACAGCGATGGTTACACAGTGCGTTCTTTCTTTCCTTTCCGTTCTTTCTTTTTTAATCGCCACGCTTTGGTGTGGCCCCTTGAGTTGGGCAAGCAAACCGGAATGCCTGGTTGGGAAGATTGACGTCGTGCGGTCCACGGTTGAATTGGGATACCTACTGAACGCCCGGGACAGGCGATTGTACCCACGCGGGATCCACCGGGTTCTCGCCCCATGCACTCTCCATGGGGACTTACCGCCGACTTGAGGCCCGGGTGGGGCGCTATAGCACGATGCACAACCGAGAGTACTCGGGGGCCTTTGTGCTCTTAAACATGAATACCACCCATGTCGGCGATGCACACTTCTGCTGAAACGTGGCATGTGTGCTGCATACCATGCTATAGAAAAGGGGCCTCCGATAGTCGGTGACAGCGACATTTCGCAAATCACATGTTCGCAAATCACATGACAGGGGCTAGTACCCTTGATAGCCAACCAGAGGGACGCCAACCATTGCCAATGGCATGTTATGCAATGGGAACATTATGTGTGATTGTGTTATGTGTGACATGGGTGGGAAATGTTTTTTCTATAGGACCAACTTTTTTTCGTACCACCGAAACAAAAATATCCCCGCCCCCCCGCCCCCCTGGTATCTAAGTCTCCCAAGTCCCGAGTCTCCCAAGGGACTGCATTGCTTTGGATAGATCCTCTGCGAGGTGGACTTGGCGAAGGCAATAGAATTTCCATCAAGGCTACTGCGCATCCCAATTGCAAGTAGGGCTTTGATGTCAAAATATGCTTCGGTCATGGGAGCCTGTTTTCCAAACAGGCCACACTGTTCATTTTTCTGGGGCTCGAACCCCCCCCCCCCTTCCCCTCACGGTTGAACTTTCATTTCTGTGTTTCAGTGTTTCTCTTTCGTGGCTGTCCATGAAGATCAATATCCCACTTGTATTGACCCTCGATGCACTGGGCATTTATCATCGACTACTGGTTCTGCAACCAAGTACTCATCATCTGCCAGAGTTTGGTGCTCGAAATAGGGTTGTAAAAAAAACCCACCTGTGGCACTGCTGCCGCACATCCACTCATACAGTTTTTGATTCCGAGTCCAAACCTGCAAAAATCTGAGGGGTTTACGGATTGCAGATATTTTCTCACGTCCCAGGTTCGAACCAAGGCTTGCAGCCAACACGCTGCAGCTCAACATGATATTTTGTGGCGGAGATAATCGACGCACAAAAACTTGTGCACCAAGAAACTGCCGGCGGATGTGTTGAAGTTGTAGTGGCTGCAAGAGGCACAACAACTGAAGGTTGTGGGCGGGTTGCAACTAGAGTTTGTTGGTGGACAAATCAATGGAAGTTGCAACAGGGCAGATTTTGATTGTGAAGTGGAGGATAATGTGAAGGGATGAAAGAACAGGCAATGAAGCAGCAAGCACCTTCAGCAGGATGTGGCCTCCTCCATCTCTGCAACCCTTATTTGTTGTCGCTTTTTCGCCGTAT
The DNA here is from genome assembly GCA_964036045.1 of Eutreptiella sp. 'Long Island Sound 2002'. Classification (NCBI taxonomy): domain Eukaryota; phylum Euglenozoa; class Euglenophyceae; order Eutreptiales; family Eutreptiaceae; genus Eutreptiella; species Eutreptiella sp. 'Long Island Sound 2002'. The sequence goes on from OZ038386.1 coordinate 56,350,585, forward strand.
GCACTGGTGCAGCTGGTGTCAATGAGGGAGACGTAAGCGCGGTGCGCGCGGTGCACCACGCGGTGCGCGCGCGGTGCATTCGTTTTCCACGTGCGCGTACAACCTTTTCTTTCCCCTTGTGCTGTTTTCTGCACCTCACCACTATTTGCCCCTCCCTTGTGGTGAGCCCGTGTGCCGTGGCTGCGGGATAGGGCGCCAAGCCAGGTTGCGATGGCTGTCGCGATGGCGGACAATTGCCACGGGTGCCTCGCCCCTCCCTCTATAGAGAACAAATGAAAAATCAGAGGCACAAAACGTTTTCCGCTGAAGTACGCGCGTTTTCCGTAGCGAGTCTGTGCGTCCACTGTTAGTCACCTTGTTCTTCCCCTTGTGCAGATCTGAAAGATTTATTTTCCATCTGGTTCCTCCTCTTGTTCTTCCCGTTGTGCAGACCTGAAAGTGTTCTTCTCATTTGGTTTTTGTCATGGCAGCCCGCGTGAATCAAAAAGCCCTTGGGCACCCTGTGGGGCACTAGGCTCTTCGGTCGAGCGGCCGTACCGGAGAGTTCTACATCCTCTTCTTCCTCTTCCTACGGCCCTCCCCTGGCAGGGGGTGTGGGCGGCCACAACCACCATTGGTGAGGAGGATGGAGTGGAGGCCTCCGTTGTTGTGTGCTTACCCCTTAGGCCACCGCGTCCTTGCCACCCTGAAAAAATGTGAAAAATGCAGGAAAGGGTTGGTAGAAACGTAAGCGCGGTGCGCGCGCGGTGCACCACGCGGTGCACGCGGTGCGTATATCTCCCTCAATGGTCTAAGGTGCAATGGAGTAGGGAGGCAGAGCCATGCAAATCCTCAACTTTGCATCGAGCATTGAAACACCGTCAGAGTTATACCATTTCTCCATTGACATTATTACCCCTATTCCCTCTGGTTCCGGGAAGTGTGACCAAAGAAGCATGCAGCGTGTGCACAATGCAACCAGACTCCCTGTGAGGTGTTGCAGGTGTGCTGCTGAAGAAGTCTGCCACTAGCCCTCTTATGCACTGGTGATTAGTATCCTCATGGGCTTTGCTATGAGGTCCCTTGATGGTGCCATGGTCTATGGGGTTGCCATAGGTGGATGGAGGACAGATGGAGGACAGAGTAGCCTGCACTAGCTCCATGGATGCCATCACTTTTTGCCCTACCCTTTAGGTTTGTTTCCAGATGCACTCACAAATGCCAACAACAGTTGGCCCAACAATCGAGCCGCTTTCCCTGATTTTGGAGTTGGAGAAATGCTGGAGGCAGAGATGTGGGGTAAACCCTCAGACATGGGGTGTGCTGGTCCTCAAACTGGTGTCGCTGCTTCGTGGCATTCTCGCAGCAGCTGCGACCAGCCTTACTCAGGGGAATATACCTGTGCAGATATCCCCAGAGCAGTTCTGGGAGACTTTGAATGCCTGTGAAGAGCTGCAGGACAGCCTTAAGCTGTTGCAACAGAAGTACGTCCGACCTGGGCAAGACGAGCCTCGCAGTGCGGATGGGATCATGCAAGCAGACCAAGGGGTGTTCCGCCTGTTTCAGGGGTGCACGAAAACGACGTTGGCAGCCTCGTTGGAGGGGATCGACCTTGTGAATGAAGCTGGAGAACTGGGGATGCAGTTCTGGATGTGCAAGTGCTGCAGGCGGCCCACGTCGGAGGAATACGCGGAGCATATGTCAAAGAAGCACCCCGAGGCTAGGCCGGAGGGGACGGTGGAGCCATTGCGTGTCAGTGACATGCTCCGCCTTGTGCAGACTGCGAAGAACCCCGCCACCGCACTGTACAGTGCGGAGTCCCCGATATTCAGGGCGTCCAATCAGGCAATGCGGCAGTGGAGAGAAGACAGCACTGCGTTTCATAAGTGGCGGGCCTTTGCGTACCTGCTCGACTGTGAGCTGCGGGAACTGCCCCGCCTCGAGGGCATTGTGTATCGTGCCGTTCCACGCCGACTGCCCGCGTCTTTGTACCGCAAGGGCAACGTGGTGACGTGGAACCAGCCCTCCAGCACGTCGGAGGACCCGCGCGTTGCCCGGCACTTCCTGACGTCGAGATCCCGAGTCCGGCCGACAGGGGCCATCTTCATCATCCACTCCGTCACTGGGCGGCCCATCAAAGAGCACTCGCTGTACAAAGAGGAGAAGGAGGTGCTGTTCCCGGCCGGGACGCAGTTCCAGGTGGTGAATCAAGCCGACGTGGGCCTGAAGACGCTGCTGGAGGCGGCCATGCGATGCAATTTGCAGGAGGTCGACGTGTACGAGGTGCGGGAGCTGGTGCTGGACAGCTGGTGCGACGTCGAGACGTACGTGGATGCGACGCGGTCGACGCAGAACCCCGAGCTCTTCGACCTCATCCGGCAGCAGCCCACGCAGCCCGTGGCGCTGCGCAACGTCGTGAAGCGGTGCTGCGGCCCAATGTCCAGCCTTCTGAGACGCGAGGATGGCGCGACGGCGCTCCATCTGGCGGCGGCAGTGCCCAACAACCTGCCCTGTGTCCAGGTGGTGTGCTCTGCGCTGCAGGATGGCGATGATTTGGCCAGAGATGGAGACGGCAGGACTGCCCTCTGCGTGGCAGTGGACATGGGGCATGAGGACTCGGCCCTGTTCCTTCTGCAGCGATTCCGTGGGTGGACGCAGTTGTCCCAAGCGCAATGCCGCAAGGCGTTGCCCTGGGTCTGTGCCGCCGGAGACCACGGCCTGTCGCGGGCGCTCTGCGAGGCCGCCCATAGCGCGGAGGCGATGCAGCAGGGGCTGCTGGCCGCGTGCTCCCAGAGCCAGCTCCAGTGCATCGAAACGCTGGTCGAATGCCACGCGGATGTGAGGCACACGCACGCGGATGGCTGGACGGCGCTGATGACTGCGGCGCAGAGGGGGCAGGCGGCGTGCGTTAGGGCGATGGTGGGCCACCAGGCGGACGTGGCCGCCGCCTGGAGGGACGGCTCCACGGCGTTGATGTTTGCCGCGGAGCAGGGGTATGCCTCGTGCATCGAGGCGCTGATCGACGGCCGCGCGGACGTGGGGGGGGCCAAGCACAACGGCAGCACCGCGCTGCACCTGGCGGCCCATTTCGGCCGCACGGCGTGTGTCCGGGCGTTGATCGAGCGCAACGCGGACGTGGCGGCAGCCAAGAGCAACGGGTGGACCGCAGTGATGTACGCCGCGCAGAGTGGCCACAGGTCGTGCGTCAGGGCGTTGGCCGTGCACAAGGCCGACGTGGGCGTGGCCGCCCAAAACGGCGCAACGCCGTTGATTGTCGCGGCGAAGAACAGTCATGTGGACTGCATCGACGCGCTGGTGGAGTGCCGGGCGGACGTGGGCGCGAGCGCCGCGGACGGGCGTACGCCGCTGCACTTCGCCGCCATCGGGGGACACGCCGCATGCGTTCGGGCGCTCATTGATCGGCACCGGGCCCCCGTGGGGGTGGCCGACGACACGGGGCAGACGGCGCTGATGGACGCGGCCCAGAACGGTGACGTGGAGTGCGTCCGTGTTCTGCTGCAGCGCAGGGCGGACCCGGGGGCGGTGCACGCGACCGGGCAGACGGCGCTGATGTGGGCCGCCCTCGGGGGCCACTCTGCATGTGTGGCGGCGCTTGTGCAGCACCGCGCGGACGTGCGCGCGACCAACTACGGCGGGTGGACCGCGCTGATGGCGGCGCGGTGCAGTGGGGCGGCGGCGTGCGTCGAGGCGCTGGAGGCGCACGGGGCCGATGCGGACGCCGCCGGGGGCGGCGCAGGGGCACAAAGCCCGCAGCGTCTCGGGGCGGGAGAGGGGGCCGGGCTGGCGGCCGGGTGTCCGCACTGCGGGGCCCGGGTGGGTGTTGTCGCACGCGCCGTGTACGCCGCCTCCACATTCGTCTGTGATTGTTGCCAACGGTCGTATGCCACGTGTGGGGGACTGTACCACTGCAGTTGTGGTATGGACACCTGCAGGACCTGCATGGGAGTTGGGGGGCTGGGTGCCCGACGGGGTGGTGCGCTCCAGCAGCAGACGTTGAGCTAGCGCCTGTCCCGCAAAGCAAAGACTTGACTGGCCGCATTCTCTTGGGCCTCGAGCCCGGCAGCTCTTCTGGAGCGGCAGCTGGGGGTAGGGGGTGGCGTAGATGCTGGTATTGGGGTCTCCAGACCGGAGAAGATTGAACATTGCGACATAACCCCCGCCCACGTGTCCCACAAAACACGATGTGCATGGTTCTGTGTGTGTGTGTGTGTGTGTGTGTGTTGTCCCTGAGGAGTTTTCTTTCCACCGCTTTTCTTGCTTTGTTCTTGTCTTGCGGTTCTCAACGTGTGTGTGTGTTTGACGATCACTGCCGTGCTACCACTGTGCGCTTGATCTCACCCCACGCAGTGTGTGTGTGTGAAAGGCGCCTAGCCTCGATGTCTTTGCTTTGATGTTGGCCTGACGAGCTGTTTTGATGATCCCTGCCGTGCCTTCGCTGTGCGCTTGATCTCACCTCCCGCAGTGTGTGTGTGTGTGTGTGGTTTCTCTATCTTGGGTGCTGTTGTGGCTGTGGGGATGCTTCTGCTGCGTTGCGACCCAATTCAGTGCTACTTGCCCCCGCTTGTCTGGCCGAGCGCTGGCCCCAAAATCGGTTCAAGAGGCCTCAAGGGTGCAAAATGGGAGCTGACCACTAGAGACAGGAAGGTGGTCTGCATAACAGTTTTCCCCGCCGCCACCGGCTGCCGCCCCCCACTCCCCAGGGCGATGGCTCCATTTCCAGGAAAGGAACGGGCAGTGGAATTGGGTAAGGGGACCGGGCTTGTAGATAGAATGTTCCAGAGGTTTATGGTGACTGGCCCAAGTATTCTCAGTGGGAGCTAGCCATTTACTGCACTCGCAGACTGGGCAGCAGGGGGGACTTCCATTTTGAACAGGTGTGGGTCGTGATTGTGATCAATTTCATTGGATACCCACTGACCGCATTGGCAGATGACTGGTGGGTGCAGAGCGACTCTTCACCCTCTTACATGGCGCTGATTGTGTTCATGGATTTCTTGCAGATGGAGCCTCATACACCGTAATGGACTCAATGGTGATTGATGTGCAACTCCGTGTTGTTGCTGCGCACCACATCGCACCACACACGCCTTCGTGCTGCGTGCTGCAGTGCTGCGTACCACAGCATTGCATGCCTCAGTCTGTAAACCAGAGGATGCATACCTCAGTGCTGCGTTCCACACCTGCGCTGTGTGCCGTCCCCCTACTGCACACCACAGTGCTGCATGCCATTGTTGAGCTCTGCATGATGCCCCAGCACAAGCAGTGCAGTACCCAGATGGGTTTCGAGGCTGCAATCACCCATTAACTCGACGCCGTTTTCATTATGGTTGCTGTGCTCAGTCCCATTGCCCTATGAGACAAGAATGCATTCCCCCAAGATAGCTGTGCTTCCAAGATTAGCCTTCTCCCAAAAGGCGGTGCCAGAAGTGTTATATTCGCGTTCATGCATATGTCTGGGTTCTTTTTGAAAAAACAATGGGGTGGTTTGGAAAAGAGGCTGTGACCGAGCCTAAGCAGAAGGGCAGTGCTGAAATTTTGGCTTCAAAATGGGCGGCGAAATGGGCGGCTTCAAGTTTTTTTGAAGAGTTTTACCCCTTCTTGTAATACCTCGAAACAGCTGCTGCGAGGATTATTTTGAGGTATGTGCCCCCACTTAGTTGATTGGGACCACTAGGTCATGTCATGCCCAAAGAGTGCCGGCATTTGCCGACAGAAGTCAAAGGTAGCACGTATGCAGACAGTGAGTATATGCCTTGGGTTGTCGTGCAGCAACATGAGGACACTCAAGGTTTGCAGACTATGCATTGACCCCCCCCCCCCCTTTGTTCTAGCTACGCCCCTGTCCAAGCTACAATAGGCGTAGGGACCGTATTAATTTGGGACCTAATTTAATTCGGTACCAAATGTAGTGCAGCCACATAAGACACGGGTTTGGTGACGAATTCGCCAGTTACATAGAGTCATGGACACATTTGTTGTGAGTGTTTGCCCACTTGAACCCACATAGCTCTGATTTTGGGGATAGTTGTGCACCATATCCCCTCTGCGCTCACTCACGTGTGTGTCGGTAGTTGTATGTGTCGCGCGCAAGCTACGCCCTTGTCCAAGCCACAGTAGGTGTAGGGACCGTTTTAATTTGGGACTTTTGCGTAGCTATTACAAGGGGGGGGGGGTGCCTGAAAGGGTTTGATGTACATATACAACATGATCTGATCCTCAAGATGTGTGTGTTATCTGAGATCCACATTGTACATAGCATCCCAAAGGCTACCAATCCGTTGCAGCTGTGAATCATGATTGCGCCCAAGTCGTCCCAGCCTTTATGGCAAATGCACCCCTCAGGAGTTTGTTTGGGGCTTTGTTCACAGGTGCCCTTGTCAAATGGGCTTTAAGGGCTCCACCTCTGACTCTCTTGGGGGTGTTCCAACAGGGTTCAGCATTCTGAGACGAAGGCCTTATCCGTGCCGTATGTATTCCATTGTGTCTGTCCACCAGTATGGCTTGGCAGAACCCCCGTATGGTGGGCTGGCAGTGTGTTCTGTGTTGAACGTGCACCGTGTTCCATGCTCTTCTGCCTCTGTTAGCCCCAGTCCCTCTGTGCAGTTTGATTCTCTTCTCCCGTGTCCATCATTCCTGGATCCCAGCCGTTTGGGGGCACAAGGAACATATCTCAGTCGCATGTTGGCCCACGGGCGCCTGTACACGTGAACCACCTGAATGGATGGTGCATGACAATCGCTGGCCTATGGCCATTTCTGTGTTGCAGTTTGCCAGAGAGCCACTGTAGTTTCTGCTCTGCACGTAGAGGAGAGTCACACACGCTTGGCAGCCTTGAGAATTTGGTCTCTTGGGTATCCAAGTCGACAGATTTGACTGCATGTGTGTGATCTGCAGCACCAGCGATTCTACAGCCATTGTCCAGGAGTAGCCAGGTAAAACGAGTATGTAGTGGACGCTGCCCTAGTGGATGCTGCCCTGGTGTTGGCAACATCCGCGTCAGTATGCAGTGTCTCTGCAACGTTCACATCAGGGGAAAGAGGACCCCGAGAAGGCTACCCGAAATAGCCACCAATTGGAGGGCTGCAGAAGGGACAGCCCATGTTTTCCCCTCAGGTGCATTGAATCAAGAACATTCATGACAAGGACAGTTGTGTTCAGTTCCATGCCCAGCCAACACAGAACCTGCATTTACTTCTGGTTACGGGGTCAACAACAGCGGCATTTGCACACAATGCGGGCACAACTTACGCAACACCCCTTATGCGTGGTGTGAGAGTTGTGTCTTTGCAAAAGCAATCATTCTTAGTTTGGTTAGCATTGTGGTGGAGTGGGTGGTAAGATGGTGCTTGTTGCCCAGCCTTTCTGTAAAAGTGCCACGCAGCACCACGCCTCTCTAAATTGCTTGTGCTACTCATCTGTTGGACCAATCCCAGCAACAGTATGCTTGCCGCTGGCATCTCCAGCAAGCTCCTCGTTTGCTGCCACTGCGAATGCTTTCCAATCAGGAGACTTGTGGATGTTTGAAAAAGGTTGTGGAGAGGTGAGACTGAAGTGAAAATTTTTTTCATCCAAAATTGCTCTGTTACCCTCCCCCTCCCCCTCAGGGTATCCTGCAGGTGGGTGAGGGGGTCTGGGGGTGGGTGGGGGGGTCAGCCAAGATCCTGGGAGGACCCCCAGTATCACCAGGCAATGGCACTATGCAATGATCTGTTACCTTTTTTAGGGGTGGGCAACAACAACCGCCACCATCACTGAATCCTGACCCCCCCCACTGCCCCCCGTTCAAAGAAGTATACCACGAACAACGCAAAGAGAACGACTGTACCTTACCCCCCCCCCCTTGTAATCCCCCCCCTTTGCAATCCCCCCCCCCTGGGGGGGGACGGTCACTTGGCCCAGAAGGCATAAAAAATACTGGGCGCCAAAGGCGTCAAAGAAAAATTTTACAAGGCGCCGAACGCGCCGAAGCCGATTTACACTGTGATACTGTGGTACAGATTTGTGGTGCAATCCCCCCCTGCCCCTGGGGGGAACCGTCACGACATTGGGGGGGAGATTACAAGGGGGGGTAAGGTACCTTGTATCCAACCACTGACCCTCAGCGGAGCACCCCAACCAGGAAGGGGAGGAGGGGTACTACCCTCAGCTGCTCACGGAGTTGGATATCAAGAGCCGTTTGGCCGCGGAACTTGCCAAGTGGGTCTGGGCTACGGTCTCCAATCCCCAGCTGCATGTGACAGTTTCCCCATATCCCCTGGTATTATGCCCAAAGTGACGTGTGGCACACATGTTAAAATGCACAAGGAAAGGCGTAGGATTTTTGTGTGCTGGGCCAACAACGAAGGGTACCATGACCGTCTATCCAGGGCAGCCTGGCCAACGACATGACGCAGACCGCACCAAAATGTTCCAATATCCTCCACACATCCCTTGGGTGTACTGCCGAGTGACGGAGATTGGCAACCTCACTGTGAAAGGTTGGTGGGCTTGGGGGCTGTGTCCCACAAAGGGGAGTTGGGTGACTGTAGCAGGGCTGATGTGCAGTTTCATGTCTTTCTTGTGACCTGCTTTAGGTGACTGAGGTTTTCCCGAAATCGGGTGGAAGTTCCAAACTTGACCTACACGTAAAGCAAAAAGTACCAAAGGCCAAAATTAGACAACATAGCCCATTTTTGGTTATTTTTTTTTGGGGTAATTTTTGGTGTCGTAGCAAAGGGATGTGAGTTGCACCATTCATGGTTTAGTCAAGGGGCGGGACAAAGGGGGCGCCTTAAGCGCAGTGCGCGCGCAGTGCAACTATTTGGGCATCTGGCCGTACTAGAGACCCATACTTTCAGATACTAGGGGCCCCTAGGGGCATCATCGGGCCTCCCCTCTTCAAGCGCAGAGCCTCTTCCTGTACCGTCACAAGGGCGATGCCACAGGGAACCATGGGGCGCCTCTCCACGACCGAGTGCACCTACCTACCTACCTACCTACTTGAGGTGGGGCAGTTTGGGTCACCTAATTCTAAGGGCGTTTCCAAGGGGTGTGCTTCGGGGCTCTTTGGGGGGAACATAGTCTAAAAGTAGCGCGCAGTGCAAAGATTCCCCCAAATGGCTGTAGTATGATCCAACCAACAGCCATCACAAACATACTCGGGAAATTCGTCGAAATTAAACCCCAATTCTTTGAAAGGCACATGACCAGACCGTGCAAGAAACAGGGGCCTGCAATGGAACAAATGATCAAGATCTCGGGACCCACGACGTGGAAAAACCCACAATTACCGAAACAACCTTAATTTTTTTTTGGGCAATATTTGTCTTGGGTAATTTTTCCTCGGACGGTATGTTATCTGAAGGGCAGCGATAAACTTGAGGTTAAACCCAGCAGGTCAGAACAGGCAGCTGTTTGTGTGGTGTGTTCGGGGGGCCATCCTGTAATTTGGGGGGGGGGGCTAAGGTGTGGCCAATTGCTGTCCCCACTCACAGTTTGATGATCGTAGCCGCCAGCTGGTTTTACAAATGTGTACCCACATGTGGTGCTGGTGGAGTGCACCAGTGTACTGGTCGTGGCAGCAAGTGCCTGTTTTGTTTGTCCCTGCGGTCTGTGTGTCAGGACGGAACACCGGGAGAGGGGGGAACTAACACTTAAACCAGCGGTCAGAGGCAGAACAAGACAAGCACGAATGTGGTGGCACTCTGTGGAGGTTGCAGCGCGCTGGAGAAGTTTCAGCAACTCGCGAAGCACGCTCTCGGACTGCATCCGTCCTTCACGCCCCAGGCAGGCAGGCTCCCGTTGAGCCGCTCCGCTGCACGCAGAGTGTTTGCGCTCAGCGCTGAAGGGTACTGCCATCCCGTAATGTTTTGTTGCCATGAACTGCCACCAAAGGGAAACGGAACTGCTGGACCAAGACAGCAGCTTTGTGGACCCCCAAGAGCGGCGAGAGCAGTTGGCGCCGGAATGCCCCAGCGGGGATCGTGGCACCCCCGCAGCAGTGCGTGTGGGGTATGGACAGGTCCCCCCCATTCCCCTGATGGTTGCCTGTGTTCCTTTTGGTGCCCTTGTGCCTGCTTTGTTAGCGTGACTGAAGAAGGCTCCTCTCCGTGGTCCCCCCCACGATGGCCGTTGACATGCAAGAGTTCCGGCACTCAGACGCGATCCGCGAGTACGTGGTCGTGAGCTCCGGTCGCCTGTGGACGCTCTTCGACCTCCTGCTGCTGGGGGGTCTGCTCGCGGTGTACTGCCAGCAGGGCAGCACGATGCTCTTCTGGACCTGCGCGGTGGTCGTTGCGCACTCTGCAGGTACGCCGGGCTGTGTGCGTGTGCGCACGTGTGTGCCTTCGTGCGTCGTGTGCGCAATGCCCCCGGCCATGGCCCCTTGCTCACGTGCAGCACGTGGCACGAGAAGACAATCGGGCACGCACGCACGCTCACACGCGCACTCCCACGCACAGACGTAGGCACAGACGGACGAATGGAGTCACACGAACGGAACCTCCCCAAGCCTAACGCTGGCGCTACAAGTGGGGCGCCGGGGACCCCCCGCAGAAAGTGTCGGAGCGATGTAGGGGGTCGGCGAACGGGTCACTCCCTTCCTTTACCCTTTGGCCCAGGGGCAGGGGTGGAACAAAAATTCGCGCGAATTTTTTTTTCGTACCCCCCTCCCCCTCCGGGGGTACCCCCCGAAAAAAAAGCTGGCACCCCATGTAGGAATTTTTTTTCGCCAGGAGGAATTTTTTTACTGTGTGCTACTTGAACTTGCATGGCACATTCACTTTGCCACATTGTATGACATTGGCACATGAACTACTGCTGAGATAAAAGTAAGTGGGGTTTTTTTTTTGCATGGCGCCATTGATTTCTCTCCAGTCAGAGTAGTAGTAGCAGCAGCAGCCGAAGCAGCGACGATAACAGCAACAACAGCAACATCAGCAGTAGCAACAGCAAACAGAGCAGTACTAGCAGCAACACGCGGGCCGAGAAGGAGAAGAAGAAGCAGAGTCCGAAGAAGAAGAAGCACATGAAAGCGAACATACTAACACACCAACACACAAACCGTACCCTCACTGAGAACCAATCTTTGTTGGCAAGCCATTGTGGTGTAGCGGTCATCAACCAGCATGCGAGAAGGCAATGGGGCCATGACATTGTGGGGTCCACTGTAGGCTTGGGCAACCTGCAGAACGGCCAGAATGGACATCAATCACCCTTGTCCTTCAATGCTGGTGGTTCGGTTTCTCGCCCCAGATAGGGTGGATTGCCTTATCTGGGGACTCTTTCCTGCCAATAAGAGGCCACGGTGGGGCGCTGCACTGTAGCCGGAACAGACCGCGGGTCTTTGTGCCCTTAAACACAAATACCACCCATATCGGCTGAAATATCCATGGTTACCTTGAAAAGTACCCTCCTTGCACCTTCCAAACCCAAACACATGGGGTAGACTTAGGAAATTTCAGGTTTTGGGGTTCGGAAAAAATTTTCGCGCGAAGTTTTTTTTCCGTACCCCCCTCCCCCTCCGGGGGTACCCCCCGAAAAAAAAGCTGTACGCCGGTACCAGGAATTTTTTTTCTACCCCCCCCCCTGCCTTTGGCCTCGCCCCCAGTAACCCTTGTACCTCCCCTTCCTACGGTCTCACCAGGCACAGAGACACCCACGGAGCAAAGCTTGTAGCATACCCCCCCCCCCCCCCTGCAATCCCCTTGGGGGGGAACCGTCACTTGGCCCAAAAAGCATAGAAAATACTTGGCGCCGAAGGGGCGCCAAAGGTGCTGAAGCTGATTTACACTGTGATACTATGGTACAGATTTGTGGTGCAATCCCCCCCCCCCCCCAGGGGGGGGGAACCGTCACTTCCTGACGTCCCCGGCCTGACAAAACCGGCCTGACAAAAAGGGGGAGATTGCAACGGGGGGAGGGGGTAGCAATGGTGTGGCTCCGGCCTATCGACTTGGAACCGCCGAACACTGCAGCATACGCATACCAGGACGTGCATGCGCGGAGCGTCCTTATCCCCGCATACGGCCTTCCCAATGACCCATAAGTAGGCGGGTGTGCGGGATTGTGCGCCGTGGTTGAGGAGCCCAATGGATAGTTGGGTCCAACTTCTACCGGCGCACGAATAAGCATCCCCCCGGAGGACGAAAGTGAGCGGCCAATTCCAATCGATGGTGTCCACAAAAAGTGGGCGCAATTGGATGTCCCCTTCTCTGCACCGCCGTTTGCGCCCCCGTTGAGCCGCTCCGCTGTACGCAGAGTGTTTACACTCAGCGCTGAAGGGTACCGCCATCCCGTAATGTTTTGTTGCCATGAATTGCCACCAAAGGGAAACAGAAATGCTGGACCAAGACAGCAGCTTTGTGGACCCCCAAGAGCGGCGAGAGCAGTTGGCACCGCCATCCAGGGGAGGGGCAGGGGAAAACTTCGCCTTTCAGATTGGTGACGAAAGTTTCCCCGCGGAACTTTTTTGCGCAATTTGACAGTTGGTTGACAGTGACCGTGACAGGGCGCAATCAGTAATTTGGGCACTGCTTGCAATGCGGGGACCTCAGGAATCTCGACCCTCGTCACACCTTTTCCTCGAGCTAGTGCCTCCTTCAGTATGGAGAGCCAACCCGGGTCTTGCTCTTTTTTTCGTCTCTGTTGAGTTGGGGATGTTCAAAATTTGGACCTGCCAAAGTTGCACACAACTGATTATCCACAAGGAACCAAGGGTTGGGGGTGTGACGAACATTTCCCCTGACGAAGCTTTCCCCGTCCTCCCGCCACCCCGCCAAAGCTGTCTTGGTGAGGGTAGGTCATACCAACCCCATAACCAAAGCTGGCCCTGTCACTGACCCATGACCTGCTATGTGTACTCTCAAGGGACAGTTGGTGGAACTTCGGTCACGAGTTAAAAAAATTTTTTTCCCCGTCGAAGTTGTCCCCAGGCGAAGTTTTCCCCTCCCCTGTGGTCATCTTGGGCCCCTCGCTGCCATCCCGCCACACACCAAAGGTGAGGGGCCTGATCCAGGGACCCAGATGCTCTCAGGTGTGTGCCGAGTGACAGCTCAGGCGAAGACAAGGGTCTGCAGAGGACGCCGGCAAGGCGCTCCGTTGCGCTGGGGCGGAGGCTCCATGACCCATTATCAGGGGAGGCGCTCGCCCAGGGCAGGGGTCAGGTCCAGGGATCTGGGTCTTCTGGCAGCCCCTCTGCCCAATGATCCAGCACGAGTACTCACCCACTGGCCCATGCCGGTGTCCAGCCGCGTGGGTGTAGGGGCCTGGGCCGGGTGGCTACATAACCCCTGCCGCCTGGGGGGTCCCCAACGCTTCAGAACAGGGGAAAGAATCATAAGTGGTCCCCCCAGAGCGGCCAGAAGATCCCACCCCTCCCAGACCCCGGGGTGCCCGACGTCCTGGACCGGAAAGGGGCCAATCCAAATCCAAATTCTTGATAGATACCAGGAACCTATAGGAAAGGAAGCAAAACGGCACACACCAATGCACTAGAAATGAGGGCAAAGCATGCAAGCAACTCATATGGATGCATAACAAGGCTCATTGTTACCAGTGCCCCTCTTAACATGGTTTTCAGGATCCCCCATAGCTCAGCCGGGCAACGCACAGGACCCACCAAGGCTTGCCTCACGGGAGGCCCACGCACAGGGCATGGGGCATGGGGCATGCGGGGACGCCGGTGCAGGAGGGGCCTTCTTGACAGGAGATGCACCGCATTGTTCGCGCACGGCCCATGATCACGCTTTGCATCCCTCGCAGTGTTCAAGTTGGTCCAAGTGAAGGAGGAGTCTTTGATGGTGATGCACAACTTTGGGCTGCTGCTGACGAAGGTGTGCCTGCATTTGCGCATGTGCGTGCGCGCGCTCGTGCGTGTCTTGCGTGCGTGACACGGATGGACAGCAGGGTTGATGGGGGTTCCCTTTCTGCAGGCCACCGAAAACGCTGGCTGTGGGCCAGCACGTATTTTGTAGGGTTTGGGCCCGACTGGGCGGGTGGGCGGGCGGGTGGGGCTCGCCAGACTGCAGGCCTTCGAGCTGAGGCAGGATCCATGCATGCCTGCAACCGGAACCAGGCTGTGCACCACTCGGATGGAGGAAGCAGGTGTCCGACAAGGCGCAAGCGTGCTCACACGAGATGCTCCATCAGCGACTGGGTTTCTTGCATGTGATCAGCAGGCGCCTCACTGGTATGCTTGCTTGTATGCGAGTGCTTGGGTGTTGAGTGCTCACCTGAAGGGCAAAACGCCTGTTCCAGGAAACTGCCAGCGGCCCAGGCTAACGGAGGCGGGCCGACCAGCCACGGTTTTAGTTTGGTTTTTCATGTTTTTGTCCGGTTGGTGCACTGATGGACGGCGCTTGCGACGGCACTTCGGCCAGTGTCTAGGGGCCTTGGCCTGCGCGGGCTTTTGGGGCTCTCACTTCCGCTTGTCACTTCTCCGCCGCGCAGGTGAACGTGCTCGGCACTAAGAAGCGGAAGTTCATCGATCACACGCTCATCAAGAGCGTCATCATCAACGAGGGCATCACCGGGAACAAGGTCATCTTTTATCTGGCGGTGAACGTCGACGGCGAGCAGAAGCTGACCTTGCCCTTCGAGCACCACTACCCCCGCTACAACGCCCTCATCCGCATCTACCGCGGCGTGCGGTGCGTCCTTTGGGAGGAGCCCGACGACTGATCGGCGTGCCCTCGGCCAGCCTCAGGATCAGCGCCCTGATACCACCGGGTGCCACCGAGGGCGCACGCGCCCCATGTGCCGCAGCCGCAGTGACGCTGCTGCATGCAACCGGATCGGGCATGCCACGGGTGTCCGGCAGGGGAAGTGAATCTCACTAGGAATCAGCCCTGTACCAGTGTGCCCACCCGTGATGTCCAGAACTCGGTGTGCACCAGCAGTGTCCCTTGTGTGACTCAGTAGGACCCAGCTCCTTCTGACCGCGTCTGACCTGGCGGACGCTAGTGGCAAGTCTGGACAGGACGCGCAGTGAAATCGTGTGAAGTTGCTATTTTGAGCCGCGGAAGTCGCGAATTGGGATCGGTCACCACATCCACCGGGCAACTGAGTCCGTCTGCTGAGTTGAATGCCGACGCGGGTCTTGCATGGTGCACATGCCTGAGGGCGTGGGGCTCACACGGAGTGTCCGCGCAGTTGTCACGTATCGCAGAGACCTGGACTGGACGCGGGCAACCAATGGAACATGAAGCACGTCTGGGGGCTTTCTGGTCGCTACGGGCCCCCCAGTGCGACACACGCCGCTCGAGAGTCGTGAGATGAGGCACCAAGGCCCCTACACTACCCTTTGGGCCTGACACATGGCCGCCTCCTTCGACGGCGGGCCTGGTGGCCCCAGTGGATGGGCACCGCGGAGCGTAGACCCGGCGACGGCGCTACGCTTCGCCGGGACCCCGCCAGCAACACGCCGAGGACGGGGTTCAGCCAGCGTTGAGGAGAGGCTTGTCAGTGAACTGCGGTGCACCCTGGGTCCCCCCGCTGTCTCTTTCAGCGCACAGTCGTTGTGCCTCACGCACACGGGGAAGCCTACGGGCGTGGCAGTCTCCCACTGCATCACCTGGTTTCAGATGCAGCTAATCCTCACTACGTGTCAGATCCGCTACCACAGCCAATGTGGGATCATCGTAGCACCGGACAGCTCTGAACCTTGATTCCGAGAGGTTATCTCGAGTACTGTGAAGTGAGCCAAAAAAAAAACAACAACAATCCGGGTCACCCCATGTGTACTGCTTCCCCAGCCCACGTCAGAGGCACGCGCTGCCGACTCAGCTTGGCGCCCACACCCGGCGGATTCCTGACGGGGTGTGGGGGCATTGCCCGCCGGCATGGCCCCCCCATCCACGAGACCCCCGCGCCGTGTGACTTCATGCGGTCCGTTTCCTGAAAGCCCCGAAGGCAGTTTTGCTGAAGCCGTTGTGGCGCGGCGCCTTCGGTACCGCCGCCGTTGCTCACCCGCTCGAAGCGCAGCAGCCGTCCGCACACACCAGACGGGCGTGCTTGCTCTACATGTGGGCCGGCTCCAGAGAGTCCCTCGACCAGGATTCTCGCGGTACCGTGCCCGAGGTACGCCCCAGTTGCATCCTCCCTCCCGAAAAGCAGCGCATTGGGACGGTGCGTGGATCTACGCCAAAGGGGCCCCGGCACTGGCTCTTGGCTTCCACTGGAACCGCCTCCAGTGCACCTGGACTCTGCCACAGCCTGTCGTGCGGACGAAATACGCAGCGCCTTACGGAGCATTTCTCATGCCTGGGGCAGACCTGTTTTGGGATGTGGGATCGAGTCGAGCCAGGGCTTTCATTCGGCACGGGCCACTCGGGGCCCTTGACTCTGAGCTGATGATGGTATGGCCCAGCATTGCTGCCGCAGCAAAGTGCAGCAACCTGCTGACCCGGGCGCGTGCGACACGTGTGCCGGTTTCTGTCGCTGGATTTGCTCCTGCGCATTCGAAAGGTTGCCGGATTTTGGTGTGCAGTGTGCGATCGTGTGGCGCCCCGAGGGGGGGGAGGGGGGGGGAGGGGGGCAAGGGGGTGTCGACTCCGCCAAGGCCTCTGCCTGGCCACGCGTCGGCTCTCGGGACACATCATCAGTGAAAAATCTCACACTGGTCCATTGCACACGGCTCACAAATGTTTCTCCGCCACGAGAGCCAAACTTGGGCAAGGGTTTCTGCCAAGGAATCCCAAGGCATCGGGGGTTCCCGACACGCGCAGCCATCGGTACTGAGTCCTTCTCGACCCCCGCAACCACCCAGAACCATTGCTTTTGGGCCTCCCAGCAGCGCAGTGCGGCCTATTGCGGAGGAAGTTGGTTAAGCGTACCTTTGTGTGCACTGCATGTCCTGGACGAGATCTCGGCTGGTCAACAGTCAGCGGCTGCGGAGATGCCCGAAAGGACCTGCCCTGAGTCGGGCATTCATGAATTTGGGACAACATCAAAATGGTTCACCTCAGTGTCGGGGTGTCAATATGGAAATGGGGGTGGCTTTATTGATTTGCTCATGTGGAGACCGGCGCCCGTCCAAGTGGGAAACTGATGATTGATGGTGAAAGGCATTATCCAGAACTGCGTGCCCCCATCTACATGATCCGCGTTGGCAGTTTGCAGCACCAATTTGTGTGTTGGAAGCATCCAGCAGAATTGTCATGGGAATCAGATGATTGGTGGTGGGCATGAGTTCACAGCTCCCCCAACTCAAGGCATGGGTGATCGATCATCTTAATTGTGAGGATCCTCTTGAGCCTCCTGTCCAAATGGAACGTCCTGCCAAGAGGCAACAGCAACTTGGCAGCCGTAACTTCTTTGCATCAAATGCAGCAAACTATTCCGCATGGTGGTTTCATTTTGGACTGCTTCTAGAGGGGAGTATTTTAAGCACTCAATATTCTTAGCATCAGAAGGGTGGACTGCATTGAGTGCTGCACACATGAGATGGGGTGTGTGGCGTGAAGGCTGAAAGAGGTGAGACCGGAGGGGGGCTATATTGTTGCAGATAAAAATTGGTGGACGGTGCTTGGGTTGTATGCAGGCGGACGGTAGTTAGGCTGTATGGTGGTTGGAGGCGTACGGTGGTGGGAGGTTGGCATTCCTGGCGTGGAACAACAATGGATTTTCAAGACACTCTGATTACGGTCAAGCTAGAATCCTTCTTCTTCAGTTGCAGTTGAACAAAGAGTGTGCGGTTTGAATTTAGACTGGAAACATACTTACCCTGTGGTTTGGAATTTGAGCATTCTGTGCTGGTGGTGCTGCCAGAGCCACTGCTTGCTGAGGGTTTACACAGAGACATGGCTGGGGAATACCAAAAAACCCCCCATTTTGTACCAAAAAACCCCCCGTTCTGTCGCAAAATGTACCAAACCCCCCCCCCCCCAGCTAAAATGTACCAAAAATCCACCCCAAATGTACCAGAAAACCCCCTGGGGGGTTTTTCTGGTACAATTTGGGGGGTTGTATGGTGTATGTTGTAATTCGTGTAATTTTTTTTTTTCGCTGTAAATGCGCGTAACAAAAAAACCGTATAGTCGTGTAATTTTTTTTTTCCCGCTGTAAGTCGTGTAAGCCGGCTTACACGACTTACAGCAAAAAAAAAAAAATTACACGACCTGACGGTTTTTTTGTTACGCGCATTTACAGCGAAAAAAAGAAAATTACACGACTTACAGCAAAAAAAAAAATTACACGACCTGACGATTTTTTTGTTACACGCATTTACAGCGAAAAAAAAAAAATTACACGACTTACAGCAAAAAAAAAAGCGGCAGGGGTTATGTAGCCACCTTGCCCACTTGTGGGCCACTTCTGATTTTGCCCCCCGCTCTGCAGCGGTGGGGCTCCCCGATACGGCAAGGGTGAGGTAGCCAATTTGCCCACTTGTGGGCCACTTCTGATTTTGCCCCCTGCTCTGCAGCGGTGGGGATCCCCGATACGGCAGGGGTGAGGTAGCCAATTTGCCCACTTGTGGGCCACTTCTGATTTTGCCCCCCGCTCTGCAGCGGTGGGGATCCCCGATACGGCAGGGGTGAGGTAGCCAATTTGCCCACTTGTGGGCCACTTCTGATTTTGCCCCCCGCTCTGCAGCGGTGGGGCTCCCCGATACGGCAGGGGTGAGGTAGCCAATTTGCCCACTTGTGGGCCACTTCTGATTTTGCCCCCTGCTCTGCAGCGGTGGGGATCCCCGATACGGCAGGGGTGAGGTAGCCAATTTGCCCATTTGTGGGCCACTTCTGATTTTGCCCCCCGCTCTGCAGCGGTGGGGATCCCCAATACGGCAGGGGTGAGGTAGCCAATTTGCCCACTTGTGGGCCACTTCTGATTTTGCCCCCCGCTCTGCAGCGGTGGGGATCCCCAATACGGCAGGGGTGAGGTAGCCACCTTGCCCACTTGTGGGCCACTTCTGATTTTGCCCCCTGCTCTGCAGCGGTGGGGCTCCCCGATACGGCAGGGGTGAGGTAGCCAATTTGCCCATTTGTGGGCCACTTCTGATTCTGCCCCCCGCTCTGCAGCAGTGGGGCTCCCCGATACGGCAGGGGTGAGGTAGCCATTTCGCCCACTTGTGGGCCACTTCTGATTTTGCCCCCTGCTCTGCAGCGGTGGGGATCCCCAATACGGCAGGGGTGAGGTAGCCAATTTGCCCACTTGTGGGCCACTTCTGATTTTGCCCCCCGCTCTGCAGCGGTGGGGCTCCCCGATACGGCAGGGGTGAGGTAGCCAATTTGCCCACTTGTGGGCCATTTCTGATTTTGCCCCCCGCTCTGCAGCGGTGGGGATCCCCGATACGGCAGGGGTGAGGTAGCCAATTTGCCCACTTGTGGGCCACTTCTGATTTTGCCCCCCGCTCTGCAGCGGTGGGGATCCCCAATACGGCAGGGGTGAGGTAGCCATTTCGCCCACTTGTGGGCCACTTCTGATTTTGCCCCCTGCTCTGCAGCGGTGGGGATCCCCGATACGGCAGGGGTGAGGTAGCCAATTTGCCCACTTGTGGGCCACTTCTGATTTTGCCCCCCGCTCTGCAGCAGTGGGGCTCCCCGATACGGCAGGGGTGAGGTAGCCATTTCGCCCACTTGTGGGCCACTTCTGATTTTGCCCCCCGCTACGCAGCGGTGGGGATCCCCGATACAGCAGGGGTGAGGTAGCCAATTTGCCCACTTGTGGGCCACTTCTGTGTTGGTTGAATCAAGAGGTCTGCCACAATGAAATCGATGAAACATGGGCGTGGACTCTCGCGGTTCCATATATCAAGAGACTCTCCAAGTACATGCAGAGAGTTGAATCCGGCGAAAGAATGACCAACATGACGTGGTGCCGCCGCCACATTTTTGTGGTTAATTCCAATGACAAGGAAGGGTTGCACTGGTTTGTGTGTGCCTTCGATTGTCGTGTCCGGTTGGAGCTTTTCACTATTTGGGTTTGGGAACCCCTAAGCTCCACTCATTTGATCCGTCCTTTCTTGTCGGCCTTGAAGAAGCTTTCGCGAACCACCAAGCACCGCGCCTTGGGATTCCAAACGGACGGTTGGTCTTGTGGTTTTCAAAGCTTGAACATCGCAAAGCAGGTGGTGGAGCACCGGGGTACTTTTTCCAATGTGCCCCTTGTCCCAATGGGTGCCGGTTTTGTGGACTATGTGCTCACCATTGTTAATGCTGATCGTGCTGTGCGGGTCGCTCAAGCGCCCGGTGATGATGTGGAGGGTGTGACCGAGCTTGCTGGCCCTCCTGAGTCCCCCCCAGCACCCAAGTTGAAGGTGCACTTTCGGCTAAGGAGGACAGTGTTCAGGCCACCCCCACCCCACTCGAAGGCAAGGAGGCCTCCGCCGAGCAGAGCTTGGAAAGCCCGGAGGCCAGGCCGCAACCTTCCGTGGACGATCCCACCGAGGAGGAGGACACCCGTCCCAAGGTCCTCATCCGTGGAGAGTGGCGCAAGGTGCCGGATGGCTACCCAGCAGATGCATCTGGCCAGCTGGAGCGTGACCAGCTTTTCATTGACCTGTGCAAGCAGGTAGTTCCAGAGTTGCGCGCCGCTTGTCAGCTTAACGCCAATCCTGGTGCAAAGCCCAAGTCCGGTGACACAAAAACGGACTTGATCTACAAGCGTGCATTCTGCAACTACTTGTAGCGGGTGCATGTTTTGTGGGCTGTATTTTCCTCCGCCGTTTGGTGTACCAATGGTGGACCGTATAAGATTGCTATAATATTGGCCCCATGCCACTGCCTTGGTGGCCTATAATGGTGGCAGTAGCGTTGGCCATGGCCCTGTCGGGACTCTTTTTCTTGAGCCTGATTTTGTTCCCAGTGCAGGCACACTGGATGTTGGCCATGGCCCTGTCAGGACTCTTCTCTTGGGCCTGATTTTGAGTCTAGTGCCAATGACAACATGTGAAACTATGTTATATTGGCCGAGTCCCAACTAATTGGTGGCCACGCAGAGTACTATGTGCTTTGTGGACTCGGCGTCCCATCGTTAAGGTCGCTATGGGGTGCCGTACGGAACCGGCAGCTGTACATATTGCGCATGTATTGCAAAGGTTGGATTTCTTTCAATTTTTCAATTTTTTTTATAATTTACACGACTTACAGCAAAAAAAAATTTTACACGACTTACCGCAAAAATTAAAAAATTCAATTTTTTTTTATAATTCACACGACTTACAGCAAAAAAAAAAATTACACGCATTTACAGCAAAAAAAAAAATTACACGACTATACGGTTTTTTTGTACACGACTTACATTTTTCACGGTTGTATGGGGCAGGGATGGATATAATTTTGGCGCCACTTGGGGGGTCCGGGTCCGCGGGGGGGGGGGGGGGCTCATTTTTTGTGACTGGTCACAAAAAACAGAAAGGGCCATAGTGGGAAAGTGCAAACCCGGAAAATATCATGACCAAATAAGGTGTCTACACGGTGGAATGTCGTGCGTGCCTGCCGGTACAGCAAATTTATTGTGGCTGCTGGTTTATTGTGATTGTTGGTAGTTGTACACTGTTTCTATATGCCGTTGTTTCAGGCCCTTTCGTTCTTTTTTTGTCACAATGGGCCGCAAGAAAATTCCTTGCACATGTGATCCAACCTGCAAGAGTGATGCTGCATGCAGGCAGAGGCGTAGCAAAGCAAAGTCGTGGGGTGCCACAACGCGCAGGAGGAGGCGCACTTCACAGAAAGTGCGCAAGCCACGCAAGGATACGGGTGGGCGGAGGAAGGACAGCAGCACACTGCCTGCATCAGGTGAATATAACATGTCAGATGGGGCAAGCTCCTTGTCCTCTTTTGCATCTATTACTACACTTTCATCAAGTGGCAGTGGCAGCGATAGTGACCGTGATAATGAGACGTCAAGCAGTCGTAGCTGCAGCGAGCAAGACAAATTTGTGACTGGGAGTGATGACAGTGAATGACATTGAATGACCGTGAATGACATTCGTAATGGTCCATACACAGCGCACTGTGCGTGTCAAATGTGCTGTGTATCCCATGTTGCATCATCCTCCCCCCTCCCATGCACATGTACGGGCAGAGGGCTGCCCAAAACGGCCAGTTGTGGGTCACGTTTTTTGTGACCAAATATCGTGACCTTTTTTGTGACCAAGGGGGGGGGGATGGGGGGGGGTCCGGGCCGCCCCCCCCCCCCCCCCGTTATATCCATCCCTGGTACGGGGGGGCTTTTTGGTACATTTTTGGGGGTTTTTGGTATTTAGCGGGAGGTTTTTTTGTGCATTTTTGGGGGTTCAGGGGGTTTCAAGTACACATCTGCGATTTTTCAGTACATTTTGCCTGGTCAGTTTCTGGGATTTTTTTTAGTACCCTCTGGGAGTGAGTGGGGTGTGGGAGCCCAGGCAGGGTGTTAAGTGCATCCTCAGAACTGTTAGCACCCCCCCCCCCCCAAATTGGATGCCCAGGTCTAGCTTTGCTTGTAGTGCATGTGGCTGGTCCATTCACGCAGATTTCAGGCATAGAGGTAGGAGAGGGAATGGAAGGGCATCGAGGTAGGAAAGGGAATGGAAGGTCATGAAACTAGATGTGAGTGTCCTCTCAGTGTTTTGCTTGGGTGCAGGAGGGGTGTGTGAGTTGTAGAAAGTGGTGGAAAGGAGGAACACCCGAGGAAACCCATCCTGGAGTTTTTTTTCGCATGAAAGGGGGCAACCAAGTTGGCCTTTTGGTGCACAACGGTCTGCAAGTGTAGCATACATGGGGAAGACTACAGCTGTTTTTTTTTTTGGGTAGAAAGGGTGCTTTTGTTGGTGCATATTGGATTTGTGGGGGTCCATTCCGGGAACGGCAATAGGGGGTTTTTTGTACAAACGGGGTATTTTTTGGTACGTTTGGGGTTTTTTTGTACATTTTTAGGGGAGTTTCTGGTATCTGCCGTGGGGTTTTTTAGTACAAACCGGGAGATCTTGTGGTACAAAGTGTGGGGTTTTTTGGTAAGCACCAGTGACATGGCTGCTTCAGCACTGGGCTGGGAAATTTTGGAGGTCAGGTCATCTTCCGTCACTTCCGTGACCTCTATTTGTTTTGACTTAGTGAAGTCACCTCCGTTTGTTTAATGAAATCACACATCAATTCGTTGAGTGAATTCACCCCAATTCACACACTTCCATTCGTTCTGGTGAATTCACATGTGTTCGTTTTGCCACATCTCCGTTCGTGTAGTGAATTTACCTCCGTTTGTTTGTTGAATTACCACTTCTTTTCGTTTAGTGACTTCACACCTCCGTTCGTTTCGTGAATTCACCTCCGTGCTTTTTGCCACACCTCTGTTGGCAAAACTAACGGAGGTGAATTCACTCAACCAACACAGGTGTGCCAAAACGAACGGGTGTTAATTATCTAAACGCACGGAGGTGTGCCAAAACAAATGGGGGTTGATTGTCTAAGCGAACGAGGGTGTGGCAAAACAAACGGAGCAAGATTTCACTCAACCAGCGGAGGTGTGCCAAAACTAAAGGGAGTTCATGATCTAAACAAACGAAGGTGTGGCAAAACGAACGGAGGTGAATTCACCAAACGAACAGAGGTGTGCCAATAGGAACGGAGGTGAATTCACTCAACCAAAAGAGGTGTACCAAAATGAACAACGGTCAATTATCTAAACGAATGGAGGTGTGGCAAAACGAACGGAGGTGTACCAAAACGAACGGGGGTTAATTATCTAAACGAACAAAAGTGTGGTTCGTTTGGATGATTAACCCTCATTCGTTTTGGCACACCTCCGTTCCTTTAGATGATTAACCCCCATTCGTTTTGGTACACCTCCGTTCGTTTAGATGATTAACCCCGTTCGTTTTGGTACACCTCCGTTCGTTTAGATGATTAACCCCGTTCGTTTTGGCACACCTCCGTTCGTTCAACTGATTAACCTCTGTTCGTTTTGGCACACCTCCGTTGGTTGAGTGAAATCCCCCTCCGTTCGTGTTGCCGCACCTCAGTTCGTTTGGCCAATTCACCTGCGTTCGTTTTGCCACACCTCCGTTCGTTTAGATAATTAACCCCCATTTGTTTTAGTACACCTCCGTTCTTTTCGATAATTAACCCCTGTTCGTTTTGGCACACCTGTGTTGGTTGAGTGGAATCTCCCTTCGTTCATTTTGGCCACACCTTTGTTCTTTGAGATAATTAACCCCCATTTGTTTTGGCACACCCCCGTTCGTTTTGGCACACCTGTGTTGGTTAAGTGAAATTCCCCCTCCGTTCGTTTTGGCACACCTCCGTTCGTTTTGGCACACCTCCGTTCGTTCAGATAATTAACCCCCGTTTGTTTTACCACACTTGTGTTGGTTTAGTGAAATTACCCCTCCGTTCTTTTGCCACATCTCCGTTCGTTTAGGGAATGTGCCTCCGTTCGTTTTGGCACACCTGCGTTCATTTACCCCCGTTCGTTTTGGAAGACCTGCGTTCGTTTTGGCACACTTCCGTTCGTTTTACATAATTAACTCCCGTTCGTTTTGCCACACCTCTGTTGGTTGAGTCAATTCACCTCCGTTCGTTTTGCCACACCTCCCTTCGTTTAGATGATTTACATCCGTTCGCTTTGGTACACCTTTGATGGTTTAGCGAATTCCCCTGCCGTTCGTTTGACGAATTCACCCCCGTTCGTTTTGCGCCCTACAGAGGCATTCATCGAAACCGACAGAATCTTCGTTCTGCACAGCTGGGCCGAAATGCTTTGCCCAGATTGGTGATAGCGCCCACGGTGGCATCGGCAATTTTTGAGACTTTTGCGTCGAAGATTTCTCAAAGATGCTGAAGAGTTAGCAGCCAAGACATTGTAGATCGTTAATTGTTGATACAATCACACTCTTCACCGGTTCACTTTTGTGCTGGAGCGTTAGTGCAGAGCATCCTAAGAGACATGGGCACCAACCAACCCATATACACTGAAATTGTAATATGTGTGCTACGTGCCCACGGCCTCGTCTCCTCTAAGGAGCCCTACCATGTGCTTCTGAATGGCCTTGCAATATGATCCCATGTTGGTACATGTGTATTACCGAAAGCAATCTTGAAGGATTGCAACCACTCCGATTAATTGGTTAAAATTAGTTTTCAAAATAACCGATTGTGCCGATTGTTTGACAAGGAACTTTCGATTATTGCCAATAACCGGTTTTGCTGATTAATTACTAAAACTGGTTCCAAAACCTACCCTCAGCATACCCATTTGCTGACTCGTTTGTAACCCTCACTGCCCCCACACCAGTAAGCTTTATGGTCCCTTTCGACAGTTACACTCCCCGCTCCAACGTGTCTGATGCCCCCTACGAACCCCACCCCCCTTCCCCAAACAGAACTCGCATCAGAGTGGATGAGCCCAAAAACCAAGTTTTTTGTTTGATGTAAAGGTGCAGAGGGAAAGGCGGGTGGGTACATACCAACCATTCCCTGGGAAAAGTGTCCGTATGGGTACCCCATTGTTCTGCCCTATGCGTGCATAGGTAGATGTGACCTGCACTTTCTGGAGTTTGACCTGCACTTGCTCCATAGTTACCTGACCCTCCTAGCAAGCACTTACTCCAGTTTGACTTGAACCTTCTCCAAAGTGACCTGCAGCTGAATCAACCATCGACACACACCCACCCACCCACCCACCCCCCCACCCACCGGTCAACAATGCTGCGACATCTGCAACGCTGCTGCCCAGGGTGCAGCAGCAACGAGACAGGCACCAACCCAGGACACCAGGCGGCGTCTCAGGAGACTTATGCACAGACTGGACACTGATACCCAGGACAGTTTGGCCCATGTCTTATGGAGGATGCTTGGAACTGTGCTTGGAACATTTGGTTGATGAATGGACCTCATGAGAGTCTCGTCGCGAGCGGTTTCTGAAATCTCACTCGGCGTGTAGATGACCTTGGCCCAGGAGGGGAGTACAACATATCCTGTTGTCCTGTGCAGCTATACGGAGATAGGCAATCAGCCACACTTCTGCGTTCTGCTGCTACGGCCATGGGGACATAAGGACAGGATGGGCGTTCTGTGTGTGTTTCGTTGCACATGTGTCAAGACCAATTACCCGCAAATTGCATTTTCAATGAAAAGTTTACTTGCAAAGTTCAAATGTTGGGGGCGCGTATAAATTCGGGCGTAAATGCGTAAGAAATGACGGGCCCCCATAAGCAAGGAGCAGCCACTTAGCCCAAAGCGTTGGCCACAGCGGACATGGTCTGATCGGCGTGTTGCCGTTCGTCAAATTCTCGCTCGATGGCCGCCGCCAGGGTGCCGCGAGCCCAATGTAGCTCGATTTCGGTTGCGGCCTGACAGGTTTCAACATCCGTAAGCCTCCGCCACAACCGGTCAATGAGCAGGTCCTTGTTGATGCAAGGAATACACTGGGACGTGTGGGGATGCCCCTCGTCGATACCCGATGAGGGGGACGATGGCTCTCCATCCACGTCCGTCACTGATGGCGGTGGGCTAGTCGCCCCCACGGTTAGATTTGCCCCCACCCCCCCTTCGCCCTTTGCGGCGGATTTTCAATTGGGGGGAGGTCTCCAATGGGCATGAATGCGGACGCACTGAATATCCGGTGCACCAAAAGCATTGGTTCAGAATGCGCTAGGCACTGGGAAGGTGTGTGAGATCATCCCGGGCCTGAAGACGCATGAGCGCCCGACGTGCCCCGACCCCAGCCGGGCTGCCACCCCTACAGAAGTGGAGGGCATGTGCGCGTGAGGAAAAGCGTATTTTGTTTGGCTGAACAGCACCATTTCAGAGGTTTTTGAGTCGGTTGGTTGGGCCCAAGCAATGGACCCTCAAAAGCCCCTGATCACTGTGCCCCCCTGAACATCCTGCCACCGGAACACCCTGCCCCCTCAACACTATGCCCCCTGAACACTGCGCCCACCACTTGTTCGGAGGAGGGAGCTCCGGTTCCTGATCCTTTGCTCCAGAACCCCATGTTGCTGCTCTGCGTACTGTGGCTGATTCTGTGCCGATGTATGAGTCAAGTCCTGGAGCGCATCCAGGTGCACACAAACGCCCTGAGTGACGCCGATATCCTCAGCAACGAATCGATGAACGGCACCAATGCGTCCTACAACATGGGGGACCTGCTCAATATGCCCTCGTTCTGGGGGCCCTGGCTCAGAACCGGCAACCCCGTGTTCTCCCGGACGCGCGCCAAAATCCGCGCCAAGCTCCCGGAGTCCGTCCTGGGGCTGTACTTCAATGCGCGCTTTGCGTCGGGCACTTTCTGCCAGCACCGCCTCCCCTACCGCCCCCGGGTGCTCGCGGCGCTGGATCACTTTGCCGCGCAGCCACGCACCCCGCACCCGGACGAGGCGCACGTGCGGCGCGACGACACGTTGCTGGTGCACATGCGACTGGGGGACCGCGGCGTCCTGCGCGGCGCCTTCTTCCAGAAGGCCTGCGAGATCGCCCCGCGGTTCAAGTACGTCATCCTGCTCTCGGCGGTGCACGCGGACGTGGGGACGCTGGACACGCGGTACAGCTGCGCCAACACCAGACGGGGCCTCCGAGAAATGGAGCTGAAACTGGAGTCGTGCGCCAGGGCGCAGGTGTGGGTGCACGTGAGCCGCAGCGCGGACGCGGACTTGCTGCTGATGCGGCGGGCCCGGCATCTCCTGGTGTCGATGGGGGGGTTCTCGATGCTGGGGGCCTGGGTCTGCGAGGGCACCGTGTACATGATGGACTGCTCCGGCTCGAACATGGAGCAGCGGCACTTCATGAACTACGAGTTCCGCTTGCAGATGGCGCGGCTGGTGTGGGTCGGGACGCCGCTGGAGCCGGACCGGGGCCGGGCCGCGTTCGACGCCATGGCCCCCCTCACTGCCACGTGCTGCCAGCTCGTGTCCGTGGGCCTGAAGAACAACTTCCTGGACCTGCCCCGGGCCGGGCCGTCCGTGCTGTGCCGGAACGCCCCGGCGCTGCGCGGCGACGGGTGCTGGGCCGTCTCCGTCGGGAGCCACGGCGGCTGGGGCGACGGGTGGCGCTACGAGGCGCACGCGGCGCGCCGGACGGGCTGCCACATCCACACGTTCGACTGCGCCCGCCGGCACCCGCTGCCGAAGAGCCTGGCGGCCCGCGTGACCTTCCACGAGCTCTGCGGCCGCGCGACGCCGCCGGGCGCGTTCCCCGCGTGGCGCGATATTCTGCGCGGGATACCGCACTCCTCTGCCACGCCCGCCCCGGCGCACGTGCGACTGGCCCTGGACGGGCACGAGCGGGCGCTCCTCGCGTCCATCATCGAAGCGGGCCCTTCGCACGCCCCCCAGCAAATCGCCGTGCAGGTCCACGCGCCGCCCCTCCGGACGGGCACGCCCCCCCCGGCGCTGCACGCAGATCCGCGATCGCCCCGCGGTGCCGCCTCGGGGCCGCTGAAGGCGCTCTTTGACCGACTGGCGGATGCGGGGTACCGCATGATATCGCGGTACGACGACCCGCACCGGCCGGACTGCACCAACGTTCTGCTGATGCACAACGCCACGGTCCTGGATTTTGGGAGCAAGAGGCAGAGGGCATTCGGTGCTCGTGCGTGACGTGTGCCGGGGACTGTGCGATGCCGCGCCGCACAAACCGCACGTCACACGCCGCACGTCGCACGTCGCGCATGGCACATGACGTGCGATGAGTGGCATGCGGAGCATGTCCCGGAGTACCGCGACCGCGACCGCGTCGTTGGAGTACCGCGACCGCGACCGCGTCGTCGCCCGTTGCCCCCCGCCCTCGCTACGGCGCTGTCGGAGCGCCTGCGAGGGCACTGGGTACGGGAGGTCGCGCACAGCGTGCGCCCTTACGGCCCCGGGAACGGGGGCACATGGCGACCCGTGGCCGTCAACCCCCCGCACGCGCGACACGCGGTACGGCCGCGGACATCACTTCTCGCCCCATCGCGACGGGCCCTTTGTGGTCGCTGACCACCTCCGCTCGGTGTACACGCAGCAGGTGTGCCTGAATGACGCCTCCGAGTTCGACGGTATTGCCTCTAACCTTCAAGATCCGTCGCAGCCTCTCAGTCCTCAATGCTGGACTTTTGGATGCTTGAGCCCCCCTCTTTCGACGCCGAGCACCACGGCAACCGCCGTTGGTGGACACAGCCCTGCAGAACCCTTTAGTCTTTCCGACAGCTCTGAGCAGAACACCCCACGCCACCCGTCAACAGCCCTTGGCACCTAAACTCCATCCAGAACCCGGCACAACCCTCGAAGACCAACTGCAACTACCCCCCCCCCCCCCTTGTAATAGCTACGGCCTTGTCCAAGCCACAGCGGGCGTAGGGACCGTATTAGTTTGGGACCTAATTTGATTCGGTACCAAATGTAGTGCAGCCACATAAGACATAAGTGCCACATAAGACATGGGTTTGGTGACGAATTTGCCAGCTACATAGAGTCATGGAACCATTTGTTGTGAGTGTTTGCCCACTTGAACCCACATGGCTCTGATTTTGAGGATAGTTGTGCATTACATTCCCTTCTTTGGCACCAGTTCACCATGCAATCTTCTCTTTTTGAACCTGGGCATCTATGGTCTTGTCCAAGCTACAGTAGGCGTAGGGACCGTATTAATTTGGGACTTTTGCGTGGCTATTACAAAGGGGGGGGGGGTAAGACTCAGATTGTTCGGAACAGGTCACACATTTGGTATCTGCTTTGCACAAGGCACAGGCTTGTCCAATGACGGACACGCCCTTTGACCGCGTCTTTCTTTTTTCTTTACCCATGGGCCAGCCCGTCGAGGCAGGACAGCGGACTCAAGACAGGGGGTGCCTGGGATGAGGTCAGAACAGGCAGACCCCATCTCCAGGGATGCATTGGAAGGGGGGGAGGTACTCCCCCCCCCTTAAGGTTCCTGGCCTTGTGCCACAGGTGGGATATACTATACCAACTCCAATACGCTGTACATACCTAAATCACACCAATACTGTTGCAGTGGAAATGGTGATTGTGCCCCCTCCAGGGCGCCCAGCCTATGCCCAGCCACTGTCTCCCTGACGCCAAGTGCCAGCCTCAACGGCATTTGTAACCGACAGTAACCGCCCCAACCGCTTTGGCAACCTCCTCCAACCGCCTGTCTAACCGCCTCTAGGCCGCCTCTGAGATCCCGCCCCTTCTAATGCACCCATGCCCCTCTCCCCTGCCCCACACGATGGTGTGCAGCCTGTGCTCGCAGAGGGGGCGATGACAGCATTGTAGATGGCCAGGGCCGAGCAACCCGGGGGCAGACCAGTGATGTATTAGAACGGCCATACACCGTAGGAGGAGAGGGGGTATCCCTGGAACCCCAACCCCCCCCCTCCCCTTCCATTGTTTGAGGCTGACAGCCAAAATTTTGCTTCGGTGCCTTCGGTGCCAAGAGGATTTAAGCCTAAAACTTTTCGACCCGCCTTCGGCAGGGACCATAGGGGGACCCTGGGAGGGGGGGGGGGGGGGCAGCCAAACCCCCCTCCCCGCCCCCGCCCCCCCCCTTCCATACATCCCTGGGGCAGACCTGAGGATGCAGAGCAGGGCCCTCTTGCTCTGCCGGCAGAGAGGGTGGTCTCTCTCATGAGATCCGCTTGGGAGAGCAGGCCCCAAGGCCCAAGGGCTGGGCTCCACAACATGCTTTCCACCGGTGGTTTTTCGCCCGCGGGCTTTGCAGTACCCAAATGAAGGAGGCAGCCAGTGGCGCTCGACAGGTCGGATTTCTCTGGACGTGTCGTTTGTGTGCCCGCCTACGAGTGTAATCAAAGCCGAATACAAGACGGCCAACCATGGGCATGTTCAGGAGCCCCCCCCCCTCTGACCGCAATTTTGCTGTACTTGGCCTGTCTTTGGACAAGAGGACCCTGCAACACTGTTGGCCCCTGAAGAGGACCTATTCGACTCATCTTCTTCTCCCCCTGAAGTGCGGATTTGGGGGGCTTTGGGAGGGGGGGTGCAGCTCAACGAGAAGCTTTGTCAGCCCTTCACAAATGATTACAAGACAGCCGTTTCGAGAGCCCGGAACTGCAACTCCGGGGGGGGCTGAAAGTCACGTGGTCAGGGCCAGCCGCTCACGATGATTACACACCTCACGGGTGCAGCGCAGAGCTCCCTCCTCCCCCTCATCTTTATGTGCAACGACTTACTGTGAGTAGAGGGGTCAGAACAAGCGGTGCAAAGGTACAGACTACGGTACAGAGTGTATTTTGTGTACAAAAGTGGGAAATAGCATCGTAGTGGAGTGGCAACATACCAAAGGACAACCCAAGCCTGTCCCATCCGTGTCTTCTGCCCCCCCCCCCCCCCCTCTTCCCGTGAAAAAAAGGAATTGCGGCTTTTCGTTGTTGCCGGCCCGGAAAAAACAAAGAGGTGTCTGTGCTGATTGGGGCTTGTGTGGGGGCTGATCTGGGAAATCCGCAGGGGAGTTCGCGGAGGACACAGCAGGTCAGCCTGAACTCGCATGGGTCTCAATGCACGGTGGCCACTGCGCCAACCCACCTGGACTGCTCCCTGGAGCAAGAAGATGCGCGTTGTCTCATTGTTTGCGTGTTGTCGTTTGGACTGTCTCCCTCAGAGGTGCCTTGTTTGGAACGT
Source organism: Eutreptiella sp. 'Long Island Sound 2002' (assembly GCA_964036045.1). NCBI lineage: Eukaryota > Euglenozoa > Euglenophyceae > Eutreptiales > Eutreptiaceae > Eutreptiella > Eutreptiella sp. 'Long Island Sound 2002'. The sequence goes on from OZ038386.1 coordinate 56,382,089, forward strand.
GTGTCGTTTTTCCTTTGAGCCCCCCAGAAAGCTCACAACGCTGTTATGGATCTGTGTAACAGAGGCCGTCAACTGGCTGAGTCCACAATACATTTCTCCTGATTAAGGATTGGGGTTTTATGAACCCAAAGGATGCCAAAAAGAGTGTCCCCTGACGGTATGTTGGTCCAGTGCAGCTTAAGATTGCTGTGGTCACAGCGCTGCTGCAGGACTAGACCAGCTTCAGGGGTTGGTCAGGGTACCGGAGGGTTGGATGCTACCCAATATTTCAATATGTTATCATGGGTTGTGTCCAAGTCATGTGGTCATGTGGTCATGTGCATTCTTCAGATTTGTCATTTGAGATGTTGTTTGAGATTTTGATTTGTGGTTACACTTCACTGTGTCCAACATTGCTGCAAACGGTCATATTGCTGCTTTTTTGGTTGCTGCCAGGCATTTGAGATTTGATTTCAGCCAAGTTGACATCCTGATATAGGTGAGGGCATCCGCAGCACCGGGAAGGCAGTGATCTGCAAAAGCCACAGAGTCCGTCAGAACAAGTGGACACCAATGGGGGCACTGGATGGCAGACCCTAGGCCTAGGATCACACTGTTTAGGCAGAGATGTGTTTGCACATGTTGCTCATGCACTTTGTATGCATGTTGTGAAATGAGGTTGCTTCAGATCGTGTGTGCATCGCAATTTCCCCTGATCAGAGCCACTATGGGGAGGGAGATCCATTTTTTTGGTTTCCAATAACGTGGTGCATAATCTGAAGAGAGGTTGCTTCAAATCAGGGAATTGGTGCAAAAAGTTTGTACTGTGTGTGTTTTTTGGCGTAGGCTCATCCATCTGCCTTCTGTTCATGGGGCAGTGACCTCTGCTAGTCCATTGGAACACCACACCGCAGAACAGGAACAATGTGGCGCTTGAGGCGGCTCTTCAAATTGCTGCTGCGGGCTGATCGAGTGAATGGTTGTGAGCACAATTGTCGTCCATTCTCACAGAGCTTCAAAATGTCTCAGAGCTTTCGAGAGGAGCACCCGCAGTTTTATGTCGTGTTGCCGGAAGACGCATCCTTCTGGACGAAATGCAAAGCCCTTCCAAAGCATCCACTCTGTTATGTGAGGCGGATGAACCACAATTTTGGTTGGCGCTTTGAGGGTCTTCTGACAAGTGCGTACCTGGGCGTCAAGGGCTTCCTGGTGAGTCTCCTGTACACGTCGCTGCAGCCCTTCTTTCTCTACCACATGCAATTAGACGGTGTGGCGTACCAGATGTTCCAGAACATGGCCCTTTCGCCATTCGACATGAAGGCTTTCATTGGTTTCGTATCTGATATTTTCCCAATCAGGTGTGTATTTCTGCCAGACCAATTCACAAAATACGGAAAACAACATTGCCCCATGTTCCCTGACGAGCATGCAGTTGGCCGTCGTCACCATCATACAGTTTATTATTGGACACAAATTAACAACAGCCATCCACCTGAAGCTGTGGCTCAGCGTCCACTGTAGGGCCCCCTTTTTTGAGCTGGGGAAAGTATTTTGCGTGCGTGTACAATGTTTCACGTGGTTTCATATGCAAGGAAATAGCTCGGGGACCGGTTTGCACTCTGGGTACGTGCGTCAGGTGTTTTGCACAATCCAAAAAAAGAAACTGGCATTTGCGGGCTGAGCAAAACACTAACCCATGCGTGCGTACTCCCTGTGTTCTTCTGGTTCCTGTGATTTACTTTTCCCGTTTTCAGGGGCTACAACAAGAGGTATCACCTTGCGATGGTGACCCTACTTGGAGCATGTTGTTGGCTGGTGCTTGGGCTTGCCCCAATTGTGTCTGCTGGATTGGCAACGGTGTTCTACTTCTTATGCACTTTCCAGGTGTGGAAGTGATGCTTTGTGTGTGCTCCAGCGGTGGTGTGTCGAATTGTGTCAAGGCGCACTGTCACCTAACAGCAACAGCTGGGCATCTTAGCTCCAAGAAATGGGTACAATGACGATGGCTGATGTAAAGTCAAGCTTTGGTTAGATGACAACACGCTCCTGTTGCACACGCTGCATCTATGCGAGTTGTACCCCCTCGCTCCATTTTGGTCTCATCTACGTGTTGCAGTGAGAGACAGATACATCATGATCTCCATCTTTCTCAGATTGCTGCTGTGGATCTTTTAGTCGAGGGCCGATATGCCAAGTTGATGGTTTCGATGCCACACACTGGGTCCGACTGTGTGACTTGGGTCTGGGTCTGTTATATGCTCGGATCACTGCTTGCCATGTGGGTTGTTGGCCCGCTGAGCGATTTGTTCAAAAGCACCCAGAATGTATGTACCGTGCCTCCAGGGTCCCATTTGCCTGGTCGCGGCAGCTGCCCGTCAGATTCCATGACTACGGCCAGCACGGCTTTGTCTTCGTGTGTGTCTCGATTTTTGGCAGCCTCAAGTGTCTTTGCCTCTCATTAAAATGACCGAAATATCCCAAAACCCCTGTTGAAGGGGCGCATGGACACCATCAGGCTTCATTGGTGCTGCATGGCTCCTACTGAGTGGATGTGTGCCCCAGTTGTCACCAAATGATGACTCAAGCCCCCCCCCCCCCCTCCGCCCCCCCGCCCCCCTTTGTTATCACAGTTCGCCCGAAAGTGGCGATTTTCAGCGACCCCACGCTGGCCTGAAAATGGCAAGGGGCTCATGGGTGGGTGCCAAACTGGTGGCTGCCGGAGGTGCCTGAAGACAGGATCCAGGCCCGCCAGTGATGAGGGGCTCCGTATAGAAGAGAAGGATTGGACGGGAATGGGGTCTGGGTCGACACACAGTGGCCGCAATAGGCCCACCAGATTTTGGGGCACCTCATGGGTGTGGCCCCCAAATTGGAACTGCTCTGGGGGTACCCCAACGGGATTCAGGAGCCCATTGGATTGGGGGTTCATTTGGAAGGTCCGTACGGGGCCGGAGTTGACTGGGACATTTGCGTAGATCAACGCATAGTGGCCGCGATATGCCAACCAAGCTTCGTCCACACCCCGAAACAATTCTGGTTTTCTGACCAACAACTGATCGTGGGGCACCCTTTGTTGGACGAAATGAGGAGTGTTGAGGGTGCCCGATCCAAATCAGGAGGGCCCGCGTCTCAGGAAACACCGCACATCCCCCCCTTTATTGGGTCTTTTTGTGCACCATCGCCCAAAGGGTTTGTGTCTCTCTGGGGAGGGGCGAGGACAAGGGCGGGTTTGTGGGTCCGAGTTGCGTATCAGCGGCGCTGCTCAAGACGGCAGCATCGCTGCTGCCGTGGCGCCCACGCCCCTGTTGGCGCCTGGAGGCCTCATAGGCAGGCATTTCATGACCGGGACGTTCGGTAAGGGAAGAGGGGCATGCCGGCGCACAGCAAAGCCGATACGCACCATCGACACAATGCAAACACCTTCATCCGCGTGCGGAAGGGCAGATGAGCGTAGGATGTCGCGGGAGATGGTTTCGAATGAGACATTGCGGGAAGTTTTTATAGGAGGCGCGCCGGGTGTTTTGCCGGAATGTGGATCAACGGGTCTCCAAGGGCCTTTGCTCTGGGTAGGCTTTGCGGCGGACCCCCGGCGCCGGCCGAGTCGTTGTGCCCCCCTGGATTCCCTCCTGCGGCATTGGCTGTAGGAGCTGCTCTCCACAGCCACTCCACTCCGCCCGCCGGGGTCTGTCGGCGGTTGGTGCCTCACCGGGCGCAGTTGGCGGTCGACGGTGGCGGGGTGCGGAGGGGCTCGGGCTGGCAAGTGCATATGCGCGTGGGGGTGGGGCGTGGGTACGAGCCTCTGGTTCCCCAAAGCGTGTGGGACAGTTGTGTGCACACGTAAAATGGAGTGAATGGTTTGGGCGGCCAAGCGGGGCCGCATGGGTCCGAAAGCCTCGGAAGCCACAGTTTAGGATTGGTGGGCTCACTGGGGGGCTGGACATCGGCCTTGGGGTGAAATGACCCATCAAAATGGCACCCCCCCACACCCCGGCGCTCGAGAAGATGAGGGCTGTACGTATACACGTACACGCGCGTATACGTAGAGTATGCGTATGTGCGTATACCCAGACCCAGCCAAGCAACTGCAGGGCTTTCAGGATCCCATCGCCACGCATCCCGAAATCCCCCTGCCCCTTGAGGGGCCCCACCACAGCAGGGCAGAGGACAGGCTGCGAGAAGTTTGTGCCCAGTGTTCACAGAATGGATGCACCCGCCACCACCGCGACGCGGCACGTGCAACAAACCCAAACAACACACCTCCGTCCAATGCAGTCCCCAGCCTAACCCATGCCCCCTCTGCACGCCAGCCAAAGCTGCCTGGGGCCTGCCCTCCTACTTCTTTGTACATCAGTTGTGGTATCTGAAGACTGTGTTTCTGGTGGCCACCCCCGTGGCACTGCAATTCTTGGGACCGCTCGCCTGGAATTGGCTTGGTGAGGAGCAGCTGCCCCGAGAACGGTGGGGCATGCAGCGGGACCTGTGGAACCGGGGGAAAAACGTGTTTGTACTGGCCCTCGCAATGGGTTGTGGGACGCTGCTGAACGTCGTGGTGACACTTCTGAACAGGACTGTGGCCGGCGCGTTGCCTAAGCAGCTGTCGTATTTGCCGCTGGTGGTGTGGTCCGTAGCCGTGTCTGTTGTTTTGGTATGTTTCGTCCGCAGCCGCTGGAGGGAGGCAGGGAGGGAGAGTTGTGCCATATCCATTGCATTAGCTGAGTTTGTTGTGGAGGTGTAAGCTGCGTCGCGTGTGCAACAACAAGCTGTGTTGGGGATAAAATGCAATGAAGTCCCTGTCCCAATCAAAGTCCTGTGGAAGCAATTCAACCCTGCAGGCAAGAGTGAATCATCTCCTGGCAAAAAGAAGCAGGCACAGCACAAGAATCCCCTGGGCCCAAAACTACATTAACGATGTAAAAAAGACAAAAGTGGAATTCATCTTCTGCTCTGGCCTCCTCTTAGCTCCTCGCAATTCAAAACATTTGCAATTCACTCGTAGTCCAGCATAGGCTTTGGGATACGGTTTGCTGCAGGCAGTGGGGCGGCTGGCGAAGCAAATGCGTGGCATCACCCAGAGCCGCCGCAGGTCTTGTGGGTCATCCATTCCTGGGGCCCAGGCCCTATCTATCCAACCATCCATCCATCCAGGGCGGTCCCTCCTTGGGCCCCGCCAGGGAGCACTCGGCCGGCATCAAAGAGAGTGTTCATGTTGAAGAAAGCGCAAAACACGCATTCATTGGCTGACGTTGTTTGCACATGTGACTGAACATGATCACAAAACATTGTGTGTTTTTGGGGTCCTCCAACAATCAACTGGTTGATCTGCTTTCCAGGCTCCTGAGGCTGTGGAAGGGGTGGGGGCAGGCAGACAGTAATGGAGCAGGCCATCTTATCATGCAAATTCATGCTCACCCTGCCCATCCACTCGGTGCTGCGTGCCCCAGCAGGTGGCCAGGGGAGTTCGACACAGGGACCACTGGTTTACTGCGGTGAGCAAATTTCTCTCGTTTTGTTGTGTTTTTGGGCGTTAAGCACAGCTCTGCCCAATGCATCTTTGCATTCTCTGTCAACTGTACCGTTTGTGCGGGTGCCAGAGCCGGTCACTTGTATGCCGCATCTTTGATGTATTCGCAGGTCGTCCTGGCATATCGCAAGATGCCCACCAGGCAAATGGCTCACAGCAATTTGTACATGTTTCTTTCGGCCGCCACGTATATTCAGCTCAGCTCGCTGGACATTTTTTACACCGGCAGTGCGAACTGCATCGCAGGAGGCCCGCAATTCCCCAGCAAATACTACATTACCTATGCCGGGACGATGCAGTCCTTTTTCGGACTCATTGGTGTCTCTCTCTTTCAGGTGTGGCTCTGGTTTAGTCTGGATCCCCAGCGCACTCAGGATCACCCGCCAGCAGCATGACCGTTGTATGCGCCACCCCCCCCCCCTACCTCTGAGGTATAAGGGGGGGGGGTTTAGGGATAGGGGGCTTTGCGGGGAGCCCTGATACTGCAGGGGAGACGAAGCCAAACACAAATTCGCAGTCTACCTCTGCCGTGAAGTGTGGCTTCGATGTGGGAGGGATGCGCAGGCAACTCTCCAACTCTCCAAAAAAACGGTCCAGCAACGCTGATTACATGTGCGCGTGGGTATACGCATCTATCGCCTGTAGACAAGGATGCGACAGTGGACGTAGCCTGCTGAGTGCAGACGCCGCCTGCGTGTTGTAGCTACGAAGAGACAATATCATGCAACAAGAAATGATTCAGCAACGCCGTCTATTACACATGTTAATTTGTGCAGGGGACGGGGGAGGTGGGGCAGGTGTAGGGCAAGTCAGGGATAGCGATTCTCTAATAGGGGTTCGAGTTCCTGCGGACTGCGTCGGCCCAGACAAAGGTGTCACCAGCTATTGTTTCAGTTGTACAGCACTGTCTCATAATCAGGGATGCATTAAAAGGGAAGGGACCTCAGAGGCGGTCCCAGAAGCGGTTAGACAGGGCGTCAGGTGTTTCCGTGTCCATGTACCATATTGTCTGCCGGTTGATTTGGCCATTTCGCTTGTACTTCGGTTTGGATATCTGCACTTTCCGTGTTGCACCTGTACCCTCTTGGCTGCATTGGTACCCACTTTTTGATGCTGCGTGATTCACTGCATCCGTAGCCCTTGCCTCACAATTGCAGGCGGTTATGGGACGGTGGCATTTCCGCCCTTGCTTCTGGATGACGACGGCGCTCAAATGCGGCGCGTCACTCATTGAGGTCGCCATTATTCTGCGTTGGAATCTGGCAATTGGGATCCCTGACAAGGTGCATCTTCACACTCGTCCATCCCTGGAATTAACGGAACAACGCTTGCTCTGGGGGACTGACAACACCCGCTGCATGCCAGTGTACCCCCCGTCCCCCCCCAAGGGGAATCTGGCAATCCATCTTCTAAATTAGGTCTTACATCCCCATGGGTAGCCGGTTGGTGCCAATTACCGGTCCCTTCCCCCCCCTAAGGCCCTCCGGGCCCACTCTCCCCCCCATGGGGAGCTGTTTATGCGACAGGGTTTATGTTGTCATTCTGATTTTCCCCCATTGTGGGAACCTTGATGTGGCAGGGGTTGTGCAGCCATGGCACCAGCTGCTCTATGTGTGCTCTCTTTTGCCTCTCCCTCTACCTCCTTCTACTTCCTGCTACTTCCATGGGGTCTCGGGTTATTCACAGCTGTTGGACAGCGTGCTTGCAAAGTTCGATTATGTTACAAACGGATGCTTGCTGTATTGAAAGTTCAGAGTTCGACAGTGAGCGTGAATTCTTCAAACATTGACCTAATCATACGCAACACAAACACATCAATGTAACGAATGTACAAGCGAACAAAACGAAGCAAAGGGATCCACATTGCACACTGTGTGTAAGAGAAAGTCAAACTAATTGCAACTGTGTATGGGCCACGCACGTATGTATGTTACATACATACGCACGCGCGCGCGCACACACACACAGACTGGTGCAGAGACGACTCGGTACACCAGACACAGACACAAGCATGCAACACCGCAGCGTCACGTCGGTCACTCCATCGCCAAGTACTCAAGCAGGCTCACCCGTGGGGGCCCCTGCCTAGGGACCGGGGCATGCACACTTGGAACCGGGGTGCGGTAGGGGTGCACACCCTGTACATAGCCTTGCTGTTGTGCAGAGAGGGAGGAAAGGTCGCACGGAGCGAGCGTGAAGTCCGAACATTGCTGCAGTGCAAACACAACTGTAGGGAGGTGATGTATCATAGCGAACGCTATTGCTTTGGATGAATTGGATGGGTGTCACACACACACACACACACACACACACACACACACACACACACACACACACACACACACACACACACACACACACACACACAAAGACAAGAAAGATGTGTGTGTGTGTGTGTGTATGTGCACATGTGTGTCTGGCATATCCCTGGCAGTATGCCCTGCACTGCGTAGGGTCACCGGCTGGGCTTTGGATGACGTGTAGGCGACCCCCCCTCCATTTGAGAGGGGGGTATATATTTGCCTGTATATCGAAAGGGGATACCTCGCTTTCTTCCTTTGGGGACGGGAATTCTCCTGCGCTGTGCCACCGCTGAGAAACCCCGGAAGGGGGGAGGTATTGTGCAGTTCAGAGCCGCAGGGTTTGCTTTATCATGCCTGTCTGGTGTTCACCCATTCAGCTGTAGTATGGCCATTGAAGCCTCCTCTGCCATGTGTGCAGGTCATGTACATGGTGGGTAATGCCATAATCCGAGAAGTTGTGACGATGCTGGATTTCATGCCTGCGGTTGTACTGACGTCCAAGTTGTGCCCAAGGGGGATGGAGTCCACAGTTTATGCACTCCTTGCAGGATTTCAGAACTTTGGGCAAACTGTGAGCCGCAATATTGGGACGGCTGCGCTTCCAGGTGCATATTTGTCCGTGCAAAGCAGCCTGCCTCTGTAGCGGATTTCTTTCCTGTTATCATTCCATTCCCCCACGACCACCGCCGATGGTTCGCTTCATTACGTCCGGCATTACATGCCAGTGAAACATCCATTTTCGAAAGGGGGGAGGGTTGTTGGGGTTTCGATTGGATTGGCTTGGATCGGTGAAAGGGGCTTCCGTGACAGAGCCTGGGGGCTGACAATGGGTCGATAATGTGCGGTAAAGTGGTCCAGAAAAATCTATTCTGAAAGCTTTTCCCTCACATAACAGTGGGGGAGGGGGGGGAAGGTATGATCGAGCCACGTTTCGGCAGACCACCCCCCCCCCCCCTCCTTTCCCAAGCCGCTATCCTGACACATACCTTTGCTCATCGCTGGGAGGCGGTCGGGGGAGGAAGGCAAAGCATACAGACCCGAACATAGTCCGTGTGGCGTGCTAACAGTTCTGTGGCACATTATTGGGGCTGCTGTGCGGCCCACTTTCAGGTCACCCTCAGCCAGCAGTGCACCCCTGTGGCGTGCTCTTTGGGTAGTTACCAGACGGAAGGGAAATTGCAATCGGGCACAAAAATAAGACTCCGGAGCTGTCTGGCCCGTTTTGGTTTTTAGTCTGAACATGTTGACCCCTACAACCGTACAGCCCGAGGGATACAACATGTCGCGAGTAAAAACTTGAGAAGTTTTGGTGGTGCTTGTCGCGCTACAGATTCGTGATCCCTGTGCTTGATGTTTTTTTGGGGCGGTATGTGTTTCAGTTTCGGAGCAGAGCCTTTTGCCAGCTCCTCCTTCCTACCATCTCTCTCATCCCTTTATATAGCCGCCGGCACCCCCACCCCTGTTGTGCCTTCACACCGACAATGACAGCACTACACATGTTGAGGTCCAGCCAATTCGGGATCCGGAAACTAAAATGGCACCCAGTGAAGATTGGGAAAGTGGGGACAGTGTTTGCACGCCGCAGGCCTGCCGTAGGTGGCGTGGGGCAAGGGCAATGTGTTGAATTGTGAATTTTGTGGTCACAGGCACATGATGAAGCGTCGAAGGATGTAATATTTAGTGAGGCTCTCATCAATGGGAGGGCGTGGGATATGGCAGCCGGTCAGGCCGTCGCTGCTCGACTGGCGAATGACAGGACCCGGGACCTCAAGGTCCCATGCATAAGCACAACGGAGGGTAATGCAGCGAGACATTGGGATGAAGGGTGTACGACACACACACAAATACACGTGTTCGTGTTTGCAGTGTTTGGGGTCAAGCTGGTCGCCAAGGGGCCATGTGAATGGGACAATCTTTGGCTGCTTGTGCTGGTCTGCCATGGGCTGATTCCGCTGGTGACGATCCCATTGACCTTTTTCCTGATCCCGAACAATAGGCTCACGGACGAGATGATCGTGGCCCCTGATGATCAGCCGGCTGAGGTCAGAGGTATGCTGCTGCAGGGCCAATGAGAGACATGTTCAGGGGCGGTGGCAGAGGCAGGAAACAAAATGACAGAGGGCATAGCAACCGGGCCATGAATTTCCCGCTGCCGGAACTCAGTGGGAACACTATTTGCCGGATTGGGAAATTCGTGGAAAATGGGGGAAATAGGGGGGGAATGGACGAATTGTTGGTGTTTTGTGAGAAAATGGGGAGAACTCTGCACTCTGCACGCACCTCAAACCACTGGTGCGTAGCAACACGCTTCAGAACATTTCAACAGATGCTTGGCTAATGCTCACATTGTCCTGTGAATGCAACGATCCTCCCTCTTGATTCGGATTTTACAGCACACCCAGTCCCTGCTGCCTTATCCCCCCACATATTGAGGCCACTAGGGTCACTGAAAGAGAGAGTTTGGAACACTGCCTGGCACAATGGACGACACGTTTGCGGATTCAGACCCATCTCTGTCATTGAATTTGCTCCTCTCAGAGCCCAAATTTCTCTCTCACAGTAGATCCAGCTCCCGATGCCCTGCGCACAGCAGAGGACAACAAAGATGACGCAGATGCAGAAGAGATGCAAGCAGTTTCTGTGGACAATGGTCGAGTAAGTGCCCCATAAATGATTGGCTCCAAGGCTCAAATACTGAGCCGGGGTATCACGAAGTTCTCCCCTGGGAATCAACAGCGATTCACACGTGGTGTTCCTCTCCAATCAGGTTCCACAGGATCAGGTCAACTATATATTGCGAGTGTATTGATGGGTTGACGGGCAGCGCGGGGTGAATGAACTCTCTGAGTCTCATGTGCGCTGCACCAGGTCAATCCCGCATGCATGTGTTCTTGTTCGCGCAGTTCCTTCGTGGTTTCCACTCTGCAACCTCGCTGCCTCTGCTTTCTGCAGAGTTGGGCTAAAGAAACACCATTTTTCAGCTTTTGCGAAGGCGAGGATATTCAGCATTGCAGGAGACGATTCATGATGTGTGCTGTGTTGTGTTGTGGCTGGGCTGTGGTTCATGGACTAGCCTGTTGCTCTGGGTTGGGCTGGTTTGCTTGGCCGGGTTGCTGTTTTGGTATGCCCGGGGCATCCAGTACAGGGGGCGGGGGGGGGGGGGGGGTTCAGGAGGGCTAAAGTGGTGGGGGGATTTCGGTGTCTCAAACCGGCCGCCAAATTCATTATGCCAAATTAGCATTTGGCACGGCTGTGTCAATGCGGTTTACCGCCAAGTTTGCCGCCACCAGTTCGACTTGGCACCACTTCCGCCCCCCTGTACATGCTTGGTTTGAGTTGCGTTCTGCACTGGATATGATGGGTCATCATCAAGGCATAGAGAGTGTGTGCGTATTCATCTGGTGACGTGTGCCGTTGCTCCCCATGGGTCTCCTCCCCAGATCCCCTTGGCTACAAGGCACAGTGTGTGTGCAAAAGATGTCATCTGCACCAGATCACATGGAGGCAGTCCTATTGGTGCTCCATGCCCCCCTGCCAACCCGGTGGCTCGGAAGGATGATGCTTAATTCCCAAACAATGCGTTGCGGGGGTCTACTCTGAGCGTGTTGGAATCCAACCTGGAGATGTGGTGGTACCCTGACTACGGCTGGAAGGATACTACTCTCGATGGCGTCTGGTGGCATAGGGTGTCATGAGCGCCAGTCATTCTTGTATCTCCCCTGAGGTGAGATTTGGGGAGTTGTCTGCCTGTTAGATCAAGGCCCATGACCGAGCGTGCCTGGAAGTGATAGCAAACTCCTCCTCCTCCTCCTCCTTTTCAAAGGGTCCACAGATCCTCTACCCCCCACCCCCTTCCCAGCCCGAGCTATACCTCCCTTTCTGCTCCGGTGCAGGTGCAGCAGCCCCATCCCCTCACCCCCTTGTGCACCCGCACACCCGCACACGGTGTGGTGTGCACCCGCAAGCCGCTCAGTGCCGTGTCATCGGCATTGTTGTGGTTTGTGACATCATGCGGAGTTGTATCATTGCCAGTGTTTGTGCAGGCTAAAGAATTGCTTGGACCCTGCAGACCGACTGGCTCCTACACGCAATCCCCCTCCCCCTTCAGGAGGGACCTTCCGTCAACTTCCATTGACGAGGGGTCTTCTCCCATGTATCATAATTTAATGGCACTGTGTTGCACTGCATTGCACTGTGCCGCATGGTTTCTGTACTGAATTAAGTGTGGCAAAGTTTACATTTCAGCCGCATTGAAACTCTCAGTTCCATGCCATCTATACGTCACGAAATCCAGTTTTGCAACGGTGCAAGACTCAAAGACCCGCGTTGTATTGTATTTTGTCTGGTCGCGTCCTGTAGTGAGAGGGTTTGGCGAGGGTTTATTGCACTTTTACAACAGTTTGACAGTGAGTTCATTTACCAGAAGTTGGATCGTTGTTCAGTTTGTTTGTTGTGATGCTGTGGTATTGCTTCCCATGGGGCCCTGTGCTGGGCCCCTGCGGAGTTCCTGACATCTCTGTTTGCATAAACATCGGTCCCTGGCAACAATAAGAGCGCAGAGGTGCTGCCATGGAACTGCAAGCTCCGATGGTGAGATGTCTCAGAGCCCGCCGATGCAGTGTGCATGCGCCGTGCACATGTCATGTCACTTGTCTGTGAATTCGAGGAAAGCAATCGTGCTGGTTCCCTCTGAAGGTCTCTAAGACTTTGCTATATTTACCTCCCGCTTTGCATCCATCAAAGGCTGAGTATTGATCCCTGTACCCATTTCCTGCTCACATCATCGCTGTTTCACCGTTGCACTTTGAATGCCAGCATTGTGCCAGAAGTGTTTTGGTTGCCATTCTGTTATTTGACGCTGAGTTGTGCCATTACCGCACACGGGGATAACCAGAGGTAGGGAATTGTGCGATGGGACGGTTTCCTTTTTTGCGGATACTCAAAGAAGTCTTTTGCTATTTCCTATCTTGGGAGTTCCCTGCTTCTTTGATGCAACCATCATTATAACGCGTACGCTGTCTCTGGCTGTCTTCGCCATATCTCTGCCTGTGTCTGAAGCCCCCCGGTAGGGAGTTACAATGCTGTTATTCTTTAGGTTGATTCTGATACGGTGAACATGTTACACCCAGGCCAAACACCTCAAACGCACACGTATGCCACCTGTGGCCATCCCTGGTCACGTATGGGTGGCTGGGCAACAGATGGGTCCACCATGTAAAGCATTGTGCCTGTATGCAGGGTGACTGTAGGCCAGGGATGGACCCCTGAACACCATAATCTTTTTGTGATCGCATGATGCATCAATTGCTTTTGCACAATGCTGATTTTGCATTTTGTTTTGGTATATCATGGATTGGGCAGGATGTGGGGCTATCTTCTACGGTACCAGGACATTTCAAATTGGTTGAAAACGAATTGAGTATCTGGGTGATCATAGTCCAAACTGCGAAATGGATATGGTTCTGGATTTGCTTCACAGATTTCCTCTTCCAATCTGTTTCCACCCCGTATGCTCATTAAGGGGGTCGTAACTAGCAGGATGATGCCGAGGGGGATGATGCCTGTGTTCGGCCTGCGCTGACTCGGCTGAGTCGGCTGACCAAGCGCAGCAGCAACGGGCGGCCTCCATGGGACAACCACAGTACAAAGGGGACACAAACGTACACCAACCACCCACACTGGCGGTGTGCACCAGTTCGGGCATACAGATACCAAGAGGCATCAACCCAAGGGGGCGCCCTTGCACTGTGTGCATACTGCGCGCACACTGCGCGCTACTTTTTAGACCAGGTTCCCCCTGAAGAGTCCCCAAGCACACCCCTTCCAAACGCCCATATATCACCCCTGCCTCAGGAGCATGTCCCACTGTAGACCTTGCTAGACCTCCTTCAGTGGGAGCGGGAGGTGGTCCATCTTCCATGAAAGGGGGTGGGACGATGGACCTGGGGGTGTTGGGTATGGCCGTCTAGCATAGCCCCGCTGCCGACTCGGGATGACGGGATGGTACGTCTTGGCTAGCATGAAGGATCCTTGGTTTTGATCAAGCCCGTGAGGTCACCTTCGATTATAGCACTTGGACGTGATGCAACACTTGGGGAGGATGTTGGATTGTCCCTCGGCCTTGATCATGATCCTGAGGTTGGACATCAATTCTTCCCGCTAGGGTCCCCATGATGGGGGGAAAACAACATGGATGCATCACCTCTGCCTTCTCGGGGTCCCATGGTGGGGAGAAATCAACGTAGGAAAGAGTGGATGTGGTGGAAATGAGCAAAAAAGTGTGAAAAAAGGTGGAAATGGGTGAAACTAGGTGAAAATCCAAAATGCCATATCCCCAGTGTGGAAGAAATATCAAAACGTACTCTCAAACAACAATGATCCTAGTATCACAAAGTGTGGGTCTCTAGTACGGCCACAGGCCCAAATAGTTCCACTACGCGCGCACTGCGCTAAGTGCGCCAAATGAAGACCAGACTGGGAAAGGAGAGTCGGTGTTTTATCTTACTTGGTGTCCAATGAATGCAAATTCCCTGATAGGGGTGTGATTATGGCTTAGAATGAAGCGAATATGAAATTCTGCATTTTTCAATTTTCTAAATCCGAAGTATGCTTAACGGTGGGTGATGAATATCTGGGGCATGGGGCTTGTGTGTGGCTGCCATTACAAGAAAGGAAATCTGAAGTGTGATGCACTCAAACACAGGTTTTGCGCAATTGTATTTTTGTGTAAGCAAAGTGTTGTTCTTTTTAAGATACAACGATGGGTCTCATGTCGGTTCCTTGAATCAGCTTTTCAAACGACCTTCAAGCAGACACGCATGCCAAGTGGGCCGCCATGGCCCCGGCACGCGGTGTGCTCTCTTTTAGGGCGACCACCTGGAGGGATGTGGATGGGCGAAAACAAGCGGACGTGGTTGGTGGAATTTGCCCCCGTTGGTCATCTTTTCGGGGATGTGTCTCTTTCCCATCAGCGCACTGTGCAATAGATCAATAGCTCTCAGAACCCGTTGTGGCTTGGACTGGACCACTACCACTTTTTCAAACTCGGCCCGGCAAAATTGAGGCACAGGGGTCTCCTTGGCGCCTTCCTTCACTTGGACGTCATGCGGCTTCTTAGTACCCCCCACCCCTTGTCTAAGGTGCGCAAAAGTATGGAATTAATACGGTCCCTACGCCTACTGTAGCTTAGACAAGGCCGTAGCTTGTGCGCAACACATACCACTACCAGCACACTCAGATGATGCAAGAAAGGGGAAGATGATGCACAAATATCCGCTAAATCAGAGCGGTGTGGGCTCAAGTGGGCAAACTCTCACAACAAATGTGTCCATGACTCCATGTAATTGGCAGATTTCCCACCAAAACCATGTCTTATTGGGTTGCCCTAGATTTTGTACCGAATTCAATGGAATTAATACCGTCCCTATGCCCGCTGTAGGTCAGACAAGGCCGTAGCTTAGACAAGGGGGGGGGGGCAAACGAATCCAGCACAGCATCTTGAGCTTGCAGCTGTTGGGGGGTTGGGGGGTGTACTCAGTAAGGTGCTCGAGGGACGAAGGGGGCAAATGAGGGAACCTGGGGGCAAAAGGGGTTTTGGGGGGTGTATTGAGTAAGGTGCTCGAGGAAAATGGGGAGAATTCGGGGAAACTGGGGGCAAATGGGGCTTGGGGGGTGTACTGAGTAAGGTGCTCGAGGAACGTTGGGGGCAAATGGGGCTTGGGGGGTGTACTGAGTAAGGTGCTCGAGGAAACTGGGGGCAAATGGGGGTTGGGGGGTGTACTGGGTAAGGTGCTCGAGGAAAATGGGGGCAAATGGGGGTTGGGGGGTGTACTGAGTAAGGTGCTCGAGGAAAATGGGGGCAAATGGGGGTTGGGCGGTGTACCGAGTAAGGTGCTCGAGGAAACTGGGGGCAAATGGGGTTTGGGGGGTGTACTGAGTAAGGCGCTCGAGGAAAATGGGGGCAAATGGGGGTTGGGGGGTGTACTGAGTAAGGTGCTCGAGGAAAATGGGGGCAAATGGGGGTTTGGGGGTGTACTGAGTAAGGTGCTCGAGGACAATGGGGGCAAATGGGGGTTGGGGGGTGTACTGAGTAAGGTGCTCGAGGAAACTGGGGGCAAATGGGGCTTGGGGGGTGTACCGAGTAAGGTGCTGGAGGAAAATGGGGGGAAATGGGGGAAACTTGGGGCAAAAGGGGTTCGGGGGTGTACTGAGTAAGGTGCTCGAGAAAAAACGGGGGCAAATGGGGGTTGGGGGGTGTACCGAGTATGCTGCGCGAGGAAAAGGGGGGGGGAAAGGGGGACACTGGGGGCAAATGGGGGTTGGCGGGTGTACTGAGTAAGGTGCTCGAGGAAAATGGGGGCAAATGGGGGTTGGGGGGTGTACTGAGTAAGGTGCTCGAGGAAAATGGGGGCAAATGGGGGTTGGGGGGTGTACTGAGTAAGGTGCTCGAGGAAAATGGGGGCAAACGGGGGTTGGGGGGTGTAGTGAGTAAGGTGCTCGAGGGAAAAGGGGGGCAAATGAGGGAAACTGGGGGCAAATGGGGTTCGGGGGGCGTGCTGAGCAAGGTACTCGAGGAAAATGGGGGCAAATGGGGTTTGGGGGGTGTGCTGAGTAAGGTGATCGAGGAAAATGGGGGGAAATGGGGGAAACTGGGGGCAAATGGGGGTTGGAGGGTGTATTGAACAAGGTGCTCGAGAAAAACGGGGAGAATTTCGGGAAACTAGTGGTAAATGGGGGTTAGGGGGTGTATGGAGTAAGGTGCTGGAGGAAAATGGGGGGGAAAGGGGGAAAGCTGGGGGCAAATGGGGTTTGCGGGGTGTACTGAGTAAGGTGCTCGAGGAAAATGGGGGCAAATTGGGGTTGGGGGGTGCACTGAGGAAGGTGCTCGAGGGAAAAAGGGGGCAAATCAGGGAAACCGGGGGCAAATGGGGGTTGGGGGGTGTACTGAGTAAGGTGCTCGAGGAAAATGGGGGCGGATGGGGGTTGGGGTGTGTACTGAGTAAGGTGCCCGAAGAAAATGGGGGCAAATGAGGGAAACTGGGGGCAAATGGGGGTCGGGGGGTGTACTGAGTAAGGTGCTCGAGGAAAATTGGGGGGAAATGGGGGAAACTGGGGGCAACTGGGTGTTGGGGGGTGTATTGAGCAAGGTGCTCGAGGAAAGTGGGGGCAAATGCGGGAAATTGAGGACAAAAGGGGGTTGGGGGTGTACTTAGTAAGGTGCTCGAGGAAAAAGGGGGGGAAAGGGGGAAACTCGGGGCAAATGGGGGGAACTGGCGGCAAATGGGGGTTGGGGGGTGTACTGAGTAAGGTGCTCGAGAAAAAAAGGGCGCATATGGGGGTTGGGGGGTGTACTGAGTAAGGTGCTCGAGGAAAATGGGGGCAAATGGGGGTTGGGGGGTGTACTGAGTAAGGTGCTCGAGGAAAATGGGGGCAAATGGGGTTTGGGGGATGTACTGAGTAAGGTGCTTGAGGAAAATGGGGGCAAATGGGGGTTGGGGGGTGTACTGAGTAAGGTGCTCGAGGAAAATGGGGGCAAATGGGGGTTGGGGGGTGTATTGAGTAAGGTGCTCGAGGACAATGGGGGCAAATGGGGGTTGGGGGTGTACTGAGTAAGGTGCTCAAGGAAAATGGGGGCAAATGGGGGTTGGGGGATGTAGTGAGTAAGATGCTCGAGGAAAATGGAGAGAATTCGGGGAAACTGGGGGCAAATGGGGCTTGGGGGGTGTACTGAGTAAGGTGCTCGAGGAAAATGGGGGGAAATGGGGAAAACTTGGGGCGAAAGGGGTTTGGGGGTGTACTGAGTAAGGTACTGGAGAACAAAAGGGGGCAAATGGGGGTTGGGGGGTGTACCGAGTATGGTGCTGGAGGAAAATGGGGGGGAAAGGGGGACACTGGGGGCAAATGGGGGTTGGGGGGTGTACTGAGTAAGGTGTTCGAGGAAAATTGGGGCAAATGGGGGTTGGGGGGTGTACTGAGTAAGGTGCTCGAGGAAAATGGGGGGGAAAGGGGGTTGGGGGGTGTACTGAGTAAGGTGCTCGAGGAAAATGGGGTCAAATGGGGGTTGGGGGGTGTACTGAGTAAGGTGCTCGAGGAAGATGGGGGCAAATGGGGGTTAGGGGGTGTATTGAGTAAGGTGCTCGAGGAAAATGGGGGGAAACTGGGGGCAAATGGGTGTTGGGGGGTGTATTGAGTAAGGTGCTCGAGGAAAATCGGGGCAAATGGGTGAAACTTGGGGCAAATGGGGGTTGGGGGGTGTACTCAGTAAGGTGCTCGAGGGACGAAGGGGGCAAATGAGGGAACCTGGGCGCAAAAGGGGTTTTGGGGGGTGTATTGAGTAAGGTGCTCGAGGAAAATGGGGAGAATTCGGGGAAACTGGGGGCAAATGGGGCTTGGGGGGTGTACTGAGTAAGGTGCTCGAGGAACGTTGGGGGCAAATGGGGGCTGGGGGGTGTACTGAGTAAGGTGCTCGAGGAAAACGGGGGCAAATGGGGGTTGGGGGGTGTACTGAGTAAGATGCTCGAGGAAAATGGGGGCAAATGGGGGTTCGGGGGTGTACTGAGTAAGGTGCTCGAGGAAAGTGGGGTCAAATGGGGGTTGGGGGGTGTACTGAGTAAGGTGCTCGAGGAAACTGGGGGCAAATGGGGGTTAGGGGGTGTATTGAGTAAGGTGCTCGAGGAAAATTGGGGGAAACTGGGGGCAAATGGGGGTTGGGGGGTGTATTGAGTAAGGTGCTCGAGGAAAATCGGGGCAAATGAGTGAAACTGGGGGCAAATGGGGGTTGGGGGGTGTACTCAGTAAGGTGCTCGAGGGACGAAGGGGGCAAATGAGGCAACCTGGGGGCAAAAGTGGTTTTGGGGGGTGTATTGAGTAAGGTGCTCGAGGAAAATGGGGAGAATTCGGGGAAACTGGGGCAAATGGGGCTTGGGGGGTGTACTGAGTAAGGTGCTCGAGGAAAATGGGGGCAAATGGGGGTTGGGCGCTGTACTGAGTAAGGTGCTCGAGGAAAATGGGGGCAAATGGGGCTTGGGGGGTGTACTGAGTAAGGTGCTCGAGGAAAATGGGGGCAAATGGGGGTTGGGGGGTGTACTGAGTAAGGTGCTCGAGGAAAACGGGGGCAAATGGGGGTTGGGGGGTGTACTGAGTAAGGTGCTCGAGGAAAATGGGGGCAAATGGGGGTTGGGCGGTGTACCGAGTAAGGTGCTCGAGGAAAATGGGGGCAAATGGGGGTTGGGGGGTGTACTGAGTAAGGTGCTCGAGAAAAATGGGGGCAAATGGGGGTCGGGGGGTGTACTGAGTAAGGTGCTCGAGGACAATGGGGGCAAATGGGGGTTGGGCGGTGTGCCGAGTAAGGTGCTCGAGGAAACTGGGGGCAAATGGGGCTTGGGGGGTGTACTGAGTAAGGTGCTGGAGGAAAATGGGGGGAAATCGGGGAAACTTGGGGCAAAAGGGGTTTGGGGGTGTACTGAGTAAGGTGCTCGAGAAAAAACGGGGGCAAATGGGGGTTGGGGCCTGTACCAAGTATGCTGCGCGAGGAAAATGGGGGGGAAAGGGGGACACTGGGGGCAAATGGGGGTTGGCGGGTGTACTGAGTAAGGTGCTCGAGGAAAATGGGGGCAAATGGGGGTTGGGGCGTGTACTGAGTAAGGTGCTCGAGGAAAATGGGGGCAAATGGGGGTTGGGGGGTGTACTGAGTAAGGTGCTCGAGGAAAATCGGGGCAAACGGGGGTTGGGGGGTGTACTAAGTAAGGTGCTCGAGGGAAAAGGGGGGCAAATGAGGGAAACTGGGGGCAAATGGGGTTCGGGGGGTGTACTGAGCAAGGTGCTCGAGGAAAATGGGGGCAAATGGGGTTCGGGGGGTGTGCTGAGTAAGTTGCTCGAGGAAAATGGGGGGAAATGGGGGAAACTGCGGGCAAATGGGGGTTGGGGGGTGTATTGAACAAGGTGCTCGAGAAAAACGGGGAGAATTTCGGGAAACTGGGGGTAAATGGGGGTTAGGGGGTGTATGGAGTAAGGTGCCAGAGGAAAATGGGGGAGAAAGGGGGAAAATTGGGGGCAAATGGGGTTTGGGGGGTGTACTGAGTAAGGTGCCCGAGGAAAATGGGGGCAAATGTGGGTTGGGGTGTGTACCGAGTAAGGTGCTCGAGGAAAATGGGGGCAAATTGGGGTTGGGGGGTGTACTGAGGAAGGTGCTCGAGGGAAAAAGGGGGCAAATCAGGGAAACCGGGGGCAAGTGGGGGTTGGGGGGTGTACTGAGTAAGGTGCTCGAGGAAAATCGGGGCGGATGGGGGTTGGGGGGTGTACCGAGTAAGGTGCCCGAAGAAAATGGGGGCAAATGAGGGAAACTGGGGGCAAATGGGGGTTGGGGGGTGTACTGATTAAATTAGGCGTCACAAGTTGCCCACCCTCTAGGACCCCGTATACGCGCGATTTGACAATATTCTACATTTCTACTTTGAGTATGTTATTTGACGTATGGGACCAAAGTTGTTGGCAGAGCTGTGTGACACCCGTTGAAATACGCGTTGATGTGTTAGCCTTGTGTATCCCCGTCTTCTAGTGTGTTGTATTTGACGTTTTTCTGAAGCTGGCCGAAATTTCGGCCAGGTTTTGGGTAACATTGCAAACAACTATGTGTATATGCAGTTTCTGACCCTTCTGGCCGAAATTTCGGCCAGCTTTTTGGTTTCCTGGTGAATAGGCATAGTTATTTTCATTTTTCTTAGGGCTGGCCGAAATTTCGGCCAGCTTTTTGGTCTGTTGACTATTGAAGCACTTATATTCTGGTTTTTGGGCGGTCTGGCCGAAATTTCGGCCAGCTTTTCCTATTTTTGAACATTTAAGCAATTATTGCCCCTTTGAACACACCTGGCCGAAATTTCGGCCAGCTTGCAATTGTCGTTGTTCATGAGTATTACACCGTACACTCCCACATAACTGTTTTCTTGTCTCAGCATTAATGTCTTCTGCTATTACTGTCAATGTTGTACATGCTGCAGTTACTGGTGCTTTTGCTACTACAGCCAAAGGGCTGTTGCGAAATGCATTACGTGGTGGGACTCTGCAAAAGCTTTTGCAATTGTGCCTCTTGTTGCGGAAGAATCGCAGGAGCCGGCACTCCCTGACACAGTTGAAGGCTGCCGCCACTGAGAAGAAGCCCCCACGATGGTACATGACATTTTTGTTACAGTTCCATGCCCTATACTGCCTGCTGCGCCGTATGGCCCTCCCATACTCTAACTGTGGGTCTGGTTACAACTGGGGTATTATGTCCTGCCGCCAACGCCGTAAGGTAGGAGTCCTTGGTCAGTGTAACACTAAGCAGGAGTCCATTCACCATCGTGCTGGACTAGCAGCACACAACTTGTGGAACACCATGCACCGTAGGCAAGTTTGTATGTGGTTTGATAACTTGAGGCGTTACAGGTCGGGAGCTGATCCCCATTCACCCGACTTAACCCTAAACTGTACAGCTGTTGCTGTTTTGCACACTACTGCCCTACTTGCATACCGGGGTCTGCCGGGGCTGGCCAAAATTGAGGCCAGGGTACCAAAGGTTGCTCATGACATCTTTCGCTCACATAGAGCATTGTTTGATCATATTGATGTTGCCAACCAAGGTATTCAGAGAGTTTCGGTTCGTGCTCCTTTGGATATTGCCAGAAAAAATGTCCGTTCCCTCAACCGGAGACCCCTTTTCCTGTCTGAGCTCCGCTCGGGCACACACAAAGAGCTTTTGCAACTCGTGGTTGGTTTGTCATGTGTGGAACACCGCACCAGACACTGTGTTCCGCTGCTTGTGGACATGAAAATACACTTTGCCCTACTTAAGCTGTGTTATGGTGCTGCTTATGTTCCCTGGAATGTACCACAATTACTGTTGGGTTTTCCTTTGGTGTACGGAGTATGGCATAGCTATAGGTATTGCGTTGAATTGATCTACAGGGCGTTCCTGCCGTTCATTAAGTTTTTGGAGCAGGGGAACAGCCTTCAAGTTGGGTCTATCCTCCCTCGCAAGGTCAAGGTCATCCATATGGAAAAGACGTTGCTTGGACTCATGCTAGCCACATCGTCCAATAGAGGCAGACTAGATGAGCGCGTCACTTCCCTGCTCAATAGCCAGCGGGACTTGACACCCATTCAGCGCAAGGGTTTGCGTATGTTATTAGCCCTTAAGGCTTTGCTGTACACATACTGTCCAGCTGCTTTCAGCATTGGGACTTTGGTTCGTGAGTGCAACTGGGAGGGACGGGGGGCAGGTTCCGGTATTGTAGCTAAGCAGGCACTTGAGATGTCCCTACTGCTCATGCTGAACATCCTAAAGCCCGAGGAACAGTTAACCACGGAGTATGTGAAAACCACCGCTGTTGCTCTTTTGTTTTGGAGTCAGTGGCATTCCGCCTCCCTAGGGTGTATCCACTCTGAGGAGCTGGGTGAGGCACTTCTGAGTCGGTTCTCAGCCCACTGTCGCCGCAACACTGCCTGTACTAGTGTCCAACAGTCGTCTGATTTATTTCTGACACTTCCCCCTGTCCAACCGGGAGAGAAAGTTTTGCGTGGTGTGCTGACTGAGAGATCCGTGGCAATGTTCACTGCCAATCTTAAACAATTCATCTTGACAGCCCATACACAGAGCCTGCCCATTTGTGTTCCCGTTCCGGACTATAAAGTTGAGGTGAGAAGACTGGATGCAGTTGAGGATTTGACGTTCCCCGGTACCATGTCTAGGACACGAATCACCACAGACCGTTTAAAAGTGGTTCTGTTGCATGCAATGCAAAATCTGGTTGCGCGTACCAGGGTTCGTGAGGGTGTTGAGGATTTTCTACAGACAAATGCACCTGCCCGCACTGCTGCCGAGCAAGGGGTGTTGCGTACTGCACATGCTTCTATTCGCGCTGCCAACCGTGCACCGCCTGCTGCTGCTGCTGCTGCTCCTCGTGGAATTGCCTTGCCCCCAAAGCCACCCCCGAAGCGCCGAGCCAGAGGCCCCCCAGTACCCCACCCAGCCCCCCCCACCCAGTACCCCCCCCCGCCCCTGATGATTCCATTGCTGTCGACTCTTGTGATAGTGACCAGGATATTGATTGTGATGCTGACAGCGTTGCCTCCTTTGAAGCCCTAGATGAGGCGGAACACATCGGTGTGGATACCCAGGACTTGGACTGATTTCTGTTTGCAGCTGTGTTTGTCACTGTGGTATGCGTTCTGCCACGCATTGCCAGTGATTTTGGTGTGTCTATTTGCTGTTTCATGTTTTTCTGGCCGAAATTTCGGCCAGACTTGTTGTTTTGTCATATGGCTACCCCCAGAACACAAATGACATAAGGTTCTGGCCGAAATTTCGGCCAGCCTCTCAGAATGGTATTTGTACACAGTGGTTTGACATGCAGAGCAGTGCTGGCTGAAATTTCGGCCAGGTTATCCGATTTTCCTGTCAGGCAGTCCGTTTTGGTCCTTTTTTGGTTGATCTGTGCTTGTTATTTGCTATCTGGGAACTCTCCCCTTCATGAAATGTTGCCCTGTAGCCCTTTATTTTATGACTGAGCCCGGAGGGGTATCACATGACATGGCTGTTTCGCCAGATGGTGAGCCTGCAGCAGACAATGGGCAATCTCAAGTGCAATCCCAGTCTCAAGAGGACCAGGCGAGCACAGAGGGACTTCAAAAGAAGCCTAAGGCCGCACCAAAGAAAAATTCATCATCCTACATCAAGTTATCCGACTGGGTTACGTCAACGACGAAAATAAAGGTTCGGTGGGATCAGATTATTATCGACCACGACCGAAAATTTGGGCAGGTCCGTAGGATTTCGGATGATCGCGTGCAACGCCGCTACGACGATCTGAAGGCAACCCCGCCTGTGGATTACATGCAGGATCTTCTTTTTTATAAAGTCACTCGTATGTGTGTTGTGGTATTCTTCTCGATAGTACCGTTTTCGCGTCTGAATTTTCGACCCTGCTGTTACGAATATTCCTGTTGCACAGCCACTCGCTGGGTTCTGTTGGGGGGTCAGCATGTTTACACTGCTGCCCAAAAACACAAGACCGAATTTGAGATGAAAAATATGGAGACTCCGGATTGGACCCTGGTATTTGGTGGTTATGAAGTCAAACAGGACTGCCCCCTGCGGACTAGGCGCCGGCTTGCAGGCTTACATCAAATCCAGACCACTGCTGGCTCAGCATCCACCACATCGGAGCGAATGTCCCTACTCCTGGATAGGCTTGAGGATGAGGATGCCAATGAGTACACCCTGTACCATCACATTACTGTTATGCTTGAAGAGTGTGGTTTTACTGCCGAGGAAGGCACTGTGGTGTGTTTCGTTTATTAATTCGGTTTTGTCGATCGACCTGGCCGAAATTTCGGCCAGCTTCTGTGTTCCACATGTTCTCCTGTGCAGAGTGCTGTTGCCAAACGGTGGGGTGGCGTTGGGCGTTTGGTGAAATTTGTGGGTCTTGCTTCAGTAGACGCCATGGCAGCCATGGAAAAGCGTGGACTACATCCCGCACTGGGTACGTTCAAGGAAGTGGAAGGCATCACGCCTGACCGACTTCGCGACATCGTAGGTTACATGGATGGGACAAAAAGTACCCTACCTAGTCTCAAAAAAATTATAAAAGATGTTAAAAAGGCCCAGATGTGGTCCTGGCACATTCTTCATCCCGAGGCGGTTACCAATGGGCTTGTGAACAACACCAGAGGTATGTTTTGGTCAAACAGGGGTTTGTATTCGAATAAATCGACCGACCTGGCCGAAATTTCGGCCAGCTTGTGTGTCGTTCAATTAATGCACAATAGGAGCCCACCCTGTGACACCACCTGTCTGCAGCTACACTTGGTACTATCGAGATGGCCAAAAGGCAGTGCGCTATTGCATCACACCTGAAGGTAGCCTATGGCAGTTGGACGTGGACTGAAGAAAACCCCTGGCCCCCGTGGTCAGCAGTAATTAAGGCCCCTCTTTGGAAGGAACCCAAATATGAGGGGTTGCGGGGATTGTTGCAGAAGCCTGTTGCTAAGCCTGTTTGTGAAAAATCTGATGCTCGTCTGGTCAGTATCCAGTGTGCTAGGGAGTCCCTCGTTGAGTCAAGCACAGGCAAACTCATTGCAGAGTCAGGCCGTGTGGAACTGATGGCAATGCGTTGTGGAGTCCCTGTTCCCAGTATCATTAGTTCACTGCCCTTTGCTGCTTGTGTCATTGAGGTGCCCCGCCTCTATACAGCTGGTTTGCATAACCTAGTTGCGCAGCTGCTTTTGTCCGGTGTGCCTGCGTTCATTGCGGGTGAGTCTGCTGATGTGAAAGCCACTGTTGCTGCTTTGAAGGCCACTGTGGCTGAGGATATGTATCAGTGTGATGTTGCAATTTACAATTTGTCAAGCCAGACCCCGCTGTACACTTCTACGTCCCATCTGGTTTCCGTTTGTTCTGCCACTGCCTTTGATAATAGGCTGCCCCGTTACGTGGCTTTTACTGAAGGACCCATGTACTCTGTGATGCCTGTTGAGATATTCTCGTTTCTTTTGAGCCTGGTTCCGGTCCCAGAACGGGCAGGCAACTGGTTTTTGTTGGGGACTCTGTCTGTGTATTTTGCAAGCATGATGTCTACCAGGTTTTCCAAGGACTGTAATGTTGTGTGTGCCCTTCTGGGTGAAGAGACTGTTGTGCCTGATGAGTTTGTTCAGTTCATCAGAGCAGCTATCACCAACGCCGACACGTGCCCCCCCAAGTCATGGGAGGATGTGTACCACGACTTCGGGGCAGGTTTTCCTGTGGATTGTTCTGGGGTTAGGTATGTAGATGAGGATCCTGAGGAGCAAGATGGGGAGGCAGAGTCGCAACCAGAGACACACACTCCAAAGAAGAAACCCAAAACTGCCCCTGCCCCCTCACCCAGTGGCACGCAGTGCGCTCAGGCCACCCCAGCTTCCTCCTCAGGCACTGTTGCCCCTACTGGCAAAGGTATGAATACTTTTGTGAATCATTTTTCACCATCCCAGGGTGGAAACACACAGTCACAGAACTCTGCCACTGCCAAGCCTGGTGCTGCAGCCCCTGCCAAGCCTCCTGCTAACACAGGTGCTAAGAAGCCCCGTGCATCTGGTCTGCGCAAGCGCTAATGCCAGTCCTGCTGCTTATATTGCTTGTCAGTATCAAGTCTGGCCGAAATTTCGGCCAGCATGCAGTCCTCAGCCTCTTCAGCCTTTTATTATTGTGTTTCCCCATAGGCACTGCAAAAGTCTGCTTTGATTCGTCAGGTGGCAAGTATTTGCTTGTAATTGAGTATATTATGTTGCACACCCTGTTCAAATGTCACTGCTCATGTGTTCCTTGCTCATGTCTATTGTCTTAGGTACCCATTTCAGTGATCATATTCGGAGTTTCGATGGACCTGGCCGAAATTTCGGCCAGCTTAGGCCTGTCTGTCAAATAGGACCATGTGTTTGGACATTTTT
Organism: Eutreptiella sp. 'Long Island Sound 2002'; assembly: GCA_964036045.1. Classification (NCBI taxonomy): domain Eukaryota; phylum Euglenozoa; class Euglenophyceae; order Eutreptiales; family Eutreptiaceae; genus Eutreptiella; species Eutreptiella sp. 'Long Island Sound 2002'. The sequence goes on from OZ038386.1 coordinate 56,408,351, forward strand.
CGAAGAGCGGGCCGAAATTTCGGCCAGGTTGGTTAAAATAGGAAATACAAGTACATGCTTTGGGATAGTTTTCTGTGTGCTTCAATGAAAGGTATGTTTGGGGTTCCCTCATCTGTGGTGTATAGGGGGGTTCTGTGATCAAGCTCGAACAAAGGGGAGAGAAAAATAGGCAGCCCCCCCCCCCCACACTGGAATGCAGTGGTCTAAATGTAAAACAACACTATATTTTGGTGATTGAATGTCTTTATTTTGAAAATCTGTGTGTTTCCAGAAATGCAAATAATGGCATATATTTGAAATACACACCTTGTTTTTGCATGTTGCCACCAGGGGGGTTTGGATACCCAAAAAATGACACCCCTTTTCACATACTTTTCCCCTCATTACAACATGGACTTCCGTGGGCCATAGCGCCAGGTGGGGGGGTGGGCAACTTGTGACGCCTAAGAGTAAGGTGCTCGAGGAAAATTGGGGGGAAATGGGGGAAATTGGGGGCAACTGGGTGTTGGGGGATGTATTGAGCAAGGTCCTCGAGGAAAGTGGGGGCAAATGCGGGAAATTGAGGACAAAAGGGGGTTGGGGGTGTACTGAGTAAGGTGCTCGAGGAAAAAGGGGGGGAAAGGGGGAAGCTGGGGGCAAATGGGGGGAACTGGCGGCAAATGGGGGTTGGGGGGTGGACTGAGTAAGGTTCTCGAGAAAAAAAGGGCGCATATGGGGGTTGGGGGGTGTACTGAGTAAGGTGCTCGAGGAAAATGGGGGCAAATGGGGGTTGGGGGGTGTACTAAGTAAGGTGCTGGAGGAAAATGGGGGCAAATGGGGTTTGGGGGGTGTACTGAGTAAGGTGCTCGAGGAAAATGGGGGCAAATGGGGGTTGGGGGGTGTATTGAGTAAGGTGCTCGAGGACAATGGGGGCAAATGGGGGTTGGGGGTGTACTGAGTAAGGTGCTCGAGGAAAATGGGGGCAAATGGGGGTTGGGGGGTGTATTGAGTAAGGTGCTCGAGGAAAATGGGGGCAAATGGGGGTTGGGGGGTGTATTGAGTAAGGTGCTCGAGGACAATGGGGGCAAATGGGGGTTGGGGGTGTACTGAGTAAGGTGCTCAAGGAAACTGGGGGCAAATGGGGCCTGGGGGGTGTAGTGAGTAAGGTGCTCGAGGAAAATGGGGGGAAATGGGGAAAACTTGGGGCGAAAGGGGTTTGGGGGTGTACTGAGTAAGGTGCTAGAGAACAAAAGGGGGCAAATGGGGGTTGGGGGGTGTACCAAGTATGGTGCTCGAGGAAAATGGGGGGGAAAGGGGGACACTGGGGGCAAATGGGGGTACGGGGGTGTACTGAGTAAGGTGCTCGAGGAAAATGGGGGCAAATGGGGGTTGGGGGGTGTACTGAGTAAGGTGCTCAAGGAAAATGGGCGCAAATGGGGGTTGGGGGGTGTATTCAGTAAGGTGCTCGAGGAAAATGGGGGCAAATGGGGGTTGGGGGGTGTACTGAGTAAGGTGCTCGAGGAAAATGGGGGAAACCGGGGTTCGGGGGTGTACTGAGTAAGGTGCTCGAGGAAAATGGGGGCAAATGGGGGTTGGGGGGTGTACTGAGTAAGGTGCTCGAGGCAAATGGGGGCAAACGGGGGTTAGGGGGTGTATTGAGTAAGGTGCTCGATCAAAATGGGGGGGAAACTGGGGGCAAATGGGGGTTGGGGGGTGTATTGAACAAGGTGCCCGAGGAAAACGGGGAGAATTTCGGGAAGCTGGCGGCAAATGGGGGTTGGGGGGTGTACTGAGTAAGGTGCTCGAGGAAAATGGGGGCAAATGGGGGTTCGGGGGTGTAATGAGCAAGGTGCTCGAGGAAAATGGGGGCAAATGTGGGTTAGGGGGTGTACCGAGTAAGGTGCCCGAGGAAAATGCGGGCAAATGGGGGTTGGGGGGTGTACTGAGTAAGGTGCTCGAGGGAAAAAGGGGGCAAATCAGGGAAACTGGGGGCAAATGGGGGTTCAGGGGTTTACTGAGTAAGGTGCTCGAGGAAAATGGGGGCAAATGAGGGAAACTCGGGGCAAATGGGGGTGGGGGGGGTGTACTGAGTAAGGTGCTCGAGGAAAGTTAGGGGGAAATGGGGGAAACTGGGGGCAACTGGGTGTTTGGGGGTGTATTGAGCAAGGTGCTCGAGGAAAATGGGGGCAAATGCGGGAAATTGAGGGCAAATGGGGGATGGGGGTATATTGAGTAAGGTGCTCGAGGAAAAAGGGAGGGAAAGGGGGAAACTGGGGGCAAATGGGGGAAACTGGCGGCAAATGGGGGTTGGGGGGTGTACTCAGTAAGGTGCTCGAGAAAAAAAGGGCGCAAATGGGGGTTGGGGGGTGTACTGAGTCAGGTGCTCGAGGAAAATGGGGGCAAATGGGGGTTGGGGGGTGTACTAAATAAGGTGCTCGAGGAAAACGGGGGCAAATCGGGGTTGGGGGGTGTACTGAGTCAGGTGCTTGAGGAAAATGGGGGCAAATGGGGGTTGGGGGGTGTACTGAGTAAGGTGCTCGAGGACAATGGGGGCAAACGGGGGTTGGGCGGTGTACCGAGTAAGGTGCTCGAGGAAACTGGGGGCAAATGGGGTTTGCGGGGTGTACTGAGTAAGGTGCTCGAGAAAAATTGGGGCAAATGGGGGTTCGGGGGTGTATTGAGTAAGGTGCTCGAGGAACATGAGGGCAAATGGGGGTTGGGGGGTGTACTGAGTAAGGTGCTCGAGGAAAACAGGGAGAATTCGGGGGAACTGGGGGCAAATGGGGGTTGGGGGGGTGTACTGAGTACGGTGCTCGAGGAAGATGGGGGCAAATGGGGGTTGGGGGTTGTACTGAGGAAGTTGCTCGAGAAAAATAGGGGCAAATGGGGGAACCTGGGGGCAAATGGGGTTTGCGGGGTGTGCTGAGTAAGGTGCTCGAGGAAATTGGGGAGAGTTCGGGGAAACTGGGGGCAAATGGGGGTTGGGGGGTGTACTGAGTAAGGTGCTCGAGGAAAACGGGGAGAATTCGGGGAGGGGCAAATGGGGGTTGGGGGGTGTACTGAGTAACGTGTTAGAGGAAAATGGGGGGGGAAGGATGAAAATTGGGGGCAAATGGGGTTTGGGGGTGTACCGAGTAAGGTGCTCGAGGAAAATGGGGGCAAATGGGGGTTGGGGGGGTGTACTGAGTACGGTGCTCGAGGAAAATGGGGGCAAATGGGGGTTGCGGGGTGTATTGAGTAAGGTGCTCGAGGAAAAGGGGGGCAAATCGGGGAACCTGGGGGCAAATGGGGTTTGCGGGGTGTACTGAGTAAGGTGCTCCAGGAAAATGGGGGCAAATGAGGGAAACTGGGGGCAAATCGGGGTTCGGGGGTGTACTGAGTAAGGTGCTCGAGGAAAATTGGGGGGAAATGGGGGAAACTTGGGGCAAATGGGGTTTGGGGGGTGTATTGAGTAAGGTGCTCGACGAAAATGGGGCGAAACGGGGGAAACTGGGGGCAAATGGGGGTTGGGGGGTGTATTGAGTAAGGTGCTCAAGGAAGATGGGGAGAATTCGGGGAAACTGGGGGCAAATGGGGTTAGGGGGTGTACTGAGTAAGGTGCTCGAGGAAAATGGGGGCAAATGGGGGTTGGGGGGTGTACTGAGTAAGGTGCTCGAGGGAAAAAGGGGGCAAATCAGGGAAGCTGGGGGCAAATGGGGGTTCGGGGGTTTACTGAGTAAGGTGCTCGAGGAAAATGGGGGCAAATGAGGGAAACTCGGGGCAAATGGGGGTGGGGGGGGTGTACTGAGTAAGGTGCTCGAGGAAAGTTAGGGGGAAATGGGGGAAACTGGGGGCAACTGGGTGTTTGGGGGTGTATTGAGCAAGGTGCTCGAGGAAAATGGGGGCAAATGCGGGAAATTGAGGGCAAATGGGGGATGGGGGTATATTGAGTAAGGTGCTCGAGGAAAAAGGGAGGGAAAGGGGGAAACTGGGGGCAAATGGGGGAAAATATGGCGGCAAATGGGGGTTGGGGGGTGTACTCAGTAAGGTGCTCGAGAGAAAAAGGGCGCAAATGGGGGTTGGGGGGTGTACTGAGTCAGGTGCTCGAGGAAAATGGGGGCAAATGGGGGTTGGGGGGTGTACTAAATAAGGTGCTCGAGGAAAACGGGGGCAAATCGGGGTTGGGGGTGTACTGAGTCAGGTGCTTGAGGAAAATGGGGGCAAATGGGGGTTGGGGGGTGTACTGAGTAAGGTGCTCGAGGACAATGGGGGCAAACGGGGGTTGGGCGGTGTACCGAGTAAGGTGCTCGAGGAAACTGGGGGCAAATGGGGTTTGCGGGGTGTTCTGAGTAAGGTGCTCGAGGAAAATGGGGGCAAATGGGGGTTCGGGGGTGTATTGAGTAAGGTGCTCGAGGAACATGAGGGCAAATGGGGGTTGGGGGGTGTACTGAGTAAGGTGCTCGAGGAAAACAGGGAGAATTCGGGGAAACTGGGGGCAAATGGGGGTTGGGGGGGTGTACTGAGTACGGTGCTCGAGGAAGATGGGGGCAAATGGGGGTTGGGGGTTGTACTGAGGAAGTTGCTCGAGAAAAATGGGGGCAAATGGGGGAACCTGGGGGCAAATGGGGTTTGCGGGGTGTGCTGAGTAAGGTGCTCGAGGAAATTGGGGAGAGTTCGGGGAAACTGGGGGCAAATGGGGGTTGGGGGGTGTACTGAGTAAGGTGCTCGAGGAAAACGGGGAGAATTCGGGGAGGGGCAAATGGGGGTTGGGGGGTGTACTGAGTAACGTGTTAGAGGAAAATGGGGGGGGAAGGATGAAAATTGGGGGCAAATGGGGTTTGGGGGTGTACCGAGTAAGGTGCTCGAGGAAAATGGGGGCAAATGGGGGTTGGGGGGGTGTACTGAGTACGGTGCTCGAGGAAAATGGGGGCAAATGGGGGTTGCGGGGTGTATTGAGTAAGGTGCTCGAGGAAAATGGGGGCAAATCGGGGAACCTGGGGGCAAATGGGGTTTGCGGGGTGTACTGAGTAAGGTGCTCCAGGAAAATGGGGGCAAATGAGGGAAACTGGGGGCAAATCGGGGTTCGGGGGTGTACTGAGTAAGGTGCTCGAGGAAAATTGGGGGGAAATGGGGGAAACTTGGGGCAAATGGGGTTTGGGGGGTGTATTGAGTAAGGTGCTCGACGAAAATGGGGCGAAACGGGGGAAACTGGGGGCAAATGGGGGTTGGGGGGTGTATTGAGTAAGGTGCTCAAGGAAGATGGGGAGAATTCGGGGAAACTGGGGGCAAATGGGGTTAGGGGGTGTACTGAGTAAGGTGCTCGAGGAAAATGGGGGCAAATGGGGGTTGGGGGGTGTACTGAGTAAGGTGCTCGAGGGAAAACGGGGGCAAATGAGGGAACCTGGGAGCAAATGGGGTTGGGGGGGTGTACTGAGTAGGGTGCTCGAGGAAAATGGGGGCAAATGGGGGTTGGGGTGTGTACTGAGTAAGGTGCTCGAGGAAAATGGGGGGAAATGGGGGAAACTGGGGGCAAATGGGGGTTGGGGGGTGTATTGAGTAAGGTGCTCGAGCAAAATGGGGGAAAATGGGGGAAACTGGGGGTAAATGGGGGTTGGGGGGTGTATTGAGTAAGGTGCTCGAGGAAAATGGGGGGAAATGGGGGAAACTGGGGGCAAAAGGGGGTTGGGGGGTGTAATGAGTAAGGTGCTCGAGCAAAATGGGGGGAAATGGGGGAAACTGGGGGCAAATGGGGGTTGGGGGGTGTATTGAGTAAGGTGCTCGAGGAAAATGGGGAGAATTCGGGGAAATTGGGGGCAAATGGCGGTCGGGGGGTGTGTTGAGTAGCGTGCTTGAGGAAAATGGGGGGAAATGGGGGAAACTGGGGGCAAATGGGGTTTGGAGGTGTACTGAGTAAGGTGCCCGAGGGAAATGGGGGCAAATGGGGGTTGGGGGGTGTATTGAGTAAGGTGCTCGAGGAAAATGGGGAGAATTCGGGGAATCTGGGGACAAATGGGGGTTGGGGGGTGTATTGAGTAAGGTGCTTGAGGAAAATTGGGGGAAAGAGGGGCCCGGGGGGGCAGCCGGGCCGGGTCCTTGTATGCGACCCCCCCCAGGCCCCCCCCCCCCCCGGGTTTCGAAAGATAGTGGTGCCGCGGCGGCCCTCAACAAGTGTCCCTGGAGAAAACTGTCTGGCGCCAAAGGCGCCAATTTTTTTTTCCACACTATGTGTTTATACTTCAAATACTCAAATTTTTGTAGAAAATTCATATTTGTGGTAAGATAACACGAAACATTTTTGACCTCAAGGAGGGCTACAGGAAGGCTGCAGGCCCTAACAGCAACCTTAGCCCTAACCCTAACCCTATCCCAAACCCTAACCCTAACCCTAACCCTAACCCTAGGGCTAACCTCAACCCTCACCCTAATCCTAACCCTAACCCCCCCCCCCCTCACCCCGGGCTGGACGCCCCCCTGACCCCCCCGGCCAGACGCCCCCCCGACCCCCGGTAGGAACACCCCCCCCCGACCCCCGGCACGAACACCCCCCCCCCCGACCCCCGACTGGACCCCCCCCCCCCGAGTTTTGACAGATAGCATGGGGGCTGGTCGCATCAGGACCGTTGGTAGTTGCCCCCCTGGGAATGGGGGAAACTGGGGGCAAATGGGGTTTGGAGGTGTACTGAGTAAGGTGCTCGAGGAAAATGGGGGCAAATGGGGGTTGGGGGGTGTATTGAGTAAGGTGCTCCAGGAAAATGGGGGAAAATGGGGGAAAGTGGGGGCAAATGGGGGTTGGGGGGTGTATTGAGTAAGGTGCTCGAGCAAAATGGGGGAAAATGGGGGAAACTGGGGGCAAATGGGGGTTGGGGGGTGTATTGAGTAAGGTGCTCGAGGAAAATGGGGGGAAATGGGGGAAACTGGGGGCAAATGGGGGTTAGGGGGTGTATTGAGTAAGGTGCTCGAGCAAAATGGGGGAAAATGGGGGAAACTGGGGGCAAATGGGGTTTCAGGTTTCAGGTTTCAGGTCGACCCGCCCGAGGCACCAGCACAGCGGGAGGGGGACCCAAAAAATGAGGGGCTCCCAACCGCCATAGGGCGGCTTACTCGGTCCCGCCAAGTCGGGTCGAAGCGGGCGGCCCGTGGCAGCACCCCGCGCCACCGGGGGCTGACACTTGCCGGTTTCAGGGGGGGGGGGGGGGGGTCCACGTTCGCTGTGGCCGGGGCGGTGGGGGTGTACCTGCGCTGCGGCGGTTTTTTCCTAGGGAGGGGGGGGGGGGGGCAGCGTGGGGATGTGCATGGGCGCAGCGGGGCACCGCGCAGGGGTGCGGTGCGGGGCCGCTACACAGGGGTGCTGCTTGGGATTGTGCTGGGGTGCAACGGCTGCGCAGCGTCGCAGTGTGGGGCTTTGCTGGGGCGCAGCATGGGGCTTCGCCGGGGCCGGGGCGCAGCGCGTGACTGAGCAGGGGCGCAGCATGTGGAGCTGGGTTGGGGCGCGTTGGCTGCACCGGGGGCGGCTGCGTGTGGCTGCGCTAGAACGCGCTGGGTGACCGAGCAGGGGGGCTCCGTAGGACTGCGCACGGGCGCAGTGTGGGGCCGCGCAGGGGTGCGGCATGCGGCTGCGTAGCCTGGAGCTGGGCTGGGGCGCAGCGGCTGCGCAAGGAGTGCAGCGTGGGGCTGCGCTCGGGCGGAACGCGGGGCCGCTGAAGGGGCGCCGCAAGGGGGCCGTGAGAGGGTGCGGCATGCGGCTGCACTAAGGCGCAGTCCGGGGCCGCGCAGGAGCGTTGCGTTGGGCTGCACAAGGCGCAGCGTGGAACAGCGCACAGGGCTGCGCTAGTGGCGCAGCGTGCGGCCGCGGCCTGCGGCTGCGCAAGCTGCGCAGCGTGGAACTGTGCTGGGGAGCAGCATGCGGCTGCGCAAAGGGCGCAGCATGCAGCTGTGCTAAGGCGCTGCGTGGGGCTGCGCTGTGCGTAGCGTGGTATTGCGCATGGGCGCAGCGTGGGGCTGTGCAAGGGGCGCGGTATGGGGCCGCGCAGGGGTGCGGCAGCGGCGGCGCTGGAGCGGAGGATGCGGCTGCGCTGGGGCGCAACGTGGGACTGCGCGGCGTGGGGCCGCGTATGGGCGCTGCCTGGGGCTGCGGGGGGGCGCAGCAGCATAGGTCTGCGCGGGGGCACAGCAGTGCGGGGCTGCGCAGGGGCGCAGCAGCCTGGGGCTGCGCAGCGGCGCGGCAGAGTGGGGCTGCGCATGGGCGCAGCAGACTGGAGCTGCGCAGGTGCGCAGCAGCGTGGGGCTGCGCAGGGGCGCAGCAGCGTGGAGCTGTGCTAGGGCGCAGCAGCAGGGAGCTGCGCAGGGGCGCAGCTGCGTGGGGCTGCGCAAGGGCGCAGCATGGGGCTGCGACGGGGCGCAGCTGCGTGGGGCTGCGCAAAGGCGCAGCAGCACGGGGCTGCGTAGGGGCGCAGCGGCAAGGGACTACGCAAAGGTGCAGCAACACGGGGCTGCGCAAGGGCGCAGCAGCGTGAAGCTTCGGAGGGGCGCAGCAGCGTGGGGCTGCGCAGGGGCTCTGCATGCGGCTGCGCAGGGGCGCAGCAACACGGGGCTGCGCGGGGGATGCGCAGGGGCACAACAGCGTGGGGCTGCGCAGGGGCGCAGCAGTGTGGGGTTGCGCAAGGGCGCAGCAGCGTGGGGCTGTGCAGGGGCGCAGCAGCACGGGGCTGCGCAGGGGCGCACCAGCGTGGGGCTGCGTGGGGGGGCAGCAGCGTGGGGCTGCGCAAAGGCGCAACAGCACGGGGCTGCGTAGGGGCGCAGCGGCGACGGACTTCGCAAAGGTGCAGCAACACGGGGCTGCGCAGGGGCGCAGCAGCGTGAAGCTTCGGAGCAGGGGCTCTGCATGGGGCTGCGCAGGGGCGCAGCAACACGGGGCTGCGCGGGGGGTGCGCAGGGGCACAGCAGCGTGGGGCTGCGCAGCGGCGCAGCAGTGTGGGGCTGCGCAGGGGCGCAGCAGCGTGGGGCTGCGCAGGGGCGTAGCAGCGTGGGGTTGCGCAGGGGCGTAGCTGCGTGGGGCTGCGCAGGGGCGCAGCAGCGTGGGGCTGTTCAGGGGCGCAGCAGCACGGGGCTGCGCAGGGGCGCAGCGTGGGGCTGCGCACGGGAGCAGCAGTGTGGGGCTGCGCAGGGGCGCAGCAGCATGGGGCTGCGTAGGGGCGCAGCAGCATGCGGCTGCGCAGGGGCGCAGCAGAGAGGGATTGCGCAAAGGTGTAGCAACACGTGGCTGCGGAGGGGCGTAGCAGCGCAAAGCTTCGGAGGGGCGCAGCAGCGGGGGGCTGCGCAGGGGTTCTGCATGGGGCTGCGCAGGGGCGCAGCAACACGGGGCTGCGCGGGGGGTGCGCAGGGGCACAGCAGCGAGGGGCTGCGCAGCAGCGCAGCAGTGTGGGGCTGCGCAGGGGCGCAGCAGCGTGGGGCTGCGCAGGGGCGCAGCGTGGGGCTTCGCAGGGGCGTAGCAGCGTGGGGCTGCGCAGGGGCGTAGCAGCGTGGGGCTGCGCAGGGGCGCAGCAGCGTGGGGCTGTTCAGGGGCGCAGCAGCATGGGGCTACGCAGGGGCGCACCAGCGTGGGGCTGCGCACGGGCGCAGCAGTGTGGGGCTGCGCACGGGCGCAGCAGCACGGGCCCACGCAGGGGCGCAGCAGCATGGGGCTGCGCAGGGGCGCAGCACCGTGGGGCGGTTCACGGGCGCAGCAGCATGCGGCTGCGCAGTGGCGCAGCAGCATGGGGCTGCGCAGGGGCGCAGCGTGGGGCTATGCAGGGGCGCAGCGTGGGGCTGCGCAAGGGGCGAAGCAGCGAGGGGCTGCGCAGGGGCGCAGCAGCGTGGGGCTGCACAGGGGCGCGGCGGTGTGGGGCTGTGTAGGGGCGCAGCCGCGTGGGGCAGCGCAGGGGCGCAGTGCGGGCTGCGCACGGGCGCAGCGTGGGGCTAGGCAGGGGCGCAGCAGCGTGGGGCTAGGCAGGGGCGCAGAAGTGTGGGGGTGCGCAGGGGCACAGCTGCGTGGGGCTGCGCAGGGGCGCAGCATCGTGGGGCTGTTCAGGGGCGCAGCCGCGTGGGGCAGCGCAGGGGCGCAGTGTGGGCTGCGCACGGGCGCAGCGCCGGGTTATGCAGGGGCGCAGCATGGGGCTGTGCAAGGGGCGCAACAGCGTGGGGCTGCGCAGGGGCGAAGCTGCGTGGGGCTGCGAAGGGGCTCAAAAGCGCGGGTTTGCGCAGGGGCGCAGCAGCGCGGGGCTGCGCATGGGCATGGGGCTGCGCAAGGGGCGCAACAGCGTGGGGCTGCGCAGGGGCGAAGCAGCGTGGGGCTGCGCAGGGGCGCAGCAGCGTTGGGTTGCGCAGGGGTGCAGCAGCGTGGGGCTGCGCAGGGGCGCAGCAGCGTGGGGCTGCGCAGGGGCGCAGCTGCGTGGGGCTACGCAGGGGCGCTGCAGCGTGGGGCTGCGCAGGGGCGCAGCAGCGTTGGGCTGCGCAGGGGCGCAGCAGCATGCAGCTGCCTAAGGGCGCAGCAGCGTGGGGCTGCACAGGGGCGCAGCAGCGTGGGGCTCTGCAGGGGCGCAGCAGCATGGACTTACGCAGGGGCACAACAGCATGGAGCTGCGCAGGGGTGCAGCAGCGTGGGGCTGCGAAGGGGCGCAACTGCGTGGGGCTGCGCAGGGGCGCAGCATGGGGCTGCGCATGGGGCTGCGTAGGGGCGCAGCTGCGTGAGGCTGCGCAGGGGCGCAGCAGCAGGGGGCTGCGACGGGGCGCGGCAGCGTGGGGCTGCGGCGGGGTGCAGCATGGGGCTGCGCATGGGGCTGCGCAGGGGCGCAGCAGCGTGGGGCTGCGCATGGGTGCAGCAGTGTGGGGTTGCGCAGGGGCGCAGCAGCGTGGGGCTGCGTAGGGGCGCAACAGCGTGGGGCTGCGCAGGGGTGCAGCAGCGTGGCACTGTGCAAGGGTTCAGTAGTATGGAGCTGCGCAGGGGCGCAGCAGCGTGTGGCTGCGCAGGGGGGCAGCAGCTTGGGGCTGCGCACGGGCGCAATAGCGTCGGGCTGCGCACGGGCGTAGCGTGGGGCTGGCAGTGGAGCAGCATGGGGCCGCGCATGGGGTTGCGGCATGGGCGCAGCGTGAGGCTGCGCAGGGGCGCAGCAGCGTGGGGCTGCGTAGGGGCGCAGCTGCATGGGGCTGTGTTGGGGCGCAGCTGCATGGGGCTGCGCAGGGGCGCAGCAGCATGGGGTTGCGGGGGGGCACAACAGCGTGGGGCTGCGCACGGGCGGAGCGTGGCAGTGGCAGGAAAGCAGCATGGGGCCGCGCATGGGGCTGCAGCATGGGCGCAGCGTGAGGCTGCGCAGGGGCGCAGCAGCGTGGGGCTGCGCAGGGGCGCAGCAGCATGGGGCTGCGGGGGGGCGTAGCAGCGTGGGGCTGCGCAGGGGCGCCGCGTGGGGCTGCGCAGGGGCGTAGCAGTACGGGGCGGCGCAGGGGCGCGGCAGCATGGGGCTGCGGGGGGGCACATCAGCACGGGGCTGTGCAGGGGCGCGGCAGCATGGGGCTGCGCAGGGGCGCAGCGTGGGGCTGCGCAGGGGCGCGGCAGTATGGGGCCGCACAAGGGCGCAGCAGCATGGAGCTGCGCAGGGGCGCAGCATGGTGCTGCGCATGGGGCGGCACAGGGCCGCAGCGTGGGGCTGCGCAGGGGCAGAGCGTTGGGCTGCGGAGGGGCGCAACATGGGGCCGCGCATGGGCGCGGCATGGGGCTGCGCATGGGGCTGCGCAGGGGCGCAACGTGTGGGTGTGTAACGGGCGCAGCGTGGGGCCGCGCATGCGCGCGGCATGGGGCTGCGCATGCGCACAGCGGGGGAATAAGCCGCGGAGAAGCGCGGGGCTGCGCAAGAGCGCTGCGTGGGGCTGCGCCGGGGCACAGTGTGGGGCCGCGCTGGGGCGTAGCGTGTGACTACGCACGGCAAGGGGGGCAGAGTGGGAGGTGTCAGCAGGAGCGCAAGATGGGGCTGCGCATGAGCGCTGCGCGGGGCTGCGCAGGGGCGCAGCGTGGGGGTGCGCATGGGCGCAGCATGGGGCCGCGCACGGGCGCACAATGGTGCTGCGCACGGGCGCACAATGGTGGCGTGCAGGAGCGCTGCGTGGGGCTGCGCCTGCGGTGTGCCAAGGGGCGTGCATGGGGGGGGGGGGGGGCGCCTCACCACAGGCTTTTGGCGTCTCCCCCGCCGAGGCCCTCACCAGGAGGATATTGGTGCCCGGGCTGCAAGCGCGATGCGTGGCCTCACCACAGGCTGTTGGGCTCGCGCTGTAAGGGGGGAGGGGGGCGGCTGGCATGGGGCTGCGCAGGGGCGCAGCATGGGGCCCCGCTTGAGCACAGCATGGGGCTGTGCATGAGCGCTGCGTGGGGCTGCGCATGAGCGCTGCTTTGGGCTGCGCAGGGGCGCACCCCCGCGGCGGAGGTTCCCCAGCGAGAGGAGGCCGCTGGGTTTTGCCATGGGAGACAGCTGACCTCCCTAAATAACGAAAATCCGCGAACCCCCCCCACCCCCCCCAGAAAACAAGCAAGAACCTCCGGGGGCGAGAGTTGGGACCCTCCCCCATGCGCCTTGGGCCATGAATTAACATGCGCCCCCAGTTAAAACAGCCTCCCCTGACCTGTGGTCAGAGAAAGCTGAGCCAGCCCCCAGGGGGAGTGGCTCAGGGTGTTGCCAGCCGCCCCCCTCCCCCCTTACAGCGCGAGGCCAACAGCCTGAGATGAGGCCACGCATCGCGCTAGCAGCCCAGGCACCAATATCCTCATTGTGAGGGCCCCGGCGGGGGAGACGCCAAAAGCCTGTGGTGAGGTGCCCCCCCCCCCCCCCCATGCACGCCCCTTGGCGCACCCCATGCGAAGCCCCACGCAGCGCTCCTGCGCCGCACCACAGCGCGCCCGTGCGCAGCCCCACGCAGCGCTCATGCGCAGCCCCAAACAGCGCTCATGCGCAGCCCCATGCTGCGCCCCTGCGTGTCCCCATGCCGCGCCCCTGCGCAGCCCCAAGCAGCGCTCATGCGCAGCCCCAAGCAGCGCTCACGCGCAGCCCCATGCTGCGCCCGTGTGTGTCCATGCTAGTGTATTGAGTAAGGTGCTCGAGGAAAACGGGGAGAATTTGGGGAAACTGGGGGCAAATGGCGGTTGGGGGGTGTGTTGAGTAGCGTGCTTGAGGAAAATGGGGTGAAATGGGGGAAACTGGGGGCAAATGGGGTTTGGAGGTGCAGCTATGGGTATAGTAACCCAATGGGCTATCAGACTTCAGACTTCAGACTTTTATGGACCACCCCCCCCAACCCCCAACACCCAAGCCCCCCATGATAGACCCCCCCCCCAATATCAGACTAGTGGACAAGTGGAAAATGGGAAAATATGGAACCTCGGAAAACGTTCAACATCGGGGAAAGCATAGTACCCCCCCCCCCCTGTTTCCAATCATAAAAGTGCACCCCCCCCCCCACCAGACACATAGGAACTTCACTTCAGGAAAAACAGGGATAAAAGGGCAGTACCCCCCCCTCCCAACCCCACAGAGACACGGGAACTTCACTTCAGGAAAATGTTGGGTTGGGGAAAATATGCCTGCATGTGTGCATGTCATGTTGTTTGCTCTCCTTTCGCTTGCAGCGGTAGGTAAGGTGAGTAAGCCCAGGAGGGGCCACCCCCTGGTAGAGTCATCATGTTTGGGATTGACATTGTGGTAGGTAAGGTGAGCAAGCCCAGGAGGGGCCACCCCCTGGAAGAGTCATTGCGGCTGTGTCTCCTGTGCATGCACATGACGCATTAAAGGGTAGGCCACGCGTGGTGCGCTCGGTAAACCCTTGTTTAGGTTACCCAGGGGCTCCGCCCTACGTTCTATAAGAGAACGGGCGGAGTTCCTTAAGCTTGCTTTCTTGGAAGGACCTGTTTTGGGACAGCGTATTATTTTCCACTCGAGGACCCGTATAATACGGCGAGGGTGTTTAGGTTCCTCAGCCCAAAACAGTGCCTGCATGTGAACCTCTCAGGTGGTGTAGGTCAGGGTGATTGGTGCACTTTGCTGTCTTCGACAGCACAATTTTTTGCCCAGCAAAAAGGGCGCGGATCACACCAAAGAAATGGGGAACCACCAAAGAAGATGCTGAACGACTCCGCCATGAAGGACACGTCCTCACGCTGCGCCGCAGTGCACTCCTTCCCTCCAACCCCTGGCAGGGGTACGCGTAATGGCGTCCCTGTCAGGCCACAGCAGCTTAGCAGCGCTGTGTGTTGCTTGCTTCTCTCATAGGATGGCTAGTAGGGCCTACGACCTCGTTGACAGCAGCACCAAGTAGCGTGTGCGTGTAGGAGTGGAAGGCCTGGATGACGTCATCCTTCGAAGGCGGGGTCCACAGTAGGGTGTGTAGGACCTACAGTGTGTGTGTCACTGTCCTGCCAGTTTCCTAGAATTTTAACAGGGTTTTCGGTGGGCAATGGCAGTGGTAGCCTAGGTTTTGGCCACATAGCAAACAGGCGTTTTCATGCCTCATAGCTTTTGGCCACCCCTCCCCTGCAGTAGGTAGGTAGTTAGACAAAACCAATACCTTGGCGTTAGCGCTGGGTATTCCCCAAGGTTTTCTGGTGCCAGCACAGAAATTGGGCACTTAGGGGCGGAGAGACGTGGGGCGTACCCCATCGCACCGTGTAAAGACAACCGCCGGGTTTAGCAAGGGTGCAGAAGTGGGTATAATTAGGACACCATTTCTGCAGCTTGCTCCAGGACCTCAGGCTAGCACACTCACACAGACATTTTGCTGTTCTTCCAATGTGATTGTGTAGAACACCCTGGAGGTGTTCAGGTTGTGTGTGGTCTAGGCCTTGGCGCCTACGACCATATACCCCTTCAGTGATGATGCTGCCAACAGCTGAGAAGGGGTTTTGACATGTTTGTTGCTGCATCCGATCAGAATGTGCTTATTATGCAGAACATCCTTGAGGTGTTTTAGATGTGTGTGGTCTAGGCCCTGGCGCCTACGACCACAGACCCCTTCGATGAAGAATGTGCTGACAACATGCAGAAGTCCCACTGTCATCCAAAAAAAAACCTGAGAAGGGGCTCTGCTATGTGTGTATTGGTGGTTGACAACTTGGAGGTAATTCGTTTTGATTTCACTTGGTCCTGATCTCCTGGTATATGTAATTGTTGCATGTTGTGCCTGTTGCTGAGACAAAGGGAAATGCGTGTATTGCATTGGAGACGCGTGTGCACTGAGCCTCTTCTACACATAGGGCACTCTTTTGTTACCTACCTCCCCCTTGAGGCGAGGAAGTCTGTCTTGGGTCTAGACCACTGCGTCTCTGACCCAGACATTGGATTTGGGTGTGCCCCACCGCCCGCTGCGCGCCGCAGTTTGCCATGTCGTCTAGCCCCCTTAGCGTGGCCTCTTCCGTCCCCTCCAGCCCTTCGTTTCCGGAATGTGGTTGGGGGGATCTGCCGGAGCTATTGCGGTTTGGAGACCAACCCCCCTCGCCACCGTGGGACTCTGACGCTGAGAAGTGTCTCAGCGAACTGGCCTCGCCCCAGCCTCCATTGCCAACACCGCCCCCCTCTCCCCCTTCACCAGCAACCTCTCCAACGCCAGTAAGTCCTCCACCGAGACCTCACGTTACCTCAACCCCATACCTGGTAGCCCTGGAAGCCGTGGAGGAGGCCCTGATGTGCACTGCCGTTCCACCGCCATCCCCCTCACAACCCCCCAAGTACGCACCCAAGGACCCCCCCAACCCCCCCAAACCCACTGTTCACGGGCCCTACAGTGCCAAAACATTGCAGCTCATCCGGGAGAATCACGGGGGTGGGGTTCAGTATTTCGTGGACGGGGTGCTAAACCGCCGTGCGATGTACCGGTTTGCGGTTCAGCAGCCCAAGAAAAACCCCTTGCGGGTGTGGCAGGAGGGCATGCGATTTAGCCGTTCGCATTTCCTTTCGAGGGACGAGGAGCATGCAGCAGTGGTGCTTGAAATCCTGTGTGCTACCCCAAACCCCCCCCGTATCCCCAAGCCGGCCCCACAACCTGTGCCTCGTCGGCCACTGCCCCCTCCAGCAAGTGATCAGGTGACACTGACCCAGTATAGCAGGCACCGCCGCTCCTCACTCCTCCCATTGGCTCCCGCCCCGAAGCGGCCGTGCCCCACCCCGCAGTACGGTTCATTGCTCCAGCGCCGTGCGTCTCAGTCCGCCCCCCCGCCGGAGAGGCCGCAGTTTGGGTCATTGCTGCCTGCGCAGCCCCCCCGCAACGTCCACAGACTTCGGCGAAACGTTCCAATTTCCAGCTCTTCGGCAAGTGTGCACCCGGCGTCTCTTACACATAGGGCACTCTTTTATTTCCAACCTCCCCCTTGAGGCGAGGAAGTGCGTCTTGGGTCTAGACCGTCGCGTCTCTGACCCAGACATCTGAGTTGGGCCGTGCCCCACCCCATCTCTCACCCCTTGCGGGAGTTCGCCCTCGGTCCCCGGCCACAGCGCCCCGACCAGGGTCGTCGTTCCCCTCCGTATCCACCCACTGCGGGCCGCTGAGCCGCAGGAGTTCGCCCTCGGTCCCCGGCCACAGCGCCCCGACCAGGGTCGTCGTTCCTCTCCGTACCCACCCACTGCGGGCCGCCGAGCCGCAGGAGTTCGCCCTCGCTCCCCGGCCACAGCGCCCCGACCAGGGTCGTCTTTCAACCCCCAACTCACCTACTGCAGGCCTCTGAGCCGCAGGAGTTCGCTCTCGGTCCCCGGCCACAGCGCCCCGACCCAGACAACATGCCAAACGGAGGGCAAACACAGCCCCATGGCCATTGGCAAGGCAAAGGCCCTCAGCACGGCAAAGGCAAAGGCCCACAGCAAGGCAAAGGCCCACAGCATGGCAAAGGGTATGGCCTTGCCCAAGGCAAAGGCCCTCAGCAAGGCAAAGGGCATGGCCTTGCACAAGGCAAAGGCACACAGCAAGGCAAAGGGCATGGCCTTGCGCAAGGCAAAGGCCCCCAGCAAGGCACAGGCAAAGGCCAAGCCCATCCACAAGGCAAAGGCCATGGCCCCCCACGAGGCAAAGGTCAGGCCCCCCCACAAGGCACAGGCTAAGGCCCGCCGCAAGGCAAAGGTCAGGCCCCACCACAAGGCACAGGCCAAGGCCCGCCGCAAGCCAAAGACAAGGCCCGGACCTTTGCGGAAACCCTTGCCCACGTGGACTATGACATCGACACGAACCCAACCGATGGATTCAACACCCGTTGGGCTGATTGCGATGCGTATGTCCACAAGGCATCCTTGGTGCACACCGTGCATGAGATCGCCGCTGCCCGGAGGTGGGCATGGGAGCAAGGTGCCCAGAGGGAGCTGTGGTTTGAGAAGGTTGAGACGCTGAAGGAGGACAAGCATGGCAACATGGTCCAGGTAATAGAATGGGCTGCTGAGCTCGAAGTTTGGGGCAACTACGAGCTGGCCGATGGGGATCTCATCCATGGATGGGACATGAAGCGGTCAGATGTCGCCACCCTTGACGTGGCACCAAACCCGGACTAGATTGGCAAGGTGCAAGGTGATGGCACCTCCGGTGACATGGTGACCATTGTTTGTGCGAACAAACCGCCCATCTTGCACATCCCCAAGTGGTGGTGCTGTGTCCTGCCTGACGAGGTAGCGTTCCGGTCGTTGCGTGAGGAGATACGGATGGGGGAGGCCTGGAACGCGTTGCTCAATGCCACCCGGCAAGAACCACGGCTGTCTAACAGCCTCCCTGCCGAGGACCAGCAGATCCTGCGTCACCTTGTGGAGCCTCATAACCTGAACCCCTCCCAAGCCTTGGCTGTCCGGCAATGTCTGGATGAGGGTGCTGTTGTCTCCTCCATGACTGGGGGGGCCGGCACGGGGAAGTCGGAGACCCTGGTGGCCTGCATCAAGGCAGTGATGTGGCAGCAGGGGTACTTCGACGCATGCATCCCGAATCCCAAGGCGCCAGATTCGATACACACTGGCAGGAAAGGGGGGGGGGCACCAACCGACAACCCCCCTCGGGCATGCATCTTGGTCACCGCCCCAACAAACACACATGTCGACAACCTGATACTGCGGGTGATCCAATCGGCAGAACAGGATCTTGTCTTCTCAAAGGCGGTCTTGAAGGACCACCCCGTGCCCTGGATGCGGTTCCGAGCTGCAAGGGGCCGGACCCCCCCAGGTTTGGAGCCGTACAACCAAGCAACAGTTGGCCGATCATTCGGACTGCAATGGCACATTGCAGTGTGCCCTCAACAGCTGCCGGGTGCTCTTTGCAACAGCTGGTATCGTCGCCACACGGCGGAAGTTGTTGCTACAGGGTGACCCACAAACTCGGTTCGCATTCAGCTTCGTGGATGAGTCCTCAAGGCATAGCATCCCAGTGGGTCTGGACTTGGCAGCTTTTGGGGCACACTGCACCTTTTGTGGGGATGCCGGTCAACTGCGCCCATACAGTGCCATCACTCTTCTTGCAGCTGCAGCGAAAGCGGAAGGGGATAAAAAGGGGAAAGGGGCCAAGGTGACGGCTCAACATATTGCATGGCCGCAGTCCGAGCATTTTGCTAACCTCAACGTGCACCTTGACCAGCGACCAGGGATGCAATATGGTGACTCGCAGCGCTTCGCCACAAGTAGTGTGTTGCAGTTTGTCCTGTACCGTACAAGGTGTACTGCGTGTGTCCTAACCCAGCAATTCCGCATGGACGTGCCTTTGGCAACGGTGGTGCGTGGGCTGTTCACGGGGGGGTCCTTGGGCTGGTACCCCGCCTCGGCCCCAGTATTACCCCCCCCCCGTTGTTGGCAGGGCAACACATCCGCATAGTCAGCGCAGACGATCCTGAGTGGAAATCGGAGCTGACACGGTACGGGATGTCGGACGCCCGGGTGGGGTTACTGAGAAGGGAGGTTAGCAGAGCATTGGAGAGCCTTGTCATGGACGAGGCCATGCGCAATCAGGGGAACACGAGCAAGGAGGGGGCCTGGCTGGTGCTGCACTTTCTGGAGCATGCACAGAATGCAAATGCGTACCCCCCCAAGTCAGTGGCAATCGCCACCACACACTATGCGCAGATGCTATGGCTGCAGCACCGTGTGTGGGAGGCCTGGCGCCGGCTGCATGGGGACCAGGCATATGAGTGTGTGCAGATGATCGCCACCCTGGACCGGTACCAGGGTCTGCATGCTCCGGTTGTCCTTGCCTCCCTGGTCTCCTCGGAGCCGGGGATCGTGAGGGACGTGGTGCGGGCAAACACACTAACCAGCAGGGCCCAATCCGAGCTGCATCTTTTCGGGGCCTTTCTCGGTTGGGAGCTGTCCCCCCTCACTGCGGGTTGGTTGAGTGGGCTGAGGGTGATGGCTGCCGAACTGCAGAATTTCCCTTCCCCAGACGACGTATAGAAGGTGCACCTCCCGGGGGTTCTGTACCAACGGCCCACCCTTGCCAAAAAAGAGGAGGGCGTCATCTACAAGTTCAAGGGGGGGGGGGGGGTTGGGGGTGGTGGGGCAGTGGCTTTGGAAACCGTGGAGGAAGCATGCCAAAGCCCTTGACCCCCGGGGATTCTCCCCCCCCCCAGAGTGACCAATTGTTGGACTGGGAGCGGATCATGGCCAACAAGAGGGTTGGGACACTGGAGATGCGGGTGCGCCTGGAAGTGGGGGACGTAGAACCAAAGCACCTCGGGCTGACCCTCCCCGATTTCACGGAGTGGGCATTGCCCTACAGCCTCATCAGGGATGAGGACACAGACTGGGCAGGGTGGCATGACATTGACGGGTTGGAGAGAGTGTGCCACACACAAGATTTGCCGGACCACGAGCAAAGGCCGGTGCAGTTTCTGGTGACCAAGCCCTTCCGCGACGCCCAAACCTATCCCAACCCCCCCCCGGTCATCTGGCTACCGCACTGTGTCTCTGCCTGTGTGGCAGGATGCCTACAAGCACGTGGACACGGTAGGCTTCCTGGGCGATGACTTCTGCACACCCTTGGGGGTGTATGTGGCGTCTTTGCTTCATGGGGTGAGAGAGTGTGAGGGGGGGCGCGATGTGTGTGCCCCACATGCTGTTCACCGTGGACATGCCGAGCACTGTGGTTGGAAGCCATTGCCGGATCGTGTGAAGCGGTATGTCCTTGGCATGGTCGCACCGGCAGAGAAGCCTACAGGATCAATTGGTCTTCGGTTCGGACCGCAAAAATCATGACATGACACTGGCTCTGTGGAACATTGGACAGCCTAACCCTAACCCTAACCCTAACCCTAACCCTAACCAATTGTGGCGCATGTGGAGGTGTGCGTGGGACATGGGACATTGAGAATGGATGGTACATGGAACGTCATGGGTTGCCGGCCACAATCTGAGGGTCTCTGTTGTCCGCCTCTCGTCTATGTGCAGTGTTTGCTTCCGTGCTTCAAGGCGTCATGAACCTCTATAGAAACCCCCCCCTCCCCCGATTCCTGACGTACCCAGGGTCCCCATGAGGTGGCCCAAGTTGGTGTGATGTCCTTGCCTTGGCGCAACGACTTGCACCCCTAGAACGTATGACAAACTGTGTGGGACATTTTGGCAGTGCAGGGAACATCAAGGTGTCACCATGGAATAATTTGCACCTCCATGAACGTTATTTGATCACTCCATGAATATTCGCCCTCCGTGAATTATTTATGCCCCTCCGTGAATTATTTGGGCCCTCCGTGAATTATTTGGGCCCCTCCGTGAATTGTTTATGCCCCTCCGTGAATTATTTGAGCGCTCCGTGAAATATTTGTGCCCCTCCGTGAATTATTTGGGCCCTCCGTGAAATATTTATGCCCCTCCATGAATTATTTGGGCCCTCCGTGAATTATTTATGCCCCTCCGTGAATTATTTATGCCCTCCGTGAATTGTTTATGCCCCTCCGTGAATTCTTTGATGCCTCCGTGAATTATTTGGGCCCCTCCGTGAATTATTTGAGCCCTCCGTTAATTATCTGATGCCTCCGTGAATTTTTTGGGCCCCTCCGTGAATTATTTTAGCCCTCTGTGAAATATTTATGCCCCTCCGTGATTTATTTGGGCCCTCCGTGAATTATTTATGCCCCTCCGTGAATTATTTATGCCCTCCGTGAATTGTTTATGCCCCTCCGTGAATTTTTTGATGCCTCCGTGAATTATTTGGGCCCCTCCGTGAATTTTTTGATGCCTCCGTGAAATATTTATGCCCCTCCTCGAATTATTTGGGCCCTCCGTGAATTATTTATGCCCCTCCGTGAAATATTTGGGCCCTCCGTGAACTATTTATGCCCCTCCTCGAATTATTTGGGCCCTCCGTGAATTATTTATGCCCCTCCGGGAATTATTTGGGCCCTCCGTGAATTATTTGTGCCCCTCCGTGAATTATTTATGCCCTCCGTGAATTATTTATGCCCCTCCGTGAATTGTTTGATGCCTCCGTGAATTATTTATGCCCCCCCGTGAATTATTTGAGCCCTCCCTGAAATATTTATGCCCCTCTGTGAATTATTTGGGCCCTCCGTGAATTATTTATGCCCCTCCGTGAATTATTTGGGCCCTCCGTGAATTATTTGGGCCCCTCCGTGAATTATTTGGGCCCTCCGTGAATTGTTTATGCCCCTCCGTGAATTATTTGAGCCCTCTGTGAAATATTTAATGCCTCCGTGAATTATTTATGCCCCTCCGTGAATTATTTGAGCCCTCCGTGAATTATTTATGCCCCTCCTTGAATTATTTGATGCCTCCGTGAATTTTTTCTTCCCCTCCGTGAATTATTTATGCCCTCCGTGAATTATTTATGCCCCTCCGTGAATTATTTATGCCCCTCCGTGAATTATTTATGCCCCTCGGTGAATTATTTATGCCCCTCCGTGGATTGTTTATGCCCCTCAGTGAATTATTTGATGCCTCCGTGAATTATTTATGCTCCTCCGTGAATTATTTGAGCCCTCCGTGAAATATTAATGCCCCTCCGTGAATTATTTGGGCCCTCCGTGAATTATTTATGCCCCTCCGTGAATCATTTCTGCCCTCCGTGAAATATTTATGCCCCTCCGTGAATTATTTGGGCCCTCCGTGAATCATTTATGCCCCCCGTGAATTGTTTATGCCCCTCCGTGAATTATTTGATGCCTCCGTGAATTATTCCGGCCCCTCCGTGAATTATTTGAGCCCTCCGTGAAATATTTATGCCCCTCCGTGAATTATTTGGGCCCTCCGTGAATTATTTATGGCCCTCCGTGAATTATTTGGGCCCTCCGTGAATTATTTGGGCCCTCCGTGAATTGTTTATGCCCCTCCGTGAATTATTTATGCCCCTCCGTGAAATATTTGATGCCTCCGTGAATTATTTATGCCCCTCCGTAAATTTTTTGAGCCCTCCGTGAATTATTTATCCCCTTCCGTGAATTATTTGATGCCTCCGTGAATTATTTATGCCCCTCCGTGAATTATTTATGCCCTCCGTGAATTATTTATGCCCCTCTGTGAATTTTTTGATGCCTCCGTGAATTCTTTATGCCCCTCCGTGAATTATTTGAGCCCTCCGTGAAATATTTATGCCCCTCCGTGAATTATTTGGGCCCTCCGTGAATTATTTATGCCCCTCCGTGAATTATCTGGGCCCTCCGTGAATTATCTGGGCCCTCCGTGAATTATTTGGGCCCTCCGTGAATTGTTTATGCCGCTCCGTGAATTATTTGAGCCCTCTGTGAAATATTTGATGCCTGCGTGAATTATTTATGCCCCTCCGTGAATTATTTGAGCCCTCCGTGAATTGTTTATGCCCCTCCGTGAATTATTTCATGCCTCCGTGAATTATTTATGCCCCTCCGTGAATTATTTATGCCCTCCGTGAATTATTTATGCCCCTCCGTGAATTATTTGATGCCTCCGTGAATTATTTATGCCCCTCCGTGAATTATTTGAGCCCTCCGTGAAATATTTATGCCCCTCCGTGAATTATTTGGGCCCTCCGTGAATTATTTATGCCCCTCCGTGAATTATTTATGCCCCTCCGTGAATTATTTATGCCCCTCCGTGAATTGGTAATGCCCCTCCGTGAATTATTTATGCCCTCCGTGGATTGTTTATGCCCCTCCGTGAATTATTTGATGCCTCCGTGAATTGTTTATGCCCCTTTGTGAATTATTTGGGCCCTCCGTGAATTTTTTATGCCCCTCCGTGAATTATTTATGCCCTCCGTGAAATATTTATGCCCCTCCGTGAATTATTTGGGCCCTCCCTGAATTATTTATGCCCCTCCGTGAATTATTTATGCCCTCCGTGAATTGTTTATGCCCCTCCGTGAATTATTTATGCCCTCCGTGAATTGTTTATGCCCCTCCGTGAATTATTTATGCCCTCCGTGAAATATTTATGCCCCTCCGTGAATTATTTGGGCCCTCCCTGAATTATTTATGCCCCTCCGTGAATTATTTATGCCCTCCGTGAATTGTTTATGCCCCTCCGTGAATTATTTGATGCCTCCGTGAATTATTTGGGCCCCTCCGTGAATTATTTGAGCCCTCCGTGAATTATTTGATGCCTCCGTGAATTATTTGGGCCCCTCCGTGAATTATTTGAGCCCTCCGTGAAATATTTATGCCCCTCCGTGAATTATTTGGGCCCTCCGTGAATTATTTATGCCCCTCCGTGAATTTTTTATGCCCTCCGTGAATTGTTTATGCCCCTCCGTGAATTATTTGATGCCTCCGTGAATTACTTGGGCCCCTCCGTGAATTTTTTGAGCCCTCCGTGAAATATTTATGCCCCTCCTCGAATTATTTGGGCCCTCCGTGAATTATTTATGCCCCTCCGTGAAATATTTGGGCCCTCCGTGAACTATTTGGGCCCTCCGTGAATTATTTATGCCCCTCGGTGAATTATTTGAGCCCTCCGTGAATTATTTATGCCCCTCCGTGAACTAGTTGGGCCCTCCGTGAATTATTTATGCCCCTCCGTGAATTTTTTGGGCCCTCCGTGAATTATTTATGCCCCTCCGTGAATTATTTATGCCCTCCGTGAATTATTTATGCCCCTCCGTGAATTGTTTGATGCCTCCGTGAATTATTTATGCCCCTCCGTGAATTATTTGAGCCCTCCGTGAATTATTTATGCCCCTCCGTGAATTATTTATGCCCTCCGTGAATTGTTTATGCCCCTCCGTGAATTATTTGATGCCTCCGTGAATTATTTGGGCCCCTCCGTGAATTTTTTGAGCCCTCCGTGAAATATTTATGCCCCTCCTCGAATTATTTGGGCCCTCCGTGAATTATTTATGCCCCTCCGTGAAATATTTGGGCCCTCCGTGAACTATTTGGGCCCTCCGTGAATTATTTATGCCCCTCCGTGAATTATTTGGGCCCTCCGTGAATTATTTATGCCCCTCCGTGAATTATTTATGCCCTCCGTGAATTATTTATTGCCCTCCGTGAATTATTTATGCCCCTCCGTGAATTATTTATGCCCCTCCGTGAATTATTTGAGCCCTCCGTGAAATATTTATGCCCCTCTGTGAATTATTTGGGCCCTCCGTGAATTATTTATGCCCCTCTGTGAATTATTTGGGCCCTCCGTGAATTATTTGGGCCCTCCGTGAATTGTTTATGCCCCTCCGTAAATTTTTTGAGCCCTCTGTGAAAAATTTAATGCCTCCGTGAATTATTTATGCCCCTCCGTGAATTATTTGAGCCCTCCGTGAATTATTTATGCCCCTCCTTGAATTATTTGATGCCTCCGTGAATTTTTTCTTCCCCTCCGTGAATTATTTATGCCCTCCGTGAATTATTTATGCCCCTCCGTGAATTATTTATGCCCCTCCGTGAATTATTTATGCCCCTCGGTGAATTATTTATGCCCCTCCGTGGATTGTTTATGCCCCTCCGTGAATTATTTGATGCCTCCGTGAATTATTTATGCTCCTCCGTGAATTATTTGAGCCCTCCGTGAAATATTAATGCCCCTCCGTGAATTATTTGGGCCCTCCGTGAATTATTTATGCCCCTCCGTGAATCATTTCTGCCCTCCGTGAAATATTTATGCCCCTCCGTGAATTATTTGGGCCCTCCGTGAATCATTTATGCCCCTCCGTGAATTATTTATGCCCCCCGTGAATTGTTTATGCCCCTCCGCGAATTATTTGATGCCTCCGTGAATTATTTGGGCCCCTCCGTGAATTATTTGAGCCCTCCGTGAAATATTTATGCCCCTCCGTGAATTATTTGGGCCCTCCGTGAATTATTTATGGCCCTCCGTGAATTATTTGGGCCCTCCGTGAATTATTTGGGCCCTCCGTGAATTGTTTATGCCCCTCCGTGAATTATTTATGCCCCTCCGTGAAATATTTGATGCCTCCGTGAATTATTTATGCCCCTCCGTAAATTTTTTGAGCCCTCCGTGAATTATTTATCCCCTTCCGTGAATTATTTGATGCCTCCGTGAATTATTTATGCCCCTCCGTGAATTATTTATGCCCTCCGTGAATTATTTATGCCCCTCTGTGAATTTTTTGATGCCTCCGTGAATTCTTTATGCCCCTCCGTGAATTTTTTGAGCCCTCCGTGAAATATTTATGCCCCTCCGTGAATTATTTGGGCCCTCCGTGAATTATTTATGCCCCTCCGTGAATTATCTGGGCCCTCCGTGAATTATTTGGGCCCTCCGTGAATTGTTTATGCCGCTCCGTGAATTATTTGAGCCCTCCGTGAAATATTTGATGCCTGCGTGAATTATTTATGCCCCTCCGTGAATTATTTGAGCCCTCCGTGAATTGTTTATGCCCCTCCGTGAATTATTTCATGCCTCCGTGAATTATTTATGCCCCTCCGTGAATTATTTATGCCCTCCGTGAATTATTTATGCCCCTCCGTGAATTATTTGATGCCTCCGTGAATTATTTATGCCCCTCCGTGAATTATTTGAGCCCTCCGTGAAATATTTATGCCCCTCCGTGAATTATTTGGGCCCTCCGTGAATTATTTATGCCCCTCCGTGAATTATTTATGCCCCTCCGTGAATTGGTAATGCCCCTCCGTGAATTATTTATGCCCTCCGTGGTTTGTTTATGCCCCTCCGTGAATTATTTGATGCCTCCGTGAATTGTTTATGCCCCTCCGTGAATCATTTGGGCCCTCCGTCAATTATTTATGCCCCTCCGTGAATTATTTATGCCCTCCGTGAAATATTTATGCCCCTCCGTGAATTATTTGGGCCCTCCCTGAATTATTTATGCCCCTCCGTGAATTATTTATGCCCTCCGTGAATTGTTTATGCCCCTCCGTGAATTATTTGATGCCTCCGTGAATTATTTGGGCCCCTCCGTGAATTATTTGAGCCCTCCGTGAATTATTTGATGCCTCCGTGAATTATTTGGGCCCCTCCGTGAATTATTTGAGCCCTCCGTGAAATATTTATGCCCCTCCGTGAATTATTTGGGCCCTCCGTGAATTATTTATGCCCCTCCGTGAATTTTTTATGCCCTCCGTGAATTGTTTATGCCCCTCCGTGAATTATTTGATGCCTCCGTGAATTACTTGGGCCCCTCCGTGAATTTTTTGAGCCCTCCGTGAAATATTTATGCCCCTCCTCAAATTATTTGGGCCCTCCGTGAATTATTTATGCCCCTCCGTGAAATATTTGGGCCCTCCGTGAACTATTTGGGCCCTCCGTGAATTATTTATGCCCCTCCGTGAATTATTTGAGCCCTCCGTGAATTATTTATGCCCCTCCGTGAACTAGTTGGGCCCTCCGTGAATTATTTATGCCCCTCCGTGAATTATTTGGGCCCTCCGTGAATTATTTATGCCCCTCCGTGAATTATTTATGCCCTCCGTGAATTGTTTATGCCCCTCCGTGAATTATTTGATGCCTCCGTGAATTATTTGGGCCCCTCCGTGAATTTTTTGAGCCCTCCGTGAAATATTTATGCCCCTCCTCGAATTATTTCGGCCCTCCGTGAATTATTTATGCCCCTCCGTGAAATATTTGGGCCCTCCGTGAACTATTTGGGCCCTCCGTGAATTATTTATGCCCCTCCGTGAATTATTTGGGCCCTCCGTGAATTATTTATGCCCCTCCGTGAATTATTTATGCCCTCCGTGAATTATTTATTGCCCTCCGTGAATTATTTATGCCCCTCCGTGAATTATTTATGCCCCTCCGTGAATTATTTGAGCCCTCCGTGAAATATTTATGCCCCTCTGTGAATTATTTGGGCCCTCCGTGAATTATTTATGCCCCTCTGTGAATTATTTGGGCCCTCCGTGAATTATTTGGGCCCTCCGTGAATTGTTTATGCCCCTCCGTGAATTATTTGAGCCCTCTGTGAAATATTTAATGCCTCCGTGAATTATTTATGCCCCTCCGTGAATTATTTGAGCCCTCCGTGAATTATTTATGCCCCTCCTTGAATGATTTTATGCCTCCGTGACTTTTTTCTTCCCCTCCGTGAATTATTTATGCCCTCCGTGAATTATTTATGCCCCTCCGTGAATTATTTATGCCCCTCCGTGAATTATTTATGCCCCTCGGTGAATTATTTATGCCCCTCCGTGGATTGTTTATGCCCCTCCGTGAATTATTTGATGCCTCCGTGAATTATTTATGCTCCTCCGTGAATTATTTGAGCCCTCCGTGAAATATTAATGCCCCTCCGTGAATTATTTGGGCCCTCCGTGAATTATCTATGCCCCTCCGTGAATCATTTCTGCCCTCCGTGAAATATTTATGCCCCTCCGTGAATTATTTGGGCCCTCCGTGAATCATTTATGCCCCTCCGTGAATTATTTATGCCCCCCGTGAATTGTTTATGCCCCTCCGCGAATTATTTGATGCCTCCGTGAATTATTTGGGCCCCTCCGTGAATTATTTGAGCCCTCCGTGAAATATTTATGCCCCTCCGTGAATTATTTGGGCCCTCCGTGAATTATTTATGGCCCTCCGTGAATTATTTTGGCCCTCCGTGAATTATTTGGGCCCTCCGTGAATTGTTTATGCCCCTCCGTGAATTATTTATGCCCCTCCGTGAAATATTTGATGCCTCCGTGAATTATTTATGCCCCTCCGTAAATTTTTTGAGCCCTCCGTGAATTATTTATCCCCTTCCGTGAATTATTTGATGCCTCCGTGAATTATTTATGCCCCTCCGTGAATTATTTATGCCCTCCGTGAATTATTTATGCCCCTCTGTGAATTTTTTGATGCCTCCGTGAATTCTTTATGCCCCTCCGTGAATTATTTGAGCCCTCCGTGAAATATTTATGCCCCTCCGTGAATTATTTGGGCCCTCCGTGAATTATTTATGCCCCTCCGTGAATTATTTGGGCCCTCCGTGAATTATTTGGGCCCTCCGTGAATTGTTTATGCCCCTCCGTGAATTATTTGAGCCCTCCGTGAAATATTTGATGCCTGCGTGAATTATTTATGCCCCTCCGTGAATTATTTGAGCCCTCCGTGAATTGTTTATGCCCCTCCGTGAATTATTTCATGCCTCCGTGAATTATTTATGTCCCTCCGTGAATTATTTATGCCCTCCGTGAATTATTTATGCCCCTCCGTGAATTATTTGATGCCTCCGTGAATTATTTATGCCCCTCCGTGAATTATTTGAGCCCTCCGTGAAATATTTATGCCCCTCCGTGAATTATTTGGGCCCTCCGTGAATTATTTATGCCCCTCCGTGAATTATTTATGCCCCTCCGTGAATTTTTTATGCCCCTCCGTGAATTATTTATGCCCTCCGTGGATTGTTTATGCCCCTCCGTGAATTATTTGATGCCTCCGTGAATTGTTTATGCCCCTCCGTGAATTATTTGGGCCCTCCGTGAATTATTTATGCCCCTCCGTGAATTATTTATGCCCTCCGTGAAATATTTATGCCCCTCCGTGAATTTTTTGGGCCCTCCCTGAATTATTTATGCCCCTCCGTGAATTATTTATGCCCTCCGTGAATTGTTTATGCCCCTCCGTGAATTATTTGATGCCTCCGTGAATTATTTGGGCCCCTCCGTGAATTATTTGAGCCCTCCGTGAATTATTTGATGCCTCCGTGAATTATTTGGGCCCCTCCGTGAATTATTTGAGCCCTCCGTGAAATATTTATGCCCCTCCGTGAATTATTTGGGCCCTCCGTGAATTATTTATGCCCCTCCGTGAATTATTTATGCCCTCCGTGAATTGTTTATGCCCCTCCGTGAATTATTTGATGCCTCCGTGAATTATTTGGGCCCCTCCGTGAATTTTTTGAGCCCTCCGTGAAATATTTATGCCCCTCCGTGAATTATTTGGCCCCTCCGTGAATTATTTGGGCCCTCCGTGAATTATTTATGCCCCTCCGTGAATTATTTGAGCCCTCTGTGAAATATTTGGGCCCTCCGTGAATTGTTTATGCCCCTCCGTGAATTATTTGAGCCCTCCGTGAAATATTTGATGCCTGCGTGAATTATTTATGCCCCTCCGTGAATTATTTGAGCCCTCCGTGAATTGTTTATGCCCCTCCGTGAATTATTTCATGCCTCCGTGAATTATTTATGCCCCTCCGTGAATTATTTATGCCCTCCGTGAATTATTTATGCCCCTCCGTGAATTATTTGATGCCTCCGTGAATTATTTATGCCCCTCCGTGAATTATTTGAGCCCTCCGTGAAATATTTATGCCCCTCCGTGAATTATTTATGCCCTCCGTGGATTGTTTATGCCCCTCCGTGAATTATTTGATGCCTCCGTGAATTGTTTATGCCCCTCCGTGAATTATTTGGGCCGTCCGTGAATTATTTATGCCCCTCCGTGAATTATTTATGCCCCCCGTGAAATATTTATGCCCCTCCGTGAATTTTTTGGGCCCTCCCTGAATTATTTATGCCCCTCCGTGAATTATTTATGCCCTCCGTGAATTGTTTATGCCCCTCCGTGAATTATTTGATGCCTCCGTGAATTATTTGGGCCCCTCCGTGAATTATTTGAGCCCTCCGTGAATTATTTGATGCCTCCGTGAATTATTTGGGCCCCTCCGTGAATTATTTGAGCCCTCCGTGAAATATTTATGCCCCTCCGTGAATTATTTGGGCCCTCCGTGAATTATTTATGCCCCTCCGTGAATTATTTATGCCCTCCGTGAATTGTTTATGCCCCTCCGTGAATTATTTGATGCCTCCGTGAATTATTTGGGCCCCTCCGTGAATTTTTTGAGCCCTCCGTGAAATATTTATGCCCCTCCTCGAATTATTTGGGCCCTCCGTGAATTATTTATGCCCCTCCGTGAAATATTTGGGCCCTCCGTGAACTATTTGGGCCCTCCGTGAATTATTTATGCCCCTCCGTGAATTATTTGGGCCCTCCGTGAATTATTTATGCCCCTCCGTGAATCATTTCTGCCCTCCGTGAAATATTTATGCCCCTCCGTGAATTATTTGGGCCCTCCGTGAATCATTTATGCCCCTCCGTGAATTATTTATGCCCCCCGTGAATTGTTTATGCCCCTCCGTGAATTATTTGATGCCTCCGTGAATCATTTGGGCCCCTCCGTGAATTATTTGGGCCCTCCGTGAATTATTTATGCCCCTCCGTGAATTATGTATGCCCTCCGTGAATTGTTTATGCCCCTCCGTGAATTATTTGATGCCTCCGTGAATTATTTGGGCCCCTCCGTGAATTTTTTGAGCCCTCCGTGAAATATTTATGCCCCTCCTCGAATTATTTGGGCCCTCCGTGAATTATTTATGCCCCTCCGTGAAATATTTGGGCCCTCCGTGAACTATTTGGGCCCTCCGTGAATTTTTTATGCCCCTCCGTGAATTGTTTGATGCCTCCGTGAATTATTTATGCCCCTCCGTGAATTATTTGAGCCCTCCGTGAAATATTTATGCCCCTCTGTGAATTATTTGGGCCCTCCGTGAATTATTTATGCCCCTCTGTGAATTATTTGGGCCCTCCGTGAATTATTTGGGCCCCTCCGTGAATTATTTGGGCCCTCCGTGAATTATTTATGCCCCTCCGTGAAATATTTGGGCCCTCCGTGAACTATTTGGGCCCTCCGTGAATTATTTATGCCCCTCCGTGAATTATTTGGGCCCTCGGTGAATTATTTATGCCCCTCCGTGAATTATTTGGGCCCTCGGTGAATTATTTATGCCCCTCCGTGAATTATTTATGCCCTCCGTGAATTGTTTATGCCCCTCCGTGAATTATTTGGTGCCTCCGTGAATTATTTGGGCCCCTCCGTGAATTTTTTGAGCCCTCCGTGAAATATTTATGCCCCTCCGTGAATTATTTGGCCCCTCCGTGAATTATTTGGGCCCTCCGTGAATTATTTATGCCCCTCCGTGAATTATTTGAGCCCTCTGTGAAATATTTGGGCCCTCCGTGAATTGTTTATGCCCCTCCGTGAATTATTTGAGCCCTCCGTGAAATATTTGATGCCTGCGTGAATTATTTATGCCCCTCCGTGAATTATTTGAGCCCTCCGTGAATTGTTTATGCCCCTCCGTGAATTATTTCATGCCTCCGTGAATTATTTATGCCCCTCCGTGAATTATTTATGCCCTCCGTGAATTATTTATGCCCCTCCGTGAATTATTTGATGCCTCCGTGAATTATTTATGCCCCTCCGTGAATTATTTGAGCCCTCCGTGAAATATTTATGCCCCTCCGTGAATTATTTATGCCCTCCGTGGATTGTTTATGCCCCTCCGTGAATTATTTGATGCCTCCGTGAATTGTTTATGCCCCTCCGTGAATTATTTGGGCCGTCCGTGAATTATTTATGCCCCTCCGTGAATTATTTATGCCCCCCGTGAAATATTTATGCCCCTCCGTGAATTTTTTGGGCCCTCCCTGAATTATTTATGCCCCTCCGTGAATTATTTATGCCCTCCGTGAATTGTTTATGCCCCTCCGTGAATTATTTGATGCCTCCGTGAATTATTTGGGCCCCTCCGTGAATTATTTGAGCCCTCCGTGAATTATTTGATGCCTCCGTGAATTATTTGGGCCCCTCCGTGAATTATTTGAGCCCTCCGTGAAATATTTATGCCCCTCCGTGAATTATTTGGGCCCTCCGTGAATTATTTATGCCCCTCCGTGAATTATTTATGCCCTCCGTGAATTGTTTATGCCCCTCCGTGAATTATTTGATGCCTCCGTGAATTATTTGGGCCCCTCCGTGAATTTTTTGAGCCCTCCGTGAAATATTTATGCCCCTCCTCGAATTATTTGGGCCCTCCGTGAATTATTTATGCCCCTCCGTGAAATATTTGGGCCCTCCGTGAACTATTTGGGCCCTCCGTGAATTATTTATGCCCCTCCGTGAATTATTTGGGCCCTCCGTGAATTATTTATGCCCCTCCGTGAATCATTTCTGCCCTCCGTGAAATATTTATGCCCCTCCGTGAATTATTTGGGCCCTCCGTGAATCATTTATGCCCCTCCGTGAATTATTTATGCCCCCCGTGAATTGTTTATGCCCCTCCGTGAATTATTTGATGCCTCCGTGAATCATTTGGGCCCCTCCGTGAATTATTTGGGCCCTCCGTGAATTATTTATGCCCCTCCGTGAATTATGTATGCCCTCCGTGAATTGTTTATGCCCCTCCGTGAATTATTTGATGCCTCCGTGAATTATTTGGGCCCCTCCGTGAATTTTTTGAGCCCTCCGTGAAATATTTATGCCCCTCCTCGAATTATTTGGGCCCTCCGTGAATTATTTATGCCCCTCCGTGAAATATTTGGGCCCTCCGTGAACTATTTGGGCCCTCCGTGAATTTTTTATGCCCCTCCGTGAATTGTTTGATGCCTCCGTGAATTATTTATGCCCCTCCGTGAATTATTTGAGCCCTCCGTGAAATATTTATGCCCCTCTGTGAATTATTTGGGCCCTCCGTGAATTATTTATGCCCCTCTGTGAATTATTTGGGCCCTCCGTGAATTATTTGGGCCCCTCCGTGAATTATTTGGGCCCTCCGTGAATTATTTATGCCCCTCCGTGAAATATTTGGGCCCTCCGTGAACTATTTGGGCCCTCCGTGAATTATTTATGCCCCTCCGTGAATTATTTGGGCCCTCGGTGAATTATTTATGCCCCTCCGTGAATTATTTATGCCCTCCGTGAATTATTTATGCCCCTCCGTGAATTATTTGATGCCTCCGTGAATTATTTATGCCCCTCCGTGAATTATTTGAGCCCTCCGTGAAATATTTATGCCCCTCTGTGAATTATTTGGGCCCTCCGTGAAATATTTATGCCCCTCCGTGAATTTTTTGGGCCCTCCGTGAATCATTTATGCCCCTCCGTGAATTATTTATGCCCCCCGTGAATTGTTTATGCCCCTCTGTGAATTATTTGAGCCCTCCGTGAAATATTTATGCCCCTCCGTGAATTATTTGGGCCCTCCGTGAATTATTTATGTCCCTCCGTGAATTATTTGGGCCCTCCGTGAATTATTTGGGCCCTCCGTGAATTGTTTATGCCCCTCCGTGAATTATTTATGCCCCTCCGTGAAATATTTCATGCCTCCGTGAATTTTTTATGCCCCTCCGTAAATTTTTTGAGCCCTCCGTGAATTATTTATGCCCCTCTGTGAATTTTTTGATGCCTCCGTGAATTCTTTATGCCCCTCCGTGAATTATTTGAGCCCTCCGTGAAATATTTATGCCCCTCCGTGAATTATTTGGGCCCTCCGTGAATTTTTTATGCCCCTCCGTGAATTATTTGGGCCCTCCGTGAATTATTTGGGCCCTCGGTGAATTGTTTATGCCCCTCCGTGAATTATTTGAGCCCTCCGTGAAATATTTGATGCCTGCGTGAATTATTTATGCCCCTCCGTGAATTATTTGAGCCCTCCGTGAATTGTTTATGCCCCTCCGTGAATTATTTCATGCCTCCGTGAATTATTTATGCCCCTCCGTGAATTATTTGAGCCCTCCGTGAAATATTTATGCCCCTCCGTGAATTATTTGGGCCCTCCGTGAATTATTTATGTCCCTCCGTGAATTATTTATGCCCCTCCGTGAATTATTTTTGCCCCTCCGTGAATTATTTATGCCCTCCGTGGATTGTTTATGCCCCTCCGTGAATTATTTGATGCCTCCGTGAATTGTTTATGCCCCTCCGTGAATTATTTGGGCCCTCCGTGAATTATTTATCCCCCTCCGTAAATTATTTATGCCCTCCGTGAAATATTTATGCCCCTCCGTGAATTATTCAGGCCCTCCCTGAATTATTTATGCCCCTCCGTGAATTATTTATGCCCCTCCGTGAATTATTTGATGCCTCCGTGAATTATTTGGGCCCCTCCGTGAATTATTTGAGCCCTCCGTGAATTATTGGATGCCTCCGTGAATTATTTGGGCCCCTCCGTGAATTTTTTGATCCCTCCGTGAAATATTTATGCCCCTCCTCGAATTATTTGGGCCCTCCGTGAATTATTTATGCCCCTCCGTGAAATATTTGGGCCCTCCGTGAACTATTTGGGCCCTCCGTGAATTATTTATGCCCCTCCGTGAATTATTTGGGCCCTCCGTGAATTATTTATGCCCCTCCGTGAATTATTTATGCCCTCCGTGAATTATTTATGCCCCTCCGTGAATTGTTTGATGCCTCCGTGAATTATTTATGCCCCTCCGTGAATTATTTGAGCCCTCCGTGAAATATTTATGCCCCTCTGTGAATTATTTGGGCCCTCCGTGAAATATTTATGCCCCTCCGTGAATTATTTGGGCCCTCCTTGAATCATTTATGCCCCTCCGTGAATTATTTATGCCCCCCGTGAATTGTTTATGCCCCTCTGTGAATTTTTTGAGCCCTCCGTGAAATATTTATGCCCCTCCGTGAATTATTTGGGCCCTCCGTGAATTATTTATGTCCCTCCGTGAATTATTTGGGCCCTCCGTGAATTATTTGGGCCCTCCGTGAATTGTTTATGCCCCTCCGTGAATTATTTATGCCCCTCCGTGAAATATTTGATGCCTCCGTGAATTTTTTATGCCCCTCCGTAAATTTTTTGAGCCCTCCGTGAATTATTTATGCCCCTCTGTGAATTTTTTGATGCCTCCGTGAATTCTTTATGCCCCTCCGTGAATTATTTGAGCCCTCCGTGAAATATTTATGCCCCTCCGTAAATTTTTTGGGCCCTCCGTGAATTATTTATGCCCCTCCGTGAATTATTTGGGCCCTCCGTGAATTATTTGGGCCCTCCGTGAATTGTTTATGCCCCTCCGTGAATTATTTGAGCCCTCCGTGAAATATTTGATGCCTGCGTGAATTATTTATGCCCCTCCGTGAATTATTTGAGCCCTCCGTGAATTGTTTATGCCCCTCCGTGAATTATTTCATGTCTCCGTGAATTATTTATGCCCCTCCGTGAATTATTTGAGCCCTCCGTGAAATATTAATGCCCCTCCGTGAATTATTTGGGCCCTCCGTGAATTATTTATGTCCCTCCGTGAATTATTTATGCCCCTCCGTGAATTATTTTTGCCCCTCCGTGAATTATTTATGCCCTCCGTGGATTGTTTATGCCCCTCCGTGAATTATTTGATGCCTCCGTGAAGTGTTTATGCCCCTCCGTGAATTATTTGGGCCCTCCGTGAATTATTTATCCCCCTCCGTAAATTATTTATGCCCTCCGTGAAATATTTATGCCCCTCCGTGAATTATTCGGGCCCTCCCTGAATTATTTATGCCCCTCCGTGAATTATTTATGCCCTCCGTGAATTGTTTATGCCCCTCCGTGAATTATTTGATGCCTCCGTGAATTATTTGGGCCCCTCCGTGAATTATTTGAGCCCTCCGTGAATTATTGGATGCCTCCGTGAATTTTTTGGGCCCCTCCGTGAATTATTTGAGCCCTCCGTGAAATATTTATGCCCCTCCGTGAATTATTTGGGCCCTCCGTAAATTATTTATGCCCCTCCGTGGTTTATTTATGCCCTCCGTGAATTGTTTATGCCCCTCCGTGAATTATTTGATGCCTCCGTGAATTATTTGTGCCCCTCCGTGAATTATTTGAGCCCTCCGTGAAATATTTATGCCCCTCCGTGAATTATTTGGGCCCTCCGTGAATTATTTATGCTGCTCCGTGAATTATTTATGCCCTCCGTGCCTTGTTTATGCCCCTCCGTGAATTATTTAATGCCTCCGTGAATTATTTGGGCCCCTCCGTGAATTATTTGAGCCCCCCGTGAAATATTTATGCCCCTCCGTGAATTATTTGGGCCCTCCGTGAATTATTTGGGCCCCTCCGTGAATTATTTGGGCCCTCCGTGAATTGTTTATGCCCCTCCGTGAATTATTTCAGCCCTCTGCGAAATATTTGATGCCTCCGTGAATTATTTATGCCCCTCCGTGAATTATTTGAGCCCTCCGTGAATTATTTATGCCCCTCCGTGAATTATTTGATGCCTCCCTGAATTATTTATGCCCCTCCGTGAAATATTTATGCCCTCCGTGAATTATTTATGCCCCTCCGCGAATTATTTATGCCCCTCCGTGAATTATTTATGCCCCTCCGTGAATTATTTGGGCCCCTCCGTGAATTATTTGATGCCCCTGTGAATTATTGATGCCCCTCCGTGAATTATTTGAGCCCTCCGTGAAATATTTATGCCCCTCCGTGAATTATTTGGGCCCTCCGTGAATTATTTATGCCCCTCCGTGAATTATTTATGCCCCTCCGTGAATTATTTGAGCCCTCCGTGAAATATTTATGCCCCTCCGTGAATTATTTGATGCCTCCGTGAATTATTTGGGCCCCTCCGTGAATTATTTGAGCCCTCCGTGAAATATTTATGCCCCTGCGTGAATCATTTCTGCCCTCCGTGAAATATTTATGCATCTCCGTGAATTATTTGAGCCCTCCGTGAATTATTTATGCCCCTCCTTCAATTATTTGATGCCTCCGTGAATTTTTTCTTCCCCTCCGCGAATTATTTATGCCCTCCGTGAATTATTTATGCCCCTCCGTGAATTATTTATGCCCCTCCGTGAATTATTTATGCCCCTCGGTGAATTATTTATGCCCCTCCGTGAATTATTTATGCCCCTCCGTGAATTGTTTGATGCCTCCGTGAATTATTCATGCCCCTCCGTGAATTATTTGGGCCCTCCGTGAATATTTTATGCCCCTCCGTGAATTATTTTGGCCCTCCGTGAATTATTTGGGCCCCTCCGTGAATTATTTGGGCCCTCCGTGGATTGTTTATGCCCCTCCGTGAATTATTTATGCCCCTCTGTAAATTTTTTATGCCCCTCCGTGAATTATTTATGCCTCTCCGTGAATTATTTGGGCCCTCCATGAATTATTTATGCCCCTCCGTGAATTATTTATGCCCCCCGTGAATTATTTATTCCCCTCCGTGAATTATTTGAGCCCTCCGTGAAATATTTATGCCCCTCCGTGAATTATTTGGGCCCTCCGTGAATTCTTTGATGCCTCCGTGAATTATTTGGGCCCTCCGTGAATTATTTGGGCCCTCCGTGAATTGTTTATGCCCCTCCGTGAATTATTTGAGCCCTCCGTGAAATATTTGATGCCTCCGTGAATTATTGATGCCCCTCCATGAATTATTTGAGCCCTCCGTGAATTATGTATGCCCCTCCGTGAAGTATTTGATGCCTCCGTGAATTATTTATGCCCCTCCGTGAATTATTTATGCCCTCCGTGAATTATTTATGCCCCCCCGTGAATTATTTGATGCCTCCGTGAATTATTTATGTCCCTCCGTGAATTATTTGGGCCCTCCGTGAATTATTTGGGCCCTCCGTGAATTGTTTATGCCCCTCCGTGAATTATTTATGCCCCTCCGTGAAATATTTGATGCCTCCGTGAATTTTTTATGCCCCTCCGTAAATTTTTTGAGCCCTCCGTGAATTATTTATGCCCCTCTGTGAATTTTTTGATGCCTCCGTGAATTCTTTATGCCCCTCCGTGAATTATTTGAGCCCTCCGTGAAATATTTATGCCCCTCCGTGAATTATTTGGGCCCTCCGTGAATTATTTATGCCCCTCCGTGAATTATTTGGGCCCTCCGTGAATTATTTGGGCCCTCCGTGAATTGTTTATGCCCCTCCGTGAATTATTTGAGCCCTCCGTGAAATATTTGATGCCTGCGTGAATTATTTATGCCCCTCCGTGAATTATTTGAGCCCTCCGTGAATTGTTTATGCCCCTCCGTGAATTATTTCATGCCTCCGTGAATTATTTATGCCCCTCCGTGAATTATTTGAGCCCTCCGTGAAATATTTATGCCCCTCCGTGACTTATTTGGGCCCTCCGTGAATTATTTATGTCCCTCCGTGAATTATTTATGCCCCTCCGTGAATTATTTTTGCCCCTCCGTGAATTATTTATGCCCTCCGTGGATTGTTTATGCCCCTCCGTGAATTATTTGATGCCTCCGTGAATTGTTTATGCCCCTCCGTGAATTATTTGGGCCCCCCGTGAATTATTTATCCCCCTCCGTAAATTATTTATGCCCTCCGTGAAATATTTATGCCCCTCCGTGAATTATTCAGGCCCTCCCTGAATTATTTATGCCCCTCTGTGAATTATTTATGCCCTCCGTGAATTGTTTATGCCCCTCCGTGAATTATTTGATGCCTCCGTGAATTATTTGGGCCCCTCCGTGAATTATTTGAGCCCTCCGTGAATTATTGGATGCCTCCGTGAATTATTTGGGCCCCTCCGTGAATTTTTTGAGCCCTCCGTGAAATATTTATTCCCCCCCTCGAATTATTTGGGCCCTCCGTGAATTATTTATGCCCCTCCGTGAAATATTTGGGCCCTCCGTGAACTATTTGGGCCCTCCGTGAATTATTTATGCCCCTCCGTGAATTATTTGGGCCCTCCGTGAATTATTTATGCCCCTCCGTGAATTATTTATGCCCTCCGTGAATTATTTATGCCCCTCCGTGAATTGTTTGATGCCTCCGTGAATTATTTATGCCCCTCCGTGAATTATTTGAGCCCTCCGTGAAATATTTATGCCCCTCTGTGAATTATTTGGGCCCTCCGTGAAATATTTCTGCCCCTCCGTGAATTATTTGGGCCCTCCGTGAATCATTTATGCCCCTCCGTGAATTATTTATGCCCCCCGTGAATTGTTTATGCCCCTCTGTGAATTATTTGAGCCCTCCGTGAAATATTTATGCCCCTCCGTGAATTATTTGGGCCCTCCGTGAATTATTTATGTCCCTCCGTGAATTATTTGGGCCCTCCGTGAATTATTTGGGCCCTCCGTGAATTGTTTATGCCCCTCCGTGAATTATTTATGCCCCTCCGTGAAATATTTGATGCCTCCGTGAATTTTTTATGCCCCTCCGTAAATTTTTTGAGCCCTCCGTGAATTATTTATGCCCCTCTGTGAATTTTTTGATGCCTCCGTGAATTCTTTATGCCCCTCCGTGAATTATTTGAGCCCTCCGTGAAATATTTATGCCCCTCCGTGAATTATTTGGGCCCTCCGTGAATTATTTATGCCCCTCCGTGAATTATTTGGGCCCTCCGTGAATTATTCGGGCCCTCCGTGAATTGTTTATGCCCCTCCGTGAATTATTTGAGCCCTCCGTGAAATATTTGATGCCTGCGTGAATTATTTATGCCCCTCCGTGAATTATTTGAGCCCTCCGTGAATTGTTTATGCCCCTCCGTGAATTATTTCATGCCTCCGTGAATTATTTATGCCCCTCCGTGAATTATTTGAGCCCTCCGTGAAATATTTATGCCCCTCCGTGAATTATTTGGGCCCTCCGTGAATTATTTATGTCCCTCCGTGAATTATTTATGCCCCTCCGTGAATTATTTTTGCCCCTCCGTGAATTATTTATGCCCTCCGTGGATTGTTTCTGCCCCTCCGTGAATTATTTGATGCCTCCGTGAAGTGTTTATGCCCCTCCGTGAATTATTTGGGCCCTCCGTGAATTATTTATCCCCCTCCGTAAATTATTTATGCCCTCCGTGAAATATTTATGCCCCTCCGTGAATTATTCAGGCCCTCCCTGAATTATTTATGCCCCTCCGTGAATTATTTATGCCCTCCGTGAATTGTTTATGCCCCTCCGTGAATTATTTGATGCCTCCGTGAATTATTTGGGCCCCTCCGTGAATTATTTGAGCCCTCCGTGAATTATTGGATGCCTCCGTGAATTATTTGGGCCCCTCCGTGAATTATTTGAGCCCTCCGTGAAATATTTATGCCCCTCCGTGAATTATTTGGGCCCTCCGTAAATTATTTATGCCCCTCCGTGAATTATTTATGCCCTCCGTGAATTGTTTATGCCCCTCCGTGAATTATTTGATGCCTCCGTGAATTATTTGTGCCCCTCCGTGAATTATTTGAGCCCTCCGTGAAATATTTATGCCCCTCCGTGAATTATTTGGGCCCTCCGTGAATTATTTGATGCCTCCGTGAATTATTTGGGCCCCTCCGTGAATTATTTGAGCCCCCCGTGAAATATTTATGCCCCTCCGTGAATTATTTGGGCCCTCCGTGAATTATTTGGGCCCCTCCGTGAATTATTTGGGCCCTCCGTGAATTGTTTATGCCCCTCCGTGAATTATTTCAGCCCTCTGCGAAATATTTGATGCCTCCGTGAATTATTTATGCCCCTCCGTGAATTATTTGAGCCCTCCGTGAATTATTTATGCCCCTCCGTGAATTATTTGATGCCTCCCTGAATTATTTATGCCCCTCCGTGAAATATTTATGCCCTCCGTGAATTATTTATGCCCCTCCGCGAATTATTTATGCCCCTCCGTGAATTATTTATGCCCCTCCGTGAATTATTTGGGCCCCTCCGTGAATTATTTGATGCCCCTGTGAATTATTGATGCCCCTCCGTGAATTATTTGAGCCCTCCGTGAAATATTTATGCCCCTCCGTGAATTATTTGGGCCCTCCGTGAATTATTTATGCCCCTCCGTGAATTATTTATGCCCTCCGTGAATTGTTTATGCCCCTCCGTGAATTATTTGGGCCCTCCGTGAATTATTTATGCCCCTCCGTGAATTATTTGAGCCCTCCGTGAAATATTTATGCCCCCCCGTGAATTATTTGATGCCTCCGTGAATTATTTGGGCCCCTCCGTGAATTATTTGAGCCCTCCGTGAAATATTTATGCCCCTGCGTGAATCATTTCTGCCCTCCGTGAAATATTTATGCCCCTCCGTGAATTATTTGAGCCCTCCGTGAATTATTTATGCCCCTCCTTGAATTATTTGATGCCTCCGTGAATTTTTTCTTCCCCTCCGTGAATTATTTATGCCCTCCGTGAATTATTTATGCCCCTCCGTGAATTATTTATGCCCCTCCGTGAATTATTTATGCCCCTCGGTGAATTATTTATGCCCCTCCGTGAATTATTTATGCCCCTCCGTGAATTGTTTGATGCCTCCGTGAATTATTCATGCCCCTCCGTGAATTATTTGGGCCCTCCGTGAATATTTTATGCCCCTCCGTGAATTATTTTGGCCCTCCGTGAATTATTTGGGCCCCTCCGTGAATTATTTGGGCCCTCCGTGGATTGTTTATGCCCCTCCGTGAATTATTTATGCCCCTCTGTAAATTTTTTATGCCCCTCCGTGAATTATTTATGCCTCTCCGTGAATTATTTGGGCCCTCCGTGAATTATTTATGCCCCTCCGTGAATTATTTATGCCCCCCGTGAATTATTTATTCCCCTCCGTGAATTATTTGAGCCCTCCGTGAAATATTTATGCCCCTCCGTGAATTTTTTGGGCCCTCCGTGAATTCTTTGATGCCTCCGTGAATTATTTGGGCCCTCCGTGAATTATTTGGGCCCTCCGTGAATTGTTTATGCCCCTCCGTGAATTATTTGAGCCCTCCGTGAAATATTTGATGCCTCCGTGAATTATTGATGCCCCTCCATGAATTATTTGAGCCCTCCGTGAATTATGTATGCCCCTCCGTGAAGTATTTGATGCCTCCGTGAATTATTTATGCCCCTCCGTGAATTATTTATGCCCTCCGTGAATTATTTATGCCCCTCCGTGAATTATTTGATGCCTCCGTGAATTATTTATGCCCCTCCGTGAATTATTTGAGCCCTCCGTGAAATATTTATGCCCCTCCGTGAATTATTTGGGCCCTCCGTGAATTATTTATGCCCCTCCGTGAATTATTTGGGCCCTCCGTGAATTATTTGGGCCCCTCCGTGAATTATTTGGGCCCTCCGTGGATTGTTTATGCCCCTCCGTGAATTATTTATGCCCCTCCGTGAATTATTTATGCCCCTCCGTGAATTATTTATGCCTCTCCGTGAATTATTTGGGCCCTCCGTGAATTATTTATGCCCCTCTGTGAATTATTTGGGCCCTCCGTGAATTATTTGGGCCCCTCCGTGAATTATTTATGCCCCTCCGTGAATTATTTATGCCCCTCCGTAAATTTTTTATGCCCCTCCGTCAATTATTTATGCCTCTCCGTGAATTATTTGGGCCCTCCGTGAATTATTTATGCCCCTCTGTGAATTATTTGAGCCCTCCGTGAAATATTTATGCCCCTCCGTGAATTATTTGGGCCCTCAGTGAATTATTTGAGCCCTCTGTGAAATATTTGATGCCTCCGTGAATTATTGATGCCCCTCCGTGAATTATTTGAGCCCTCCGTGAATTATGTATGCCCCTCCGTGAAGTATTTGATGCCTCCGTGAATTATTTATGCCCCTCCGTGAATTATTTATGCCCTCCGTGAATTATTTATGCCCCTCCGTGAATTATTTGATGCCTCCGTGAATTATTTATGCCCCTCCGTGAATTATTTGAGCCCTCCGTGAAATATTTATGCCCCCCCGTTGATTATTTGGGCCCTCCGTGAATTATTTATGCCCCTCTGTGAATTTTTTGGGCCCTCCGTGAATTATTTGGGCCCCTCCGTGAATTATTTGGGCCCTCCGTGGATTGTTTATGCCCCTCCGTGAATTATTTATGCCCCTGCGTGAATTATTTATGCCCCTCCGTGAATTATTTATGCCTCTCCGTGAATTATTTGGGCCCTCCGTGAATTATTTATGCCCCTCTGTGAATTATTTGGGCCCTGCGTGAATTGTTTATGCCCCTCCGTGAATTTTTTGAGCCCTCCGTGAATTATTTATGCCCCTCGGTGAATTATTTGATGCCTCCGTGAATTATTTATGCCCCTCCGTGAATTTTTTGATGCCTCCGTGAATTGTTTATGCCCCTCCGTGAATTATTTGATGCCTCCGTGAATTATTTATGCCCCTCCGTGAATTATTTGACCCCTCCGTGAATTATTCATGCCCCTCCGTGAATTATTTGGGCCCTCCGTGAAATATTTATGCCCCTCCGTGAATTATTTGATGCCCCTCCGTGAAATATTTCACCCCTCTTCGTGCAGACTTTGTTACGACCTTTCTGCCACTAACTTCACCAGTCAGGTGAAGAAGTTGTCTGTGGTCTTGACCATAGCGTCTACGACCCAGATACCTGGACATCACCTGTGCTACCCTCTGAGGTGCAGGAGTTGCCCCTTGGTCTCTGGCCGCATCGCGTCAACCAGGGGCATCCCGCATCCCCTAGCCCACCTACTGCTGGCCCTTGAGCCACACAAGTTGGCCCTTGGTCCCTGGCCACAGCGCCGCGACCACGGTCATTAGCCGTCCCCCCACCCACACACTGCAGGCCACCGAGCCGCAGGAGTTGGCCATTGGTCCTTGGCTGCCGCGCCTCGACCTCCTTCGTCGTCCATACCCCACCACAACCACTGCAGGCCGCCGAGCCGCAGGAGTTCGCCCTTGGTCCTTGGCCGCCGCGCCTCGACCTCGGTCGTCGTCCATACCCCACCACAACCACTGCAGGCCGCCGAGCCGCAGGAGTTCGCCCTTGGTCCTTGGCCGCCGCGCCTCGACCTCGGTCATCGTCCATCCCTCACCCCTACCCAGCTACTGCTGGCCCTTGAGGCGCAGAAGTCTGCCCTTGGTCCCCGGCCGTTGCGCCTCGACCAGGGTCTACGTTCATACCACGCGGTGGCATCAAGTGGGCCCGCGCAGGAACCCAAGGAGGAAGCAGCCTACCACTTCGAGTATCGGGGTCCGGGACCAGATTGTCCTCCTGAGTTGTGGTCACCAACAAGTGCCCATCGAACTGCACCTTGTGGACCACGCAAGAGGCCACAACGTTTAACCGTGGTGAGGCAGCCTCCTACAAATGGCCCAGCATCGTGAATGGCCCCCATGGGACACCATGGAAGCTGCCCAGATGAAAATGGGATTCCGTCTAGCCCTCGGCGAGGCAGGGTGGCATGCCCCACCAGAACAGGAGGCCATCTATTACAGGAAGTTGGCAATGTACATGGCGACATGTTCCCTTGATGTCGTCCATACCCATGGACTTGCAGCACTGTGCCGCCTGATGTACAGCCAAGAGGGCAGTCCAAAGTGCACGCGGGAGGATGGAGGTGTTGTTGTGGAGTACCAGAAGGTAGCCTCAGGCCTCTGGGATCGGATAAAAAAGTATGAGCAAGACCGTGGGAAAGTGGGGAGTCGACGAGGGGCCATCGGTGGACACCCCATGAGCGTTAGCAAAGTTGCTTGGCTAGAGGCATGGAATGACATTGTGTAT
This sequence comes from Eutreptiella sp. 'Long Island Sound 2002', assembly GCA_964036045.1. Lineage (NCBI taxonomy): Eukaryota > Euglenozoa > Euglenophyceae > Eutreptiales > Eutreptiaceae > Eutreptiella > Eutreptiella sp. 'Long Island Sound 2002'. The sequence continues at coordinate 56,452,899 of OZ038386.1, forward strand.
GCCTTGCCACTTGTGGACTCCTGGCCTTTCTGGAGAGGGGAGACCAAGTACCCCACACCCACTGTGGAGAGGATGTATGTGGAGAAAGTACGGAGAGTACCCTTGGGCACAATGCAGCACTTTTGGCCACAGGCAGCAAGTGCAGCACGGCCATTCACAAGTGATTTGGTGGCATCTGCGAGCCGCCGGAACTCACTGTTGCCGGCCAACGGGGAGGGATCGAAAGCACAGGGGACCCCAGGATCCGGGGGTGGTCGACAGAGAGTGTCAGCGCCAGCCGGTGGCACAGGTCCCACTGGCCAGGGGACCCCTGGATCTGGGGGTAGTCGACGGAGCTCCCTATTGCCCGAAAGCTCAACGTCCACTTGCAGTCCCGGACCACAACCCAGCGTCCCACCCAATCCAGCACCTATGACGGTGCGGCTGACGAGACAGCAACAGGTCGACCAAGCACTGATGACAACGTGCCATGGCATTGCCCAGTGTGTCCGCATTGCGATGCAAGGCTTGGGGGAGCAATGGCGGGAGCCCCTGTCAGAGGAGAGCCGGGTGGCTGCCTATACGGTGGGACGCCACTTTGCAGAGTCCATGCGGATTCCCATGCAAGAGAGTAGGGATCTGATACTGAGGTGCACCCCTTTCAGCCCCGAGGTACCCTGCAACCACTTGGGATACCTCCATGCTGGTGCTTGTGTGGTGAATAATGCATGGACAGATGATGCAGGGGAGGAGGCCATGGAGCTTCTATTGGAAGCCATGGCAGACGCTGGGGTGCAACCCCCCCCCCCCCCAGGACCCCCGACACCTGACCAGTATCCCCCCAGAGGTGATCCAAGCCAGTCCGACGTCCCAGCTTGTGCACTGCGACTCGGATCCCAAGATGCATCTGTCGGTGTACCTGATGACAACGGTGCATGTGCTATGCACCTGGAAGCGGGCACAAAGGAGGCCATAGGCACAGCTGGCACCCTTGGTGAAGCACAGCAACCCCCCCCCCCCACCCCCCCCCTGCCTCAACTCCTATGACTGCTGACCAGGATCCCTGCAGAGGTGATCCAAGTGCGTCCAACGTCCCAGCATGTGCGCTGCGATGTGGACCCCCAGGTGCACCCGAAGTTGCAGGTGGTGTGCATGCTGACGATGAGAACCAGGGCCGAGAGGTAATGGAGAACGTAGGGCCAGGTGCTGCGGAACAATGCCTCACGCCACACCCCGGTTGCGGTGCTGAGTCACTCTCTGATCAGGGATCCCCTGTGCCCCTAGCACAGCGCCCACCACAGGTTTCATTGAGTGGGGAGGATAGTGAAATGTCATCCCCAAATATGGATAGCAGTATGGGGACGGCATGCACTGTCGTGGCACCTAGTCAGTCCAGCACGGATGGCTCAGAGCCATGTAACAACCCCCCCTCAGGCAAGAAAGCAATGCCTAGGGATCCCGACCCCATGCCTGCTGCAAAGCGTGTGCGGCTAGGGGCGGATGGGGCCGCAGCAATTGACTGTGACAATCCTAACCAGAAGGTTGAGGTGGATAAAATCAAGGCTCCTGCCATCCGGCAACTGAAGTTACGGTTGGCACGTGATGAGTATGTCGCGGGTGCATGTTTTTTTTATGCAACTGCCCTCAGCCTCCATGCGCTCCGCAGTGAGACCCCCTTAACTGGAGTGGACCTCCGAGTCCAGGCAACCACAATGTACAGGGAACGGTGTGGGATAGAGGTTAAGGAGAGTGCTCTAAGTGTTTGTAGGGCCCTGGAAGCGAATAATTGGGAAGGGAAGCCCTAGGGGGGAAGGCCCGACCATTTTCGACATCTCGCCCACCACGTCGATGGGAAGGTTGTGTTGTTGCGTACAAACACACACAAAATAATGGATTCAAGGTTTGGCCCGGACACTGCTGTGTGGTGGACTTTCACGTCACACACTGGGCACCGCTGCCACCATTGCTCATGAGACAAGCAGTCAGACAGAGAACGAACACCGGCACGAACCAGTTTTGGTACCATGTGCTTCCAACACTCAGCCATCTCGGACTGCTGCATCCACTCAAACTTGGGAGCCCTCCTGACACATTGACACCGACCACTACACTGGCACACAATAACAGTTGGCTGTCCCTCATCCGCCAGCAGGCGTGCAACGGCATGTGGACGGTACACAACACCTGTCATACCTGCCACAATGTCACCCCAACATGTAGCCCACACCGCCACATCATCTGGGCACTCATCATGGAAGGCCTCCTGTCCCCCAGAGGCTAGCAGGAGGCATTGCAACGTTGTACCAAGCCAACACCAATTGTGACTTGGGGGGTTCGCCATGCCACATGGCCGTTGCCGTGCTCCACCTTGCGGACCGCCACTAACCTGCAAGCAGGCCGAAGGCATGTTGCTGCAAGAACTTGCGGTGCGAAGCAGGCAAACTCTGCCACACTCCACGGCCGTAAAGCACCACCAATCGCCTATCCCCCTTCCATGGGCAAGTAGCATCCCATGCCCCAGTGCGGACCCCTATAGGTTGCCTATCGACACGGTACCTATGCCCCGGACGGCTAATGCCATCTGGGCACTGCCTTCTCCCTGGTCTGCCACGCGGACCACTGCCAACGCCTCCCTCTTCCACCCAGATCTCACCACCCACGTGCCGCCCCGTGGAGAACACTGCTGACCACGGGGTACTATCAAAACGATGTTGATGGGGAGCTGTCGTCTCATTGCATGACAGCTGTGTTGTAGTCCATGTGAACCACTTTGGTACCAACCTCCTTGCAATGCGGTTCACCATCATCACAAGGGGGCCATGCTCCTGTGTCCCTTGCACAAGCCGCGACCGGCGACAATCCCCTTTCGCTGTATGTCCTTTGCTCCCACCGACACCCAACCGCAACCTTCGCAAGGAGAACTGCCCTAACGTCTCTCTAGTGTACAGCAGTGTCCCCATTATGCCATGCAAGACACACAAAGGTGCTACCTGCAACGAGCGGTCGTAGCTGGCGCCCCGGTAATGTCCTCCCGGCCGCAGCCCATCACGTTCGGCCTCACCAACGACGATCACGCATGCTTGTTCACAGGCTTCCTCCATCTCCTGGATTGTATGGTACACTTTGGCTTCTCCCATACCCGGACTCCAAACTGCAGCAGACGTCAGGCTGGAGGTGAGTTGGGAATGCCTGCCCAAGTGTTGCATCTTACTAACCAGGGCCAGAGCGTGCGGGTGCGAATGAGGGAGGGAATGAGGGGCCGTTCGTTGGGCCGCCCTTCAAACGCCCCCCCATGTGGCTGTGGGGGGGATCTCCAGGAGGCCATTGTACTATCGTCACTAGTGTTCAACAAGTGGGCTCCACTCCATGTCCACAATCAAAAGCTTCATAGCTTGACGGTGGATCATGAGTTTGTGGATATCAATGGGTACCATTGGTCCCTGCGGGCCATGGTGCTACATGTTGGACCAACTAGGGAGCAAGGGCACTTTATTGCTCACATTTTAGTTCGCGATGTGTGGTGGTTGTGTGATGATTCGTCCGTGAGCACGGGACGGCCCCCAGCCACTTCACGAAAGGTGACATTCCTATTGTATGAGCGTACTCCCACGGAGATGGTGGGTCTGTCACAGGGCGGTTCACAAAGCAATCGTGGTGTACGTGATGGCCCCTCTCAGTCTGCAGCAACAACTGTCGACAGGCATGCCCGGAGCATGCCAAGTATCACCCCGTTGCGAGCCATGGCGCTGGCAACAGGTGACCCAGAGTCTACCAACCACATTGGGGACGCACAACCCTCCCCCTCACAGTTTGCAACACCAACCGTCAACAGGCATGCCCCGAGCGTGCCAAGTAACACCCAGTTGCCAGCCATGGCGCTGCCAACGGGTGACCCCGGATATGCCACACATGTGGGGGATGTGCAGCCCACCCCCGAGTTTATTGAAGCTGTGGCAAAGCTTGTGCAAAAGCAAAGGGTACGGGTGAAACAGCATCTGCAGGTCCGTGTGCAAGCCCACCAGGCTCATCTCCGGGCACGTCATGAGAAGGAGTGGGATGAGAGGCATGCAGGTCAGGGCATGTCGCACCGGTCTGTTTCCGAGTCCATAGAACAGGATAGAGCCCGATCTGCTGCATTGGCAGCAACGGGGAGCAATGCTTTTTCTGTGATGATGGGGGCAGCCCCCAGGCAACAGGCAGCAGGGCCAAAGACACTGCAAGCGTTTGTGGATGAGCATTGGCAGTTGCAGTTCACTGTTCAAGGGGGTGTAATGTGCATATGTTGTTCATGGGCTCCTGAAACGGATTGTCCTGGGGTGAAGCGGCCACCGAAGGCTGCTACAGCCTTGGTGAATGGAACATATGGCATGGGCATGCGTATGATGATCGCTACACCAAAGGGATGGCGTAAAGATGTCCTGGAGGGTCACCTTGGTGTGTCACGTGGCACGACCAGCAGCCGCAAGAAAATTGATAATCCTGGCCGCCACCACTTGGCCGCCGAGGAGAGTTTCCGGGTGCATTGTGCAGAACGTTTTCGGGCACTGTGCCCCAGTGCATCTGCATGTGCAGTCAATGTGGCAGACAGGAGCACTGTGTTCATTAGGGGTGAGGGCATGGACCTCGGTGTACCTATGAGCGATGCGGTGGCAGCCATTTTGTCGCGCTTGGTGGAGGTGTACATTGGCCTCCGCATGTGCACATCCATCCGTGCAATCAGTGAACGCATTCTTCTGCATTGTGCGTTGACCTCCGAACCGGGCCATCATGCCTCTCGGCGATGGATAGTTGAGAGGGCCATGGTCGCAATGCATGGCTTACATGCAAGATGGTGTGTCAGAGACCTTGCAAAGGGCATTGTTCATTGCCTTGTTGTTGGATGGATCTGACCGGCAACGGCATCGCATCAATGAGTATGCCATCCTGCTCCTCTTTCCAGGCACTGGGCCGGGGGGAATGTGTGAGGTGTTCCTTGGTGTGGTGGATGTGGCTCCAGGGGAGGCACAAGAGGTGACGGCACAGGTGGAGGCAGTGCCGCTATCCTGGATGCCTGATCGTGCCTGGTGGGCTCAGAAGGTTGTGGCTTTTGCGGTGGATGGTGCCTCTAACCTTGGTGTGCGTGGTGCCACTGCAAGGCAAGCTGTTGATGTGTCGGCAATGGAGCACAATGTGTTTGCCATGCTTGTGAAGTGGATGTCCTTGCTAACCCCCTTGGGTGAGCCATGCCATGTGGTCTAGCGCAAGCTAGGCCTTGCCTTGGAGGCTGCCGGCCAAGTGCATGCTGACTACCTGGCAGCTGTGGGTCGCCAACGTGCATTGTACAACGGTGCGCGCCAGTGGAAGGACCTCGAGAGGTGTGTCCAGGAGAACACTAGACCAGATACACGCAGCGGGTTGCGTTTGATCCCTGCTAGTCACCGTATCCGGTGGTCCGAGGCAAATGCCCGTCGCAACAAGGTGTTCTTGGCCAATGTGCCATGGGTGGCGAGGCATTTGGATTCCAAAACGCACCTCACCACCAAGGAGGAGGATGTGTGGGAGGATTGCCATGATGCAGGTTTGCTGTCATGGGCCGTGGTATATGGGGACATACTACACGGTACGCGCAGCTTCAACAACGTTGCACAGTTGCATGCACCAACAGGTGCCCACTTGACCAAGGCAACCGAAATGTTGCAGGCACGGGTGGAAAAGGTGGCGAGGGAGGAGGGGCCAGGGTGGACTCAATTCAAAGAGCAAACTGTGACAGGTGCATGGCATGGCGTTGAATTGGTCCGGTTTGATACCGATGGCCAGAGGTGCACAACCAGCCCCCCCTTTTCCAGCCACAGAGGCACGGGCAGTCACAGACACACTGCTTGCTGGCATCAGGGAGGGACAGGGGACCATTGACCCCCGGGGTGTTCTTGAGTGTGCTGTGTTGCTTGACCATGGCCGTTGGCTCGCTCTACCAGCGGCTGATCGAGCCACATTTGGAGTGGATCTGCTGAAGCAGTTCATGGGCACACACCATGCTGAACTGGCAGCTGCGCATGTTAATGCTGCTCGTGCATTGGAAGACTGGGAATCCTTCAAGGAGCATGTCGTTCGGACGTTCGCCAAGACCACCATGTCCCGGATGTGGGAGGCCTTGACGCCGGAGCGGGAGCATGTCCAATGGGTGAATGTTTGGCGTGTTTTGGCATTGCTGCGCACATATTGCCCTGCTGAGGCTGCCGTTGAGCGTGCCATTTCGTTGCGTGGGAGGTTCACCAACAGTATGCATGATATGGAGGACACACATGTCCTTAGCATGTGCATGGCTTTGCATTGTAATCTGCCACCTTTGCGGCAGTGGGTGAAGGGGCAGGGTGTCGAGGTAGCCAGCAAGCTGGCAGCCAATGCACGCTTCGATGTGCGTCCCCGGCATAGGGTTTCGCATCGCATTGATCCGCGTACATCAGTGGAAGCGGCCATGTTGCAGTGCCTGGAAGGGGAGGCTGCAGTGGCAGACGATGGTGACATTTTGCCATCTTTTGGGGGGTCGGAAGTGCCACTGGCTTGTCAAGGCGCAACACGCAGACGCGCTGACCGACAAGCCCCGCCTGAGCACACTGAGGGCACTTTGGTCGAACCAGATGGTAGTCCTGCTCAGCATGGCGGCAACCATGACTTCTTCACTTTCCGAAGGGGCACGGACTGTGCAGTGTGCAGGCAATCCGTGCGCATCTGGTGCAACACATGTCTGGTTTGCCATACGTGCTTCGTCAAGGATCCAAGACCGTGTGGTGAGGCAGTGGTGCAGGTTGTGGATGATGCAGCTGAGGCTGCTGAAAATAACAGTGAAGAGGAGGCAGTGGCACCACGGAAGTCCGACCCAAAGCGTGCCTTGGCCCGTGCACAGGCCAAGTTGGTATGTGCTGCAAAATCAGGCACATTGCGTGACTGGACACGCGCTCGCATCTGTGATTGCTTGGCAAGCATGGGTGTGAAGGTGCCAAATAGCAAGACCCGGGGAGAAGCCCGAGAACTTGCTATGCAAGAGGTGTTGCCTTTGCTAGCCCGGATGGACTGTGACTGGGTCCCCCCAACGGATCGTGTTACCCGTTCTGCTGCACCTCCCAGCAGCTCACAACCATGTTCCCAAGTGCCGGTGGATGACATGGACGGACTCATTGATGAATGACAGTGTTGGGGTTGCAGTGGTATTGTGCTTTTGCATGCCTGCTGTGCCAATCCCCATGTTCTCCTTCTCTGCAGGTCCATTCATACATTAGCAAGCATCAGTACGGTTTTCCCATTTCCCTGGGTTTTCCCTTTTTCCACATTTTCCCCAACGCCCCATTTTTCAAGAGGTCTGTGTTTTTTTTTTTGGGGCAGGGAGGGGGGGGGGTGGGTACTTGTGCCACATTGTTCCCAAAATTGCCTTTTCCGGATTTTCAAACCCCCTTTTTTCCCCAACCCAACCCATCATTTTCGTGAACTGCGTGGTTGTGTGTTTTTTTTTGGGGGGGGGGCTTGTATGAGACTTTCTCTATTTTTCCCTTGTCCACGTTGTCCATTCCAACCTATTTTCCCTGACGCACCATTTTCCCGATGTGAAGTGCCTGTGTGTATGTGGGGGGTGGGGTATTGCACTTTTATCCCCATTTTCCTCTGAAGTTGCTATGTGTCTTGGGGGGGGGGGTCTGCACTGCTGCAACCATTTTCTTGAACTCAAGTTCCTCTGTGTGTGTGTGGGGGGGGGGGGGCGCACTTGTATCAGACTTTTACTTGGATGTGCTCTAATGGTGGGTCCGCACACGACATGCCAAATCAGACTTCAAACTTCAGACTTTATACCCATAGCTGTGGAGCTGTACTGAGTAAGGTGCTCGAGGAAAATGGGGGCAAATGGGGGTTGGGGGGTGTATTGAGTAAGGTGCTCGAGGAAAATGGGGAGAATTCGGGGAAACTGGGGACAAATGGGGGTCGGGGGGTGTATTGAGTAAGGTGCTTGAGGAAAGTGGGGGGAAATGGGGGAAACTGGGGGCAAATGGGGGTTGGGGGGTGTACTGAGTAAGTTTCTCGAGGAAAATGGGAGCAAATGGGGGTTGCAGGGTGTACTGAGTAAGGTGCTCGAGGAAAATGGGGGCAAATGGGGGAAACTGGCGGCAAATGGGGGTTAGGGGTGTACTGAGTAAGGTGTTTGAGGAAAATGGGGGCAAACGGGGGTTGGGGGGTGTACTGAGTAAGGTGCTCGAGGAAAACGGGGGCAAATGGGGGAAGCTGGCGGCAAATGGGGGTTGGGGGGTGTACTGAGTAAGGTGCTCGAGGAAAATGGGGGCAAATGGGGGTTGGGGGGTGTACTAAGTAAGGTGCTCGAGGAAAATGGGGGCAAATGGGGGAAACTGCGGGCAAATGGGGGTGGGGGATGTACTGAGTAAGGTGCTCGAGGAAAATGGGGGCAAGCGGGGGTTGGGGGGTGTACTGAGTAAGGTGCTCGAGGAAAACGGGGGTAAATGGGGGAAGCTGGCGGCAAATGGGGGTTGGGGGGTGTACTAAGTAAGGTGCTCGAGGAAAATGGTGGCAAATGGGGGAAACCGGGGGCAAATGGGGTTTGGGGGGTGTACTTAGTAAGGCGCTCGAGGAGAATGGGCGCAAATGGGGGAAATTGAGGGCAAATGGGGGTAGGGGGTGTATTGAGTAAGGTGCTCGATCAAAATGGGGGGGAAGGGGGAAACTGGGGGCAAATGGGGGAAACTGGCGGCAAATGGGGGTTGGGGGGTGTACTGAGTAAGGTGCTCGAGGAAAATGGGGGCAAATGGGGGTTGGGGGGTGTACTGAATAAGGTGCTCGAGGAAAATGGGGGCAAATGGGGGTTGGGGGGTGTACTGAGTAAGGTGCTCGAGGAAAATGGGGGCAAATGGGGGTTGGGGGGTGTACTAAGTAAGGTGCTCGAGGAAAATGGGGGCAAATGGGGGTTTGGGGGTGTACTAAGTAAGGTGCTCGAGGAAAATGGGGGCAAATGGGGGAAACTGGGGGCAAATGGGGTTTGGGGGGTGTACTTAGTAAGGTGCCCGAGGAAAATGGGGGCAAATGGGGGAAATTGAGGGCAAATGGGGGTTTGGGGTGTATTGAGTAAGGTGCTCGATCAAAATGGGGGGGAAAGAGGGAAAATGGGGGCAAATGGGGGAAGCTGGCGGCAATGGGGGTTGGGGGGTGTACTGAGTAAGGTGCTCGGGAAAAAAGGGGCGCAAATGGGGGTTGGGGGGTGTACTAAGTAAGGTGCTCGAGGAAAATGGGAGCAAATGGGGGTTGGGGGGTGTACTGAGTAAGGTGCTCGAGGAAAATGGGGGGAAATGGTGGAAAATGGGGGCAAATGGGGGTTGGGGGGTGTATTGAGTAAGGTGCTCGAGCAAAATGGGGGGAAATGGGGGAAACTGGGGGCAAATGGGGGTTGGGGGGTGTATTGAGTAAGGTGCTTGAGGAAAACGGGGAGAATTCGGGGAAACTGGGGGCACATGGCGGTTGGGGGGTGTGTTGAGTAGCGTGCTTGAGGAAAATGGGGGGAAACCGGGGAAACTGGGGGCAAATGGGGTTTGGAGGTGTACTGAGTAAGGTGCTCGAGGAAAATGGGGGCAAATGGGGGTTGGGGGGTGTATTGAGTAAGGTGCTCGAGGAAAATGGGGAAAATTCGGGGAAACTGGGGACAAATGGGGGTTGGGGGGTGTACTGAGTAAGGTGCTTGAGGAAAATGGGGGGAAATGGGGGAAACTGGGGGCAAATGGGGTTTGGAGGTTGTACTGAGTAAGTTTCTCGAGGAAAATGGGGGCAAATGGGGGTTGGGGGGTGTATTGAGTAAGGTGCTCGAGGAAAATGGGGGCAAATGGGGGAAACTGGGGGCAAATGGGGGTTGGGGGTGTACTGAGTAAGGTGCTCGAGGAAAATGGGGGCAAATGGGGGAAGCTGGCGGCAAATGGGGGTTGGGGGGTGTACTGAGTAAGGTGCTCGAGGATAATGGGGGCAAATGGGGGTTGGGGGGTGTACTGAGTAAGGTGCTCGAGGAAAACGGGGGCAAATGGGGGAAGCTGGCGGCAAATGGGGGTTGGGGGGTGTACTAAGTAAGGTGCTCGAGGAAAATCGTGGCAAATGGGGGAAACTTGGGGCAAATGGGGTTTGGGGGGTGTACTTAGTAAGGTGCCCGAGGAAAATGGGGGCAAATGGGGGAAATTGAGGGCAAATGGGGGTTTGGGGTGTATTGAGTAAGGTGCTCGATCAAAATGGGTGGGAAAGAGGGAAAGTGGGGGCAAATGGGGGAAGCCGGCGGCAATGGGGGTTGGGGGGTGTACTGAGTAAGGTGCTCGGGAAAAAAAGGGCGCAAATGGGGGTTGGGGGGTGTACTGAGTAAGGTGCTCGAGGAAAATGGGGGCAAATGGGGGTTGGGGGGTGTACTAAGTAAGGTGCTCGAGGAAAATGGGGGCAAACGGGGGAAATTGAGGGCAAATGGGGGTTGGGGGTGTATTGAGTAAGGTGCTCGATCAAAATGGGGGGGAAAGGGGGAAAGTGGGGGCAAATGGGGGAAGCTGGCGGCAAATGGGGGTCGGGGGGTACTGTGTAAGGTGCTCGGGAAAAAAAGGGCGCAAATGGAGGTTGGGGGGTGTACTGAGTAAGGTGCTCGAGGAAAATGGGGGCAAATGGGGGTTGGGGGGTGTACTGAGTAAGGTGCTCGAGGAAAATGGGGGCAAATGGGGGAAGCTGGCGGCAAATGGGGGTTGGGGGGTGTACTGAGTAAGGTGCTCGAGGAAAATGGGGGCAAATGGGGGAAACTGGGGGCAAATGGGGGTTGGGGGGTGTATTGAGTAAGGTGCTCGAGCAAAATGGGGGGAAATGGGGGAAACTGGGGGCAAATGGGGGTTGGTGGGTGTATTGAGTAAGGTGCTCGAGCAAAATGGGGGAAAATGGGGGAAATTGGGGGCAAATGGGGGTTGGGGGGTGTATTGAGTAAGGTGCTTGAGGAAAACGGGGAGAATTGGGGGAAACTGGGGGCAAATGGCGGTTGGGGGGTGTGTTGAGTAGCGTGCTTGAGGAAAATTGGGGGAAATGGGGGAAACTGGGGGCAAATGGGGTTTGGAGGTGTATTGAGTAAGGTGCTCGAGGAAAATGGGGGCAAATCGGGGTTGGGGGGTGTATTGAGTAAGGTGCTCGAGGAAAATGGGGAGAATTCGGGGAAACTGGGGACAAATGGGGGTTGGGGGGTGTATTGAGTAAGGTGCTTGAGGAAAATGGGGGGAAATGGGGAAAACTGGGGGCAAATGGGGTTTGGAGGTGTACTGAGTAAGTTTCTCGAGGAAAATGGGGGCAAATGGGGGTTGGGGGGTGTATTGAGTAAGGTGCTCGAGGAAAATGGGGGCAAATGGGGGAAACTGGGGGCAAATGGGGGTTGGGGGTGTATTGAGTAAGGTGCTCGATCAAAATGGGGGCAAATGGGGGAAGCTGGCGGCAAATGGGGGTTGGGGGGTGTACTGAGTAAGGTGCCCGAGGAAAATGGGGGCAAATGGGGGTTGGGGGGTGTACTAAGTAAGGTGCTCGAGGAAAATGGGGGCAAATGGGGGAAACTGGGGGCAAATGGGGGTTGGGGGTGTACTGAGTAAGGTGCTCGAGGAAAATGGGGGCAAGCGGGGGTGGGGGGGTGTACTGAGTAAGGTGCTCGAGGAAAACGGGGGCAAATGGGGGAAGCTGGCGGCAAATGGGGGTTGGGGGGTGTACTAAGTAAGGTGCTCGAGGAAAATCGTGGCAAATGGGGGAAACTGGGGGCAAATGGGGTTTGGGGGGTGTACTTAGTAAGGCGCTCGAGGAAAATGGGGGCAAATGGGGGAAATTGAGGGCAAATGGGGGTAGGGGGTGTATTGAGTAAGGTGCTCGAGGAAAATGGGGGGGAAAGGGGGAAACTGGGGGCAAATGGGGGAAACTGGCGGCAAATGGGGGTTGGGGGGTGTACCGAGTAAGGTGCTCGAGGAAAATGGGGGCAAATGGGGGTTGGGGGCTGTATTGAGTAAGGTGCTCGAGGAAAATGGGGGCAAATGGGGGTTGGGGGGTGTACTGAGTAAGGTGCTCGAGGAAAATGGGGGCAAATGGGGGTTGGGGCGTGTACTAAGTAAGGTGCCCGAGGAAAATGGAGGCAAATGGGGGTTGGGGGGTGTACTAAGTAAGGTGCCCGAGGAAAATGGGGGCAAATGGGGGACTCTGGGGGCAAATGGGGTTTGGGGGGTGTACTTAGTAAGGTGCCCGAGGAAAATGGGGGCAAATGGGGGAAATTGAGGGCAAATGGGGGTTTGGGGTGTATTGAGTAAGGTGCTCGATCAAAATGGGGGGGAAAGAGGGAAAGTGGGGGCAAATGGGGGAAGCTGGCGGCAAATGGGGGTTGGGGGGTGTACTGAGTAAGGTGCTCGGGAAAAAAAGGGCGCAAATGGGGGTTGGGGGGTGTACTGAGTAAGGTGCTCAAGGAAAATGGGGGGGAAAGGGGGTTTGGGGGGTGTACTGAGAATGGTGCTCGAGGAAAATGGGGGCAAACGGGGGTTGGGGGGTGTACTGAGTAAGGTGCTCGAGGAAAATGGGGGCAAATGGGGGTTGGGGGGTGTACTAAGTAAGGTGCTCAAGGAAAATGGGGGGGAAAGGGGGTTTGGGGGGTGTACTGAGAATGGTGCTCGAGGAAAATGGGGGCAAATGGGGGTTGGGGGGTGTACTGAGTAAGGTGCTCGAGGAAAATGGGGGCAAATGGGGGTTGGGGGGTGTACTAAGTAAGGTGCTCGAGGAAAATGGGGGCAAATGGGGGAAATTGAGGGCAAATGGGGGTTGGTGGTGTATTGAGTAAGGTGCTGGATCAAAATGGGGGGGAAGGGGGGAAAGTGGGGGCAAATGGGGGAAGCTGGCGGCAAATGCGGGTTGGGGGGTACTGAGTAGGGTGCTCGGGAAAAAAAGGGCGCAAATGGAGGTTGGGGGGTGTACTGAGTAAGGTGCTCGAGGATAATGGGGGCAAATGGGGGTTGGGGGGTGTACTGAGTAAGGTGCTCGAGGAAAATTGGGGCAAATGGGGGAAGCTGGCGGCAAATGGGGGTTGGGGGGTGTACTGAGTAAGGTGCTCGAGGAAAATGGGGGCAAATGGGGGAAACTTGGGGCAAATGGGGTTTGGGGGGTGTACATAGTAAGGTGCTCGAGGAAAATGGGGGCAAAAGCGGGTTGGGGGGTGTACTGAGTAAGCTGCTCGAGGAAAATGGGGGCAAATGGGGGTTGGGGGGTGTACTTAGTAAGGTGCCCGAGGAAAATGGGGGCAAATGGGGGTTGGGGGGTGTACTGAGTAAGCTGCTCGAGGAAAATGGGGGCAAATGGGGTTTGGGGGGTGTACTGAGTAAGGTGCTCGAGGAAAATGGGGGCAAATGGGGGTTCGGGCGTGTATTGAGTAAGGTGCTCGAGGATAATGGGGGCAAATGGGGTTTGGGGGGTGTACTGAGTAAGGTGCTCGAGGAAAATGGGGGCAAATGAGGAAAACTGGGGGCAAATGGGGGTTCGGGGGTGTACTGAGTAAGGTGCTCGAGGAAAATTGGGGGCAAATGGGGGTTGGGGGGTGTATTGAGTAAGGTGCTCGAGGAAAATGGGGGCACATGGGGGTTGGGGGCGTGTACTAAGTAAGGTGCTCGAGGAAAACGGGGGCAAATGAGGGTTGGGGGGTGTATTGAGTAAGGTGCTCGATGGAAAAGGGGGGCAAATGAGGGAAACTGGGGGCAAATGGGGGTTGGGGGGTGTACTCAGTAAGGTGCTCGAGGAAAATGTGGGCAAATGGGGGTTGGGGGGTGTATTGAGTAAGGTGCTCGAGGAAAATGGGGGCAAATGGGGGAAACTGGGGGCAAATCGGGGTTGGGGGGTGTACTGAGTAAGGTGCTCAAGGAAAATGGGGCGGAAATGGGGGAAACTGGGGGCAAATGGGGGTTGGGGGGTGTACTCAGTAAGGTGCTCGAGGAAAATGGGGGGAAATGGGGGAAACTGGGGGCAAATGGGCGTTGGGGGCTGTAGTGAGTAAGGTGCCCAAGGAAAATGGGGGGAAATGGGGGAAACTGAGGGCAAATGGGGGTTGCGGGTGTACTGAGTCAGGTGCTCGAGGGAAAAAGGGGGCGGATGGGGGTTGGCGGGTGTACTGAGTAAGGTGCTTGAGGAAAATGTGGTTTTCGGGTCTAATGGGACACATGGGGTCGGTATACTGCGCGATGGGTGGCAGAAAAAGGGGGGGAAATGGGGAAAAGTGGGTAATAGTTTCCCCCCCTAATTGCTCCAATTTTCCCCTAGTCTTCACACTTTCCCGCTCATTTTACCAATATCTTCCCCCCTTTCCCCCCCATTGCCCCCCTCTTTTCCCCATTTTCTCCCTTGCCCCCCTATTCACCGTCGTTCCTCATTTACAGCGGGAACTTGAGCGGGAAGTTCCTAGCCCTGAGGCAAGGTGCCACAGTGCGGTGAAGTCGTACAGGCGCACACGAAAGAACATGGATGGCAAAATATGGCACAATTTTGTTGTGCCACATTTAGCCATACCAAATTTCGCCTCTGCCAAAATTATATTGCCTTCGGCAAGGCACCTCAAAGAGGGGAGAGGGACAACCATTTTTGGGCTGCCGAGGCTACAAAACTGCTTAAGCAGGTTGTGCCCCAGCCCCTTTGGGACCCCCCCCCCCCCGACAACCAAATAGAGGGGCTACAACATGCTTTACATAGGATATTTGATCATTTTGGATGGTTAGAATATTTAAAAAATTCCGTTTTGGAAATTTCCATTTTTGAGTTGCCGAGGCTGTAAAACTGCATAAGCAGGTTCTGCCCCAGCCCCCTTGGGACCCCCCCCCCCGACACCCAAATAAGTTGAAAAACACACAAAGAGGGCATTCGTCTTTTAGCGTCCACTGGAATATGTACAGAGGCCGAGGGGCGGGGAGGTGGGCCGAGTCGAGTTCAAGCGCCCGTGTCCTCCCCTACAGGCCCCCCGCCTATGCGTGCACGGCAGCCAGGAGGGACGAGGCGGTCATGACTAAGTCACTTCCGAGCTCGCCCTTCCGTGCAACAGCCGCCGCGGCGCTCTTCCCCTTTGGGCTGGGTTACCCGGCGCCCTGGAGGACGCGCCTGTCAGTGGGGGGCTGCTGCTGGTCGCCCCCCGCCGCTTCTCCTCTCCACCCTAGGCCGGCCACAGGCCGAGGCCATGCAGCGCGCCCTTGTACCCTGCCTCGGGTGAGTCGGTCACCCCGTGGGCCCCCATCACTCCATGCCCCTCCGGGGTCGGCCACAGGCCGAGGCCCTGCACCACCTCCTTCTCCTCCGGTTGGGGAAGGGGGAAATTGTGGTCTCCCTCGGTCACTGCCGCTGTGGGCGGCGTCGCCCCCACATTTCCACTGGGGGCACGTTGTTGTCGCTGTCGCTCCCCTGGTTAGGGTTAGGGTTAGGGTCACCGAGCTGGTGGAACCAGTCTTGGTTTTATAACCCTTTTTAGCGTCTAGGGTGGACCTACCAGGTTTAGCAGCAGCAAGCAGCAAGCAAGCAGCAGCACGCGCGAAATGGCTAAAAATCAGACTTCCGTCGTGGTGCTTCAGATGCGGGTGAAATTTTGGTGGATAATACCTATGGGTGTGAAGTACAATCACACGAAGTTTGAGCAAGAAAGTCAACGGTGGCGGCCGGGAACGGGATTCGCAAGTGACAGACCTCGGTTTCAAAAACTGCAGCTTAGGGCCAAAAACAGCCATTTTTGGGCCAAAAAAGCCCTGGAACACATTCAAAACGGCCAAACGAAAGGAAACGGTGGGTACACTCCACGTGCGGCTTGACTTCCCCGTGTCAACGAGCTCTTTGCGGCCCTCTAACTCCATGATATGTCCCGGAAACGGCCCAAAAAGGCCCCCGGAAGCTGCAAATGCCGACAGCCACAAACCAAGAATAGGCCATATCTTTGGCTACATGGCTCAAAATGCGATTCCGAGGGCACCTACTCCAACTGCAAACCCCCACTTTTTGTGGTTTCCACCCCTCAGAATTGCCCGAACAGACGTCTAGACCCCAATACCTAGGCCCACTAGGCTGCGGCAAGCTGCAAGCTCAAGCCCAAACAGGTGGGTGCCCAAATGGGTCAACAGGGTCCAGTAGGGGCAAAAAGATGACTATTCTCAAAAATGATCCTAGACTATGTGTGACGCTAAAACAAGTGTTTTTGGACTGCTTTGAGCTTGTGGCGGCCCAATTTGGTCCTCCAAAAATCCCAAAATGCTTGAAAATGGGCTGTTTTGGGACCAAAAATGGCACCGGCAGTGGCGGCAGACAGGGCGGCGAGGCGCTGCACCGCGGCCGGCAAATCGGCGCTAGCCCCAGAGCGCCCTGTGGGGGGGAGTGGGCGCCGCTTTCCGCCCCAAAACTGGCAAAATTCTGCAAAGCGCAGCTCCATCCATGCATGGCGGGGCTGGACAATCAAAAAGCCGACCTCCGCTTCCACCTGCAGCACTTCCCCTAGCACAGGGGTGGGGGGGTGGGCAGCAGTAGGGGCATCCCGCCCCGATTCCTCCCATCGCGGGGGGGAGCGGAACACCAGCTCCGGCAAGGAAAAGACCGGGAAAACTAGCTCTAGGGGGGCGGTGCCGGTCAGAACCTTCTCCACCCCCTCCCCCCCTGTCAACCCCCAAGGGTGGGTGCGCACGCGCAGCACACGGTGCACAGCACCAGGGTGCACTGGGATGGGCAAGGCAAGCATCTGCTAGGCAGCCAAAGGGGGCCCAGCAATTCATGTGGGGGGAGGGGGACCACAATCACCCGCTCCCCCAACCAGGTTAGGGTTAGGGTCAGGGTTAACCCTAACCCTAACCCTAATCAAGACTGAATATTGGGACCGAGCTGGTGGGGGAGGGAACATCAGCTATGACTCGTGAGGGACATCAAGAATGATTCACACATTGATGGCTCTTGACAAAGTGAAATCAGCTTGCAAGTGAACCTCATCACCACGAGGCCCACTTTCAAGGCTTTTTGGACTTCTGAGGGGCCAAATGCCCCAAAATGGGCTCAAAATGGGCTCATTTCACCCGTTTGTGCACCCCAAATGGTTTGGAAAAATGCGTTTTTGACCCATTTTTGACCTGCAGGGAGCCGCTCCCTTTGGACAGGCGCGGCCAGGTATGCTGCATGGTGGTTTAGTCAGGGCCGGGGGGTTAGCTCGCCCAATGCCACTGTGCGCCAGTTGCGGGCAGACCACCGGCGGCTCGCTAGCTGCCAGAGCATCAAGCCCCAGCAGCACATCACAGGGCTCGCCGGCCCACTTGTCCACCGGGTCCCCCAAGAAGCCGAGGGGGTCTCATGCGGCACCTGCCCCACGGCCCCGGGCTCCGTCACCCCCTTCCCCCCAAGGTTCCTAGGCTGTAGGGGGTTTGTACAGCCCCTAAGAGTGCCACCAACGGCGCCATGTGCAACCTGGTGCCTGCCAAAGAGTGCAGGAGCGGCACTCTGGGCGCTGGGGGATGCGTCCCCTTCAGCCGCAGGTGCCCCAAGAGCGCCACCAGCAGCGTCACCCGCAACCTAGTGGCTGCCATAGAGTGTAGGCTGGGCACTCTGGGCGCTGGGGGATGCGCCCCCTCCAGCCCTAGGAGCCCTGAGAGTGTCCTGAGAGTGTCTTGTTTCGTACAGAGGTGGGATCATATGTATACGTCGCACGGGGTACTACAGCCTGGGCGGGGTTCAACCAATGGGCTGATGTTGACCTGAAGTGACGTTGTCATGTGACAAGTCGGTTCTGCACAAGGCAGAGCCTGGCTCTCTTCATCCTATAGGTCAATTGGACGATCCTATGCGCTTGTCCCTACAAAAAAGCGCCTATTGGCGTTGAACATGCTCTGTCTTGTTTGATGCCCAACTGACGAGGAGATTCACACTCGGACTTTGCGTTGTGCTCGCCTGTTTTGTTGACAACCGTGTGGACACTGCTCTGGACAAATGTACGTTGATCGTTGAGCAATTGGTGAGGTGACGTTACATTCAATATTATCTCTCTTCGTTCGCCTACTGTTCTTCTACTCACCGTGATGTCTAACTTTAATCTTGAGAAGCGACCATATGCCCCGAACATTTGCCGCAACCGTCATAAGAGTGGACACGACACCCAAAACTGCCCGATGACGTCTAGCTCTTCTAGATCACCCAGTCGAAATCCGGCCCCTGATCCGTGCTGGTCATGCGGTGAAACGCACTGGAGCCATGAATGCCCAGTGGGCTAGAAGCGCTGTGAAGCCGGCCAATGCGTCCTGTGCGGTGACCTCAACCACTGGCTAAAGGGATGGGACCTTTTCGATCCGGCTGTTCACACCCCGCGCAACCCCGGAGCCACGCGGACCTACATTGATACCTGTGCGCCGCACCGTCAAACCGTCTGGTGCTTGAAGTGCAGCCGTCCCGACCACGCCACCGTGGACTGCTCCAAGCAGTCACCTGCCATTGTCGTACCAGAGAAAGAGGAAGATAAAAACAGAATGCAAAGATTTTGTACGTATTGTGGCTATAGAGGTCATAGCATGGAGCAATGCAAGCGCCGGAGGATGCAAGCGAGCAACCAGAATACCGGAGACATCCGTTCTATGCAAGGTGAACTCACAGCGATCAAGAAATCCCTTGGGAAGGTTGATGCTATGCAGGGCACAATGGATCGCCTTAACACGCAGATGCCCGAATTGTGATCCAATGGCAAAACGAAGTTGTGGACCCAGGTCTTCGCGCTGCCGGGCAGACAGCCGAAACTCTTAAGGGGATACAGCCCAAGGTCAACGATTTGATCAACTGGCAAGCTGCAGCACAACGGGGCATTGAAGCTGTAACCCAAACGGCTTTTGACAAGTGGCTGGCTGAGAAGTACGAACCAACGAAAACAGTGGCCAAGGCAGCGTCCCCTCAATCCACATTTGACGAGTATGTCTGGGAGATGGAGGCTTTGGAGAATAGACGCGGACGGGATCCACAAATTCGCAGCTCACAGCTCGAAGGGGATTCGGCGATGGCTAGGGGCGGAAATTCCGGGAAGCATACCGCACTTGATACCGTGGAAAACAGTCAAATCGAGGATGGACCAGCAGCTACGGTGAAACGTCGACATGCTTCCAAGGAGTCCACACCCACACCCCAGCTAGTGCAACATAGTGAATCATCACCTTGTCACCCGGATGCTCAAGAGTTCAATGTCGTTCTAGTGGCATGGTGGTAAATGCTCTGGGTGGCATTTTACTTCCCATGAGGACCGCTTCCAGCCCAGCCTTGAACTCTGCCAACGTGCATCCGTGACGTTTTAGGCTGCGCACACCTGCGTTCATCACCGACCCGTAGTGTTCTTGTACCCACCCTTCAAGTCGGTTTTGCTCGGCAAGGCCCCACTATTGAACCACTAGATTGGCTGCATGTGGGCTGCAGTTGGTGACGTCTGTGGGTGGCAGCTTGACCCAGAAATTGCAGATGTCTTGTCTTCGAGAACGTGTAGACGAGGATGGAGACCCCCAAGCTGCAAGACTATCAGAACTTATGACCAGCTCAACGAATGCCTGTGCCCTTGGTGTAGTTGGCGGTCCCCGACGCCCGCCGGCGCATCATACATGGAAGACGGCATCATACATACCATGCTGCCGGTTCGGACGTACAGGAGAAATTGGGGCTTGCTTCTTTTGTTCTCAGTCACACATCCGCGGCAGTTTCTCTCATCCGTGACTTCTGTTGCTCTCCCCTCTACTACCGCCATTCATCTAATTCTCAAGAAAACATTTTCCGTCGATTTCAATCCCTCTGTAGTGTCGGTACCCAGGCAGATGAGAGCTTGTCACACCGCACCCTGGCTGCCAGTTGCCCACAATATGTGTTTCCTGCCTTGCACATCCAGCAGTTTGTTTCAGTCCCCGTATATGTGCAACACAGGGTTATTCACACGGTGGGTGGTACCAGGATCTGGGCAAACGCAGGTGGGTATGTTGTTGCTAGGAACGTGTGTATTTCTAAATCTTCCTATCCACCCAATCCGGCCGATGGGCCTCATGGCATTTTTCCGTGGGCCGATGTGCTTTCTGCTGATATCCATCAGCTGTGAACGTCAATACTGCCTCACTGCCCCATTCTTTGGTGTTGGGTTAAGGACAACAGCTCAAGGAAATCCGACCTTCTGCAGCACCCGGTGCCGATGGGTACGGTAGTTACCAACAATGCGGTGTTTAGCCTGTACTCGGAAAGTGAAGTCTACAAACACCTCGATGGTTTGCAGTGTCAACGCCGACACTTGTGTTTTCAAGCGGTAGGCCACTCTCATGTCAGGCTTCTACGTCTCCACCGGAGCACTTGCATTTGTTCTGCCCTCTCCATCCAAATGGGTAAGGTTGTGGACGGCAAGAACTTAGGCCGCTGGGCATAAATTATGCAAGAGCGCAATGTTCCATATGATACTTACTCATAAAGCACTGCGCGAGGTGCGCCGCCTAAGTTTTGTTCATGTCTAGAGAGTTGTTGTTACACCTCCACAGTACTTGATTTATGCTATATATCACACCCGCCTGGCCATAATGTACATTGGCATGACAAACATGGTTCTGGCACAACGTCTCCGTAAACACATGACGGATGCCATGGCGGGGGTCGGCCATGCCTTATTAGACCGAATCATGCTCGCTGTCGATATGTCGGGATGGGGTATAGCGGTGCTGGAGTACGTAGACAACGAGTGGTGGTCCGGGGTCCGGGAAAGGGACTGGTGGTTCACTCTAAAACGGTGGGCAGTGAACAATGTGGCACCAGGGGTTGGACAAGGTCCGGATCAGAGGCCTAATCGCTGGCTTAGCCAGGATGTCCTGCGGCTTCTCAAAGAGATGAAGCAGGCACAGGACGACTCGGACTACCCGCGCGTAGCTGCCATGAGAGCAGAATTAACGGAACTTAGTCAAACAGTGAACCTACCCCTGGTTTTTGGGGCCTCCATAGTCGTCCCCAATTTGACCCCCCGACAAAAGACGCATATATACACGACCAATCTGAAAGCTTGGGAAAAGCAAGCTGTCAAACGTGTCGTACGGGTGGTCCGCTCCAGTCCACGCACTGTACAGACAGTGTTCAGCAAAGCAGCAGCACAGCGGGAGTGGTCTACCACCCGGTCTCCATGCACATGCCACAAACACATTGCCACTGCCCGTCAGTATGGACACCTAGTTGACACAGAGCGGCACGTTGCACTGATACCAATTCGTCTAAAGGATGACCAGGGCCGCCCACTAAGACCCCGTGATCCCCTCCCTGTGCCTTGTACGGTATCCAAAAAAGCTACTGAACAAGGATTAAAGTCGTTTGCCCGCATGGTTAAGGGGAGAGAGCTGCACGCGAAAGCGCTGAGCAGCATACGGTTCCCTGAAAAAGGGTCCCTACTTTTCAGGGTGAAGGGAGTGGCCAAGTCCATATGCGCAATTTTGTTATTCGAGTGGTTCATGAGGGAGGGGGGTTATCATCCCACAAGCCAGACATTGTCCGACTACATGACAACCACTGTGTCTAACATTGTTCGTCTGAACTGCCCTCAGAATGCCAAGGCCAAAATTACTAGGCTGCACCTTATCGGAAAGGCAAAAAGCATGTGGGCTGGAAAGGGTTGGCACTGGCGTCCTATTGCTGCATCCCCCAATCCGGCCATAACCAAGTCGAAGTTGAAAGTATGTGCCAGGGCATTTACTCGTATGCTCCGATACGTTGTGGCTGAAATACCAGGCAGCTTCATGCGACTATGGTTCAGGACATGGCGTCCTGGTTCCACTGGTGCGGGGAACATGGATTAACGGCGATTGGAGAGCTGGACTGCAAAGAACAGTTCAACAATGTCCCCCGCACGACCGTTGTTGACCATATGACGGACTGCACAGACTGGCTTGCAAAACGCTGTCGGTGGCACGCCACTGAGCTGCTCTGGAGCGTGCACCACACTCACGCACGTTTAGACCAGAGCAGGTAAGGCAAACAGCCAGGGATTCCAGTCCATTTCACATGCAGATTTGTCCGCTATTGTTGAGCAGGAGCTGACACGAAAAAATGGCCGTTTTGGCGTTGGACGAGTGTGGACCAGAACTAATTGTATCCCCAGGGGGGGCTAGTTTTCTGCCCAACGGGCAGATTGTATTCCGTGTGGGGTGCATACCAAGGGAGGAAGCATTTCCACCGGCCAGGCACCTTACAAGTAACTGCAGCCGAATGGCCACTTTGGCACCACCCCCGGGGGCGGGTCAGCCTATGCCAATTCAGGGACAACATTTTAGTTGCTGCGGGTGCTGGTCCAGAGAACACGAGACATGTCATTGAACGTGTCCGGACAATGCTGAAAAATTGTTGCGACCTTGAGGTCGAGTGTGCATGCATCACGAAAGAAGTGAAACAGTGCACGGGGATGTGCTGTGGGCCAGTTACTAAGGCAGTGGGAGTGGTAATGGCGGTGTCTGATGGGAATGCCACAGCATTTGCCGAGCCTGCAGCCCTGACGTCTGACTGGGAGCTTCGTTTGGGACCCCCCTTATTCCGTCCTCATCAAGTGTACCCGGGTTACTTGGTAGGGATATTCACTGGTGTCCTCAAAAATGCACTGCCCTGGGCTGAAACATGGATTGGACAAATCATGGGTGCGTGTGCATGGTTACAGGTGGCCCTGTTATCGGGATATCAGAGGACTGATGCCATGAGAGCCATGCATAGGGCCATGGCCCGCGCATATGCGGGCTCTCCGCACGCACACCAGGCAATAACAAAGGTTTTAGACCACGTGTCATACCGGTTACCCCAGAAACGGTGTCAAGTAGCCCGGCAAGTTCAGAGATGGCTCCGGAAGCATGCATACTGGAGCTAGGACCTATTTTCGTCCTGTTTGCGTCATCCGGGAGTGTAAATCACAACACTGTGATTGCACTCGAAGCTGACGGTGTAATGTGTGTGTGTGTGGTACACCAATGATGGTGGACTCGGCATTTTTTCATTCCGTTTTCTACCTTGTTGAGCGGACGTCGCTGCAATCCTCGGATGGGTGGGCTGAGCAGGGCTGGGAGCACATGTATGTCCTGTTTCGTACAGAGGTGGGATCATATGTATACGTCGCACGGGGTACTACAGCCTGGGCGGGGTTCAACCACTGGGCTGATGTTGACCTGAAGTGACGCTGTCATGTGACAAGTCGGTTCTGCACAAGGCAGAGCCTGGCCCTCTTCTTCCTGTAGGTCAATTGGACGATCCTATGCGCCTGTCCCTGCACAACGGCGCCTATTGGCGTTGAACATGCTCTGTCTTGTTTGATGCCCAACTGACGAGGAGATTCACACTCGGACTTTGCGTTGTGCTCGTCTGTTTGTTGGCAACCGTGTGTGTGTGTGTGCGTGCCTGCCTGCCTGCCTGCCTGCCTGCCTGCCTGCCTGCCTGCCTGCCTGCCTGCCTGCCTGCCTGCCTGCCTGCCTGCATGTGTGTGTGTGTGTGTGTGTGTGTGTGTGTGTGCATTCCTCATAGGTAACCGTGTCGGGTCAGTCTAAACGTACGCACCACAAAATGGGGAGAACTCTGCACTCTGCACGCACCTCAAACCACTGGTGCGTAGCAACATGCTTCAGAACATTTCAACAGATGCTTGGCTAATGCTCACATTGTCCTGTGAATGCAACGATCCTCCCTCTTGATTCGGATTTTACAGCACACCCAGTCCCTGCTGCCTTATCCCCCCACATATTGAGGCCACTAGCATCACTGAAAGAGAGAGTTTGGAACACTGCCTGGCACAATGGACGACGCAATTGCGGATTCGGACCCATCTCTGTCATTGAATTTGCTCCTCTCAGAGCCCAAATTTCTCTCTCGCAGTAGATCCAGCTCCCGATGCCCTGCGCACAGCAGAGGACAACAAAGATGACGCAGACGCAGAAGAGATGCACGCAGTTTCTGTGGACAATGGTCGAGTAAGTGCCCCATGATTGGCTCCAAGGCTCAAATACTGAGCCGGGGTATCACAAAGTTCTCCCCCAACAGCGATTCATACGTGGTGTTCCTCTCCAATCAGGTTCCACAGGATCAGGTCAACTGTATATTGCGAGTGTATTGACGGGTTGACGGGCAGCGCGGGGTGAATTTACCCTCTGAGTCTCATGTGCGCTGCACCAGGTCAATCCCGCATGCGTGTGTTCTTGTTCGCGCAGTTCCTTTGTGGTTTCCACTCCGCAATCTCGCTGCCTCTGCTTTCTGGAGAGTTGGGTCAAAGAAACACCATTTTTCAGCTTTTGCGAAGGCGAGGATATTCAGCATTGCAGGAGACGATTCATGATGTGTGCTGTGTTGTGTTGTGGCTGGGCTGTGGTTCATGGACTAGCCTGTTGCTCTGGGTTGGGCTGGTTTGCTTGGCCGGGTTGCTGTTTTGGTATGCCCGGGGCATCCAGTACAGGGGGCGGGGGGGGGGGGGGGGTCTCAGGAGGGCTAAAGTGGTGGGGGGATTTCGGTGTCTCAAACCGGCCGCCAAATTCATTATGCCAAATTAGCATTTGGCACGGCTGTGTCAATGCGGTTTACCGCCAAGTTTGCCGCCACCAGTTCGACTTGGCACCACTTCCGCCCCCCTGTACATGCTTGGTTTGAGTTGCGTTCTGCACTGGATGTGATGGGTCATCATCAAGGCATAGAGAGTGTGTGTGTATTCTTCTGGTGACACGTGTCGTTGCGTGGGGACTAGAGGATTTACCCCACCGCATGGTCCTTTCCCCAGATCCCCTTGGCTACAGGGCACAGTGTGTGCAAAAGATGTCATCTGCGCCAGATCACATGGAGGCAGTCCTATTGGTGCTCCATGCCCCCCTGCCAACCTGGTGGCTCGGAAGGATGATGCTTGATTCCCAAACAATGTGTTGCGGGGGTCTACTCTGAGCGTGTTGGAATCCAACCTGGAGATGTGGTGGTACCCTGACTACGGCTGGAAGGATACTACTCTCGATGGCGTCTGGTGGCATAGGGTGTCATGAGCGCCAGTCCTTCTTGTATCTCCCCTGAGGTGAGATTTGGGGAGTTGTCTGCCTGTTAGATCAAGGCCCATGACCGAGCGTGCCTGGAAGTGATAGCAAACTCCTCCTCCTCCTCCTCCTCCTCCTCACGCTCCTCCTTTTACAAGAGTCTTCGGATACTTCTACCCCCCACCCCCTTCCCAGCCCGAGCTATATCCCCCTTTCTGCTCCGGTGCAGGTGCAGCAGCCCCATCCCCTCACCCCCTTGTGCACCCGCACACCCGCACACGGTGTGGTGTGCACCCGCAAGCCGCTCAGTGCCGTGTCTTCGGCATTCTTGTGGTTTGTGACATCATGCGGAGTTGTATCATTGCCAGTGTTTGTGCAGGCTAAAGAATTGCTTGGACTCTGCAGACCCACTGGCTCCTACACGCAATCCCCCTCCCCCTTCAGGAGGGACCTTCCGTCAACTTCCATTGACGAGGGGTCGTCTCCCATGTATTTTTTTTAATGGCATTGTGTTGCACTGCATTGCACTGTGCCGCATGGTTTCTGTACTGAACTCAGTGTGGCAAATTTTACATTTCAGCCGCATTGAAACTCTCAGTTCCATGCCATCTATACGTCACGAAATCCAGTTTTGCAACGGTGCAAGACTGGATTTGAAAGACCCGCGTTGTATTGTATTTTGTCTGGTTGCGTCTCGTAGTGAGAGGGTTTGGCGACAGTTTATTGCACTTTTACAACAGTTTGACAGTGAGTTCATTTACCAGAAGTTGGATCGTTGTTCAGTTTGTTTGTTGTGGTGCTGTGGTATTGCTTCCCATGGGGCACTGTGCTGGGCCCCTGCGGAGTTCCTGACATCTCTTTTTGCATAAACATCGGTCCCTGGCAACAATAAGAGCGCAGAGGTGCTGCCATGGAACTGCAAGCTCCAATGGTGAGATGTCTCAGAGCCCACCGATGCAGTGTGCATGCGCCGTGCACATGTCATCTTACTTGTCTGTGAATTCGAGGCAAGCAATCGTGCTGGTTCCCCCTCAAGGTCTCTAAGACTTTGCTATATTTACCTCCCGCTTTGCATCCATCAAAGGCTGAGTATTGATCCCTGTACCCATTTCCTGCTCACATCATCGCTGTTTCAGTGTTGCACTTTGAATGCCAGCATTGTGCCAGAGGCATTTTGGTTGCCATTCTGTTATTTGACGCTGAGTTGTGCCATTACCGCACACGGGGATAACCAGAGGTAGGGAATTGTGCGATGGGATGGTTTCCTTTTTTGCGGATACTCAAAGAAGTCTTTTGCTATTTCCTATCTTTGGAGTTCCCTGCTTCTTTGATGCAACGATCATTATAACGCCTACGCTGTCTCTGGCTGTCTTCGCCATATCTCTGCCTGTGTCTGAAGCCCCCCATAGGGAGACACGATGCTGTTATTTCTTAGGTTAATTAAGATAGGGTGAACATGCCACACCCAGGCCGAACACCTCAAACGCACACGTATGCCACCTGTGACCATCCCTGGTCACGTATGGGTGGCTGGGCAACAGATGGGTCCATCTGCAATTACTCATGTAAAGCATTGTGCCTGCATGCAGGGTGACTGTGGGCCAGGGATGGACCCCCGAACACCATAAAGTTCTTCTGATCGCATGATGCATCAATTGCTTTTGCACACTGCTGATTTTGCATTTTTTTGGTATATCATGGATTGGGCAGGATGTGGGGCCATCTTCTACGGTACCAGGACATTTCACATTGGTTGAAAACGAATTAAGTATCTGGGTGATCATAGTCCAAACTGCGAAATGGATGTATGGTTATGGATTTGGCTCACAGATTTCCTCTTCCAATCTGTTTCCACCCTGCATGCTCATACAGCGGGTTGTACCTCCAATGCATGCCAATTCCCTTATCTGGGTGTGATTATGGCTTAGAATGATGCGAACATGAGATTCTGCATTATTAACTTTCCTAAATCCAAAGTATGCTTTGCGGTGGGTGATGAATTTCTGGGGCATGGTGCTTGTGGCAGCTGCCATTGCAAGAAAGGAAATCTGAAATTGGATGCACTCAAACACAGGGTTTGCATGATTGTATTTTTGTGTATGCAGTCCGTTGTTTTTCTAAACATATAACGGCGGGTCTCATGTCAGTTACTTGATTTAGCTTTTCAAACAACCTTCAAGAGACACGCATGCCAAGTGGGCCGCTGTGGCCCCGGCACGCGGTGTGCTCTCTTTTAGGGTGACCACCTGGAGGGATTTGGACAGCTTGGCAACAAGCAGTCGTGGCTGGGGGAATTCACCCCTGATGGTCACTTTTACGGGGATGTGTCTCTTTCGACCTTTGGGGGCCCATGGGGACCTTTGGGGGCCTATGGGGGCCTATGGGGGCCTATGGGGCTCTATGGGGGCCTATGGGGACCTTTGGGGGCCTATGGGGGCACGTGGGGACCTATGGGGACCTATGGGGACCTATCCGGCCTATGGGGACCAATGGGCCCATCAGCGCACTGTGCAATAGATCAAGAGCTGTCACAACCCTGTAGCTTGGACTGGACCACCACGAATTTTTCAAACTTGGCCGGGCAGAATTGAAGCACGGGGGTCTCCTTGGCGCTTTCCTTCACTTGGACGTCATCCAGCTTCTTAGTACCCCCCACCCCTTGTCTAAGCTACACAAAAGTACGGAATTAATACGGTCCATACGCCTATTTTAGCTTGGACAAGGTCGTAGCTTCCGCACAACACACACAACTACCGGCACACACAGATGATGCAAGAAAGGGGAAGATAATGCACAAATATCCGCAAAATCAGAGCTGTGTGGGTTCAGATCATCAAGCATGGATGCTGAAGAGAAGATGAAGAGTATGTGGCATGTTAGACATCTTATGTGCCATGTTGATGTGAGATGTCTGGCATGATTGTGTGGTATTGTGCCAGTGCACAATGTTCAGGTACAAGGAATTCCAGGACACACAAGTTTCAGTGGAGTGAAACCAATGTTTTGCCAAAAACATATGTTTTGCATTCCGGTTCAGGTCTATTTGTATTTATTGAGACCGCAGCGCGGCACCACTGTGTAAATGACAAAACAGTTGATGGATCATGACTCAACCACAGTGGTGCATCCAAAGGACGTCGACAGGAGTCTCTCAAATTCCGGATGTGGTGCCTAGGCCCATTCGAGACCATCCAGAAGCAGCCTACATTCCAGAACAGCAAAGGGGAGTTGTTGGTGCAGGAGCAGGAACGTATCGTCGAGCTGGCGGTGGGGGCAGACACGGTCACGGAATTCGCCAACGCTATGGGACTGGGGCACATGGACCAGGACACGTTCTTAGCGGCAGTACGATGCTACGCGATACGGAAGGAGCTAGTGGCGGATTACGCAGGAAAAAGGTTCGTGCCTGCAGGGCCTGTGGACTACGATGTGGTTAATGCGGGGGATGAGACCAACCGGCCGCCGTCGCCGGCAATACAGGGGCCTGAGTGCGCAGGCTAAACTAGTGCAGATGCTGGCGGCGACGAAGCTCGAAAACGAGAGATTGAGGGCAGCTGCCATACCGAGGCTGACTAGACAGCAGCTGGAACGCCTCATCGCGGAAAGTCTGCCATACCAATGGATGCAGACGCTGGCAGTGGCGCTGAAGGCCTACTCGACGACAGATGCCAACTGGGATGCGCATGAGCTGGCCAAAGCCATATGGACGGTGGTACACGAGCAGCTCCGCAACAAGCGCCAAGGCAGGACATCACACCTACCCATCCCACAAGGTACGGGGGCGCCAGCGCCAGGAACCGCGGGGGCACCGATCGGCAGGGTGGACAGGGCACCAGGCGGACAAGCCGTAGTCGGGGCCCCACAGGGGGGGGGGGGGGGGGCGCAGTGCTACTCGTGCGGACAGCTTGGACACTGGGCACGCCAATGCCCACAAGCGGCGGTCACAGGCACGTTGCACCAGCCACACGTACAAGCCAAAATATCCCAGGTGGGGGATCAGACGATACTCACCAGCAATAAGGGGTGGACGTTTGATCTAAACGGCCCCCCACCCGCGAACTGCAGGCGATGCAGACAACCCCATTGGGAAATGTTCCCATGTGGGGCTCAGGGACGAGTATCGCTGCTGCCGGCTTCTGTGGCGGACGCGCAAGTAGGTGACCAGACGGGAACCACAGGACCAGACGGCACGAACGACGCGGTCCTCCGCATGCTCCAAGGCATGCTCCAGACGAGAGCGATGAACCCAAGATCCCAGCAATGACATGGTGCCAGCGGGGACCCGCGGGATGCAGCCCACGGGGTCGCCACGGTCGGTATGGCATGGGAAGCCCACGACAGAGTCATGCACGCCAGGACGGAGGAGTGGGGCACCGTGGGCACAGGTATGGCCATCAGAGGAGTGGAGGCCAGCTCGTCCAAGACATACATGTAGGAAGTACGGGGAGCACTACGAGGATGCGCCACCGATCTCCCGCTGGCCCAGGCCATCGAGCGGCGCTTCGGGGAGCTGGCACTACGCAAGAGAGGGATATCAGCGGCCAAGGACATGGTGGCAGGCATCAGGATATTGGAACCCTTGCAACTCATACTAGCCACCATCACTGATCTCCACAGGCTGCAGCTCTAGGTAATCGGCAACATGGCCATAGCAGAGGACCGACCACGGATATGGGCCACAATGGAGGATTTCCAGACCCTGGCGGAGCACAGAGTACATAGGGCCTGGGCCAAGGTGTTCTTTGCGGTCGGCATGGCATTCACCCTATGCCTCCGGGTATCAGACGTGGCAGTCCTGCGATGGCGATGGCTGGGACACAAGAACTGGATGGTGTTCTTCGACTACAAAGTGGCCAAAGAAATGTGCGCCCAGCCCATCCCGCCCTTCCGGGAGAGGTGGCGTGAGTGGCTGTTCCAACACAGACGGCCCCACCATCATGACGACGCCCTGCTTCTACAAGGAGGGACAGACACGCTGCAGAAGTTACAACAGGAGATGTTCAAGGGAACGGGGTGCAGCCTCACAGGCTGACACCCGTGGAAGCGAATGGGGGCGGCATGCTTCCGGGCGCTGGGCGGATCCCTACAGGCCCTCACTATATGACCACAGTGGCGCACACCTCGACAGGCGGCCCGATACGCAGCACACCTAGCAGCATGGAAGATGCCCACCCGGGTGCTCCTGCCGCGACCCACGGGGAATACCGGACACTTCACAAGAGATTGCGAGTGGGAGTGGATGCCGGTTCGAGACCTGTGGCATGGAGATGCCTTTGCGTGGGATGCAGGAAGAAACGGGCTAAGCAGCCCCCCACAGTGCAGAACTTCCCGCGACCCATCACCCCAGAGGAGGTGGACAGCGAGTCGGACGACGACGACATGGAGGATGACGAGGAACGGCCAGAAGATGGAGATACGACGCAATCCAAGACCTCCCAGAACCAGGGAGAGGGGGCCTGCGGTGCGGGCGAAGTCGGTGTGGTGGCCGCAGAACCCAGGGTGGAGCCTGGTCCAGTGGCTGCCACGGGAGCAGGGGTCGGACACCGAGACGGCGCCGAGGAGCGGCCAGGAGCAATGCAAGGGGGGAGCTGAGACCAGCCCGCGACAGCGGACAATTAGATGCAAGCCCGAGGAGCTGATGGTGAGGACGGCGGCAGAGACGATACTCGTGGAGCAGGAGACGGCACGGAGGCCGCGGCAACAGCCGGGGAAGAGCAAGGCGAGCACGGGCACGCGACGCGACCAGAAGGAGACTGCCAACAAGGAGACAGGCCCCTGGGCGGAGACGGGAACATGCCCCCGGAAGGGGCAGATGACAGAGCCAAAGGGGATGCCGAGGATGTCGACAGCCAACGAGATAGCGGGTCGTTGGAGGCCAACTGGGACGAAGCCGGAACGGACCCAGAGAGAACAGCCAGTGAGGCATCATGCTCTACCGATTGCTCTCAGCCCCGATGGACAGTACGTGAAACCGGGCGAGCCACACTGGGAAAGCGAGGAAATGACCAAAGAGACCCGGTGCAGGAACAAAGCCCTAAGAGACACAGCGGAGGCCGGTGACACAAGCGGACGGATGTACATTGACGTGGACGTGCCCGGAGGGCGTGAGGAGGACGGGGCCCCACACTGGGGATATGTGGTCACCGCGCCTCACAGGGGGAACCGGTTCCAGCTCTGGTGCCCTGTGCACCTGCAATGCACCGAGCAAAGTACAGAGGGGGCCGCAAACGGACGTGGCAGCCCATGCAGGCGGTGGCGGAAAAGCTGGCCAGCAAGAAGGGGGTGAGCCAGAACGATCCACGGCCTTTTACGAGACCTGGCGGTGTTCGTACGGGAGCGGAGCGATGACGGAGACAGTTCAGTTGCAAGGATAACAGTGAGTGCAGTGAGTTGACTGTGCAGGGAGGAGGGTGGAGACACAAAACCCATCAAATTTGGATGCAACATTTTTCAGTGAAAAAAAAAGAAAAAAAAATACGTGTTAGATTGCACCCCTCAACTACTTTGCACCCCCAAGGCTAGGGTAGTTGGGTCGCCGAATTTTAAGGGCGTTTGGAAGGGGCGGCCTGGGGGTTCTTTGGGGTGAATCTAGTCTAAACGTAGGGTGCAGTGTGCGTGCAGTGCAAGCATTCCCCCTAAATCTCACGTATATCAGGGCCTGCTCTCTACAAACATTTACACCTTCCCACTCTGTCTGCACCTGTACACTGAACGAATAAAATTTATCCAAGAGGGCAGACAGTGCATCAGAATCTCCTTCTTCACAGGCAAACCTTTGTAATGCCCGGTGAACATGGTTTAGGTAGCGTCCCTTCAACACAAAGCATGCACAGCACTCAAGTGGGTTCTTTTCTTTCATTCTTCGGGGATCAGGGTCCATGCTCCTACCCAATTATTACGCTGTGCGGCTGCCCCCCCCCCCCCCACCCTGTCACCCCTGCAAAGCTGGTTAGCATTCAGTGTATCTTAGCATTTGGGGGCGAATTGTCTAGTAGAGAGACAGTGCTTGGCTTGTGGGTTTTTCTGCCTTCAGCCACACACTGGAATCTCCGCAGCAATAGCATGTGTTTGCATCGCAAGAAATGAGAAATTTCTTCTTCAAAGTCAACTAAAGGGAAGGGACATGCGCTTGGCAGGTTGCTCCAATCACAATCTGTCCCACTTCCTTTTCTTTGGAACTTTCTCCACCAATAGCATGCCCGAATGGATTGCAGGGAGCAGTTGTTTGACGTGTCATGTATCTCCTGGTATGCTCATGTTTACAAAGTGACAGTGACTAATGATAATTTGGAGGACACACTTGGATTGGATGTGAGAGAGCCTTTCTAGACTCATGGGCAGTTTTGGTGCATTCAGTCATGATGCAAGGAGGCTATGCTGTTTAGACCCAGAGACTGAGTTATGCAGTAGTGCACACAAAGTGCAAACTTTTGTGTGATGCGCAATCATGTGTGTACCGCATGAGCACCATGGAATACATGGTGCATTAATTTTAATGGAAGGGCTTCATTTTCCACTTTGGTGTGATGAACTCTCCTTTTTGAGTCCCAAAAGTTGTGTATCATGTTTGGTAAGCAGAGGACCCAGCATTTTTTGCCACCAGTACCCCCTCTGCGTCAAGAATCACTGACGCTCTTCAGTGACAGCATCCCAAAGAAGGTGGTCGTGGTTGTGATTGTAGAACCATCAGAGTGCGTCTGTAGGTAGCATGAGACTTCGGGTGAGTTGCTTGAACTGTGCACGCACCATGCAAACTTTTTGTTTTGTTTTTTGTAGTTTAGTTTTCGCAGATGTGATTTGGTTGTGTGTATATGTGGCTCGCTGGTGCGTTTCTGTGAGGGCCATTTCACCGGGTAAAATCTGGGTAAACATCCAAAAACCCTTGAACCAAGCATGCACTGTGCGCGCACCGTGCAGCAACATCCTGTGCAAGCTTTGGTGCATTCTTCTTGGGATGAGCCAGCGCCTCTGTAAAGGAGTGCACCAAGGCATTTGGGGGGGGAAAGGAAATAACAGCATGTTCCCCATTGCAGTGACTTTTGGCCTTTGCACAATGACTGAGTTCAATCTGCCGTCATGGGACTGCGCAGCGGCTTTAGCAAACGATGAAGCTGACCTCTATTCTGTTGCAGTCCCGGATGGAAAATACTCAATGAGACGCCACCCGTTGGCGAAGGATGGACTCATTGGTTTGCCTCTGCCGTTGGAGCCTGAGGTTACCACATTGCCCAAACTCTTGCAGAGGGCCGGGAGGAAGTTTGCCAACCGCAAGGGGTTCGGCTGGCGCATCAAAAACAGTGATGGGTCGTGGGGGCCGTATGAATTCATCACTTTTCAGCAGTTTGTGAACCGAGCAACGGCCTTTGGCGCGGGGCTGAGGGCCATGTGCCCATGGCTGAACGACCAAGACCGAGTCGGGGTGTATGGAAAGAATGAACTGAACTGGGCGGTGGCACAGCACGGGATCTACCACCAGAACCTCACGGTGGTGCCCATTTACGACACATTTGGGGAGGAGGCCGTGAAGTACATCATCGAGCACGCCGAGCTGTCGGTGGTGGTGGTTAGCAAGGCCAACTTGTCCGCGTTGGCCCACACGGTGGAGGGCATGGACGTCGTCAAAATGATCGTGCTGTTTGACTTTCCGGAAGGCAAGGATGCTCCGCCTTTCACCCGCCTGCTATCCGTCCCCGAGATCATGTCCCACGGCGAGAAGGTGATGCACGACGCATCGGCGCCTGAGGTACGCCCCGAGGGTGTGTGTCTGATTATGTACACCTCCGGGACCACCGGCCCACCCAAAGGCGTGGTGCTGACCCATGCCAATATGATGGCCGCCCTCGCCGGGACTCTGCACGGCCTCGCATCTGAGGTCACGTGCGACGACGTGCACATCTCCTACTTGCCCTTGGCACACGCGTTGGAGAACGCGCTGCACATGGTCGCGCTGGCGAGGGGATGTGCCGTCGGCTTCTACAAAGGCGACCCGCGAACGCTCGTGGACGACGTGGCTGCTCTGCGACCCACGCTGTTCGCGGGTGTTCCGCGGGTGTACCAGCGGATTCACAGCCTCGTGCTCCAGAAGTTCCAGGCAAAGCCCTGGCCCCTTCGGCAGCTGATCGCGAAGGCTCTGCGAGACCAGGCCGACGCATGCCGAAGGCGCGAGGGTCGCTCGTGTCTGTGGGACGCGTTGGTGTTCCGTAAAGTCAAGGCCGCTCTCGGGGGCCGGGTCCGACTCTTTGTCACGGGATCTGCGCCGCTCTCCCCAGTCCTCCAGGAGTTCATTCAAGTGTGCTTTGGCTGCCCGGTGCATGAAGGCTACGGCCTGACGGAGACCTCTGGGGTGTCCCATTTGTGCGACCCGCGCGATATGAACATCGGACATGTGGGGGGTCCAATGGTGAGCTGCGAGATGAGGCTGGAGTCCGTGCCAGACATGAACTACTCCACGGATGACCTGCCCTGTCCACGCGGGGAGGTGCTGTTGCGGGGCCCTTCCATCATGAACGGCTACTACAAGAGCCCCGGTCTGACTGCGGAGGTGCTGGATGAAGATGGCTGGTTGCACACAGGGGACATAGGGCGGTTCAACCGTAATGGGTCCTTGAGCATTATTGACCGGAAGAAGAACATGTTCAAGCTGTCGCAGGTGTGCAACACTGGGGGGCATTGGTTTTAGCGTATGGTGTGTGGGGTATTACACGAGATGCAGTGTAGGGTGAACGGAAAACGAAAACGGAAAGAAAGAAGCAAAATCCTTGGAAAGATTTTTCACGTGACTAGATGCAGGAGGCACATGCGAAGTAACTCCAGATGAGCGAACACCGAGACTCTCCAGTGTGCAACCAAGCAGCTCAGTGGTAGCTGCTCACCTCATATCTCATGGTAGATAGGGTGACGCCCAGCAAACTGATGTTGTTCTTTTTGGCCCATAACCTTTTTTTTTTAGAATACTTCTGATCAAAGCGTCCAGTGCAAGGAGGCAGGGTTTGCCCCTGATTTTATGCCCTACCTCAGGCCCCAGCAAGGTCTCATCGTAGTGATCAATCAAGAACGGAGCCACAATAATTTACCGCCTCATGGGCGCTCCATATCTTTGTGCTAGTTCACTAAACCACTCACCGACTTTTTCTACATTTTGACCTCTGTTGTCGAACTAGAACGGTGTCCAAATGACTGAATGTGTGTGCATTTCAAAGACAGAAACATCCCACAGCTGACAGTGCCGAGGTTGTGGTGAATGAGAGCTGCCAAATTGCTACATTGGGCTGTGTTGAACATGAAGATTATCTTTTTGAATGTAGGATAGTTTGTAGCAGGGGTTCTGCGCTTTCTGTATGTCATGTGAAGCATGAACACAAATGAAGATGCCAGATTTGTGGGCCAAGAGTTTTGTGGCAGTTTCGTGGTGTTTCAATAGCAAATCTTGGGAGGGAAGAAGTTTTCAAATCTTGATCAACTTTGTAAACACTTCGGCAAGGATTCTCACGTTGTGTTTGCGAGCCAGTAAAGCCACCAAACCTCTCCTTTGCCCAAAGGCCATGAGAGAGTTTGGGGGGCCTATGGGCAATATGGAGGCCCTTGGGCTAGAGATGTGGTGGCCAACAGCATTTTGTTCATGTGGTGCACACGCAATGCACGCAGTGCTAAGTTTTTGACCATCAAAACCTTAGTTTTGGGCCTTTCCCACAAGTTGCCAGGTTTCTTGGGATGGCATCCTGGTGATAGGAATTTGCGCAGGAGGGTATGATAGAAAGGGTGTTTCGTGGTTGTTGAGTGGTTTGGCTGGCACAACGTATGGGACACACAGCGGTCAACTTAGGGGTGCATGGTGCGCTGTGCGCACTTTTCATTTCACCCCCTTTGGCCTCCTCTGCACCAACCTTCACCCCTTCTTGTCTTTGTACGTGGACATTGGATTATGATGATGGGGAATCACGTGTCAACTAGTACCTTTATCTCGCAATGGCTGCGTGCAGCCAAATTGTTCATGCATGTCAAGCCCGATAGCTTTGTGGAATACAATACTCGGACGGGCATTGATATGATCCTCAAGGATGTACAACCACACATTTATCCAGAGATCATGCAAGGGTGGAGAACCTCGTTGCACATTTGGAGACAGCAGGATTTCAAACCTGTTTGTGTTGCAGAGATGTGGTGGGTGGTTGTAGAGGGTTTCCTATTAGGTGCATTTTTCCAAATGTGCACAGAGTGCGCACACAGTGCAAGAACATTGCCCTCTCGGCAATGTGACGACACCTTGTGCAGATGGGTCTGGTAGCCTTGCAGATACATCCCTTTTGTGCTAAGGGCCATCAATTCTGTGATTTTGAGAATGGACAACCCTCTTCAACTCTAGAAATCAGAGCCTGGTTGGGTGCGCCGCCTTGAGTAAGTGCAATACCCATGTATCACAGTGTTTGAGGAGTGTGAATGACTGTGCAAAGTGTGTAGGGCACACGGGGCGGGGTGTGTGGGGGTGCCAGAGCCATGTAAAGGTGCTTGCGTGCAGAGACAGGCCCAGTGCCAAACCTGCATTTTGTCGGTCGCTCAGGGGGAGTACATATCATCCGAACGGCTGGAGGGCATTTTCCTTCGATGCCCTTTGGTGGGGCAGATCTTCGTCTACGGCAACAGTTACAAGGACTGTATTGTGGCCGTTGTCGTGCCGGACCCAGTGACCCTGATCCCCCGCTGCGGAAAGGCAGGCATGCCCAACGTGGTGCCGTTCAAGACGGAGGGCTGGCAGGAAAGCTTCGAGGCTTTGTGCAAGTCACTGGACGTGAACACGATGATTCTGGCGGAGATCAAGGGCATGGCGCGGGAGGCCAACCTGAAAGGCTTTGAGATGCCCAAAGCACTGCATCTGGAGGGCAGCATCAACGACCTGAATCAAGGCTTCAACGTGGAGAACGATCTGCTGACGTCCACCTTCAAGATGAGGAGGCCTGCCCTGTTGGCCAAGTACCAGAACGCCATTGACAAGCTCTACCTGCAGTTGGAGGGCCGGTGATGTGGTCGTCCCTGTCGCCATCCGCAACCGTCGTATTGATGACGTGCTTTGCTGTACTCATGACTTTCCTCACGGACGCACGCTGTGGTTTTCCTTCGTTTTCGGAGGAACATGCCCCAACCGTCGGCCTTCGGGTGCCAGGCACGCCGGTCGGCGCGTCGTTGACAGCCGTCGTTGTACGTCGTTGCTGTTACTCACACGATTTTGCTGACGTGCAGTCATCAAACTCTTTGGCGTTCAGGAATGTGCTCGGTTGAACGAGGTGGACAGCCACTCGTCGCCTCGGGACAATGGCTGCGTCATGCCACCTCAGAAATCGCGGCCATCAGGCCCGATCTCCACTTCAGTCGCCGGGCTCCAGTCTCCGACTCTAACCCCAGCAAAGAACTCCCAAGGGACCCCCTGTGACCACCATTGGTAATTTAGGTTAATTTAGGTTAATTTACATTAAACCTCATTTTGCACAACCTGTTTTGTGGCACGCAAAAACGCCATGTAATGGATAAACGGGTTCTGGTGACCGAGTTACAGACTTTTTTGAAAACCGAAAAAAACACGTTGCAGGTTTTGGGTGAGGTACTTAAGGTTAATTTAGGTTAGTGTACGTTGACACTCGCTCCTACCCCTTAACCTAGCATACAATCCCAAGGCACCCTCACTCCTTCCGAACTCTAACGTCAGCAAAAAATCCCAAGGGACCCCCTATGACCAAGCCTGGTAATTTACGTTAATTTAAGTTAATTTATGTTAACCCCCATTTTGCACAACTTGTTTTTTCGTGGCATGCGGCCCCATTTAACGAATAAACGGGTTCTGGTGACCGAGTTTGACCGAGACTTTTTTGACAACCAACAAAAACACGTTGCGGGTTTTGGGTGGGATAATTGAGGTTAGTGTTAGTGTATATTAACACTCGGATTACACCAGGTTGCTGTTCTCCGTGATTGTTTACTTTTCTTTAATATTTGGCATCCTAAAGCCTTTTCAAACAGGCGAAGCTGGTGTGGCTCCACATCAGACATGAAGATGTCATTGTTATTCACACATAGCGATTCACTTGGTACGATTGAAGAGAGAAATTCCCTGTCTCCGCTGGTGTGAACACCATTCCTGCAAAAATGGGCGCGTTCTATAAGCCGTCGGGCGTGCACACAAGCGGCGCGGCCACTGTTCGGCATCCTTGTTCGGAAGGGATACCCACTCCGGTATCCACTTGTAGTAGTCTTTGGTTCCTGGTTGTCTGTTTTCCACCGGTGTTTCTGTTACGTACTCCCCCCCCCTTGTATAAGCTACGCCCTTGTCCAAGCTACAGTAGGCGTAGGGACCGTATTAATTTGGGACCTAATTTTAATATGGTACCAAACGTAGTGCAGCCACATAAGACATGGGTTTGGTGACGGATTTGCGAGTCACATAGAGTCATCGACACATTTGTTGTGAGTGTTTGCCCACTTGACCCACATAGCTATGATTTTGGGGATGTTTGTGCATTATATGCCCCTTTCTTGCACCAGCTCACCATTCAATCCTCTCTTTTTGAACGTGGGTGCCCGGTGTTGGTAGTTGTATGTGTCGCGCACAAGCTACGCCCGTGCCCAAGCTACAGCAGGCGTAGGGACCGTATTAATTTGGGACTTTGGCGTAGCTTATACAAGGGGGGGGTGGGGTATGATCCCTTCCCTTCACGTCGTTTGCCATCATTGTCCTGCACTGCAGTTCATCTTCTTGACACGCTCCGCATCCTCTGAACGTGGGTAGGCACGCAACCCGTTCAAAGATCTCCTCCTCCTCTGGCTCGTCAGCTGTTGTGGACCGCTTGCTTGGCTCAGGTTGAGCGGGTACGAGTAAAACGCATGAAGCTGATGGGTGAGGGGAAAGTATTAGCGCGCCGGGCGCGCGCCGGGTATCTTTTTTTGACCATTCCCCACCCATGCCTGTTTTTGCCCCCCCTCACCAAACAATCTGGAGTACCTTCTCGCCGTGTCTAAGAATGTGGCCCATCCTTTGCACCCAGTTTATGGCGATGGCCAGGGTGGTGGTTGGAAGTGGTGGGAGTGACATTTTGTGTTGTTGAATTCTCACATTTCGGCTTATGTAACGTGCCTCGCACGGCAGGTTTGCAGGCTAGTGCGGTCCACTTGGGGGGAAGGAAATTGCAGTACAAGGCGGCGGCCATGCCAAGGACTGCTGCCTTGTCATTGACTATCCTAAGATGCCCGTCAACCGTCGGCTGGTCATCGGATGACGCTCGGGGGAATGTTTGCCCGGCGCGCCCGGCGCGCGACCTTTGTATTAAGTGGCCGCTGGGCGCGTGGCTTGCCGAGGCATCAGTCAGTCATCTCTCTACGTGTTGTTTCGATCGGGCAGAGATGACCGAGTGATGGAGGTGACACTGCATGCCTCCTAAGGGGGCACTGATGGCGGGGGGGTGCCCTTGTGCGAGGCAACACAATTGGGCATTGGGCTTGGTTCTGTATTTTTTTTTAGATGCGGATTATTTTTTTTTAGAGGAAACATTTTTTCTTAGCTAAAAAAATATTCCGCACTAAAAAAAAATATTCCGTGCTAAAAAAAAATACTCCGCGCTAAAAAAAAATACTCAGACATTTTTTTTCTGCGCGCAGTATTTTTTTTTAGCGCAAATGCCGCAAATTTTAGAAGTGGTAAAAAAAAGTGTTATGGGTGATTCCCTAGGCACCTGTGGGGGACGTGGTGTGTGCGGGGACCCCATGACAGCACGGGTGATGAAGCAAGTTTGATTTTGACCCCCCCCCCCCCCTCAGCTTGGACCACCAACCCCCCGCCCACCCCTCTAGACCCTCTCTGGAGCGCCAGATTAGCAAGACGAGGCGCTATACAAATGTTGTTTGTTGCCCAGACATGTTCAATGCAATCGTCAGCCCGCGGACAAGGGGCCCCTGGCGCGAACAGGGGTCTTCCTTCGCTGGGGGACGTATGCAGAGAGTTCATCGCAGAGGATCACAGGTACTATCTGAATTTTGTGAAGTAGGGTACTCAGCCACCTTGGCCAGAGCCCATGTGCACAGATTCATCTGCTCAGAGAACAGGGGTCTTCCTTCACTGGGGGACCTATGCAGAGAGGTCATTTGAACGGATCATACATAATGTCTGAATTTTGTGAAGCAGGGTACTCAGCCACCTTGGCCAGAGCCCAGGGGCACAATTTCAAGGGTGGGGATAAGGTGCTCGCAGTGGAGGGCTCTGAGTGCACGATCAAGTGGCAGACAGAAAAGAAAGCCAGTTCCCATTCTATTACAGATGTGTTTCTTACTGCTCTTCATAGCATTCCGAGTTCGGATAGTGCATCAGAGGCCCCTTTGTATCTGGAGTCTGAGCACGAAGCCACTGACACAAAAACATCCCTACGCTCAGCTGCCCAGCACAATACCCAGACACAGGGTGATCCAGCCAAGCTTTTTCTGCTCGTTTCTTCTGAAGTACCACGTGCCACTCACGTGGCTGTGCTGCAGTGTCTGACAGCCATAGTTATCAAATCCTTACAACCCTGCATCCCAGCACAAAATTTTGTGCATTTTCTGCGGCTTTCGCAGTCTGCCCAGTCAGTCCCAAGTTCCAGATTCCTTGCTCAGACTCTGAGAGGTGGTATTCAAGCACTACTCAGTCGGTGCACAAGTTTGCCCATAATTGCATGCTCAAGTGTTGCTCTTTCCAAATGTCTTCAGATGATGGGTCAACATAGGCCGACCAGGGTGCACACAGGGAGGGATGCTGGTTCTGTATTTGTTTGGGTCATGTCCAAGAATCCATGGCACTCCAGCCCTTGTCCACAACGAAGGCGTCTTGTGCATCAGTTACACAGTGACAGGTTCCCATGCCATCAAGTGGGTTGCATTATCCATCATCCTCACGTAACCTAAAGTGTACTGCAACAGCACGTTCGGAAAGTGCATCTGGCATCAGGCAATCTTGTTGGCAGTGGTGTCATACTGGGCGTCATGTTGTTCCTAGATGCAACGCAGTGTGAATCAGTGGTTTCTATTGCATGTTGCCTGTAAGGGCAGGGCAGGGACGTGGGGGTAGCGTTGTCCGTTATTTTATTTTTTTTAGATGCGGAATATTTTTTTTAGAGGTTGTATTTTTTCTTAGATCTCAAAGTCTCTTCCTGAAACGTTGTTGTATTTTTTTTTAGATTTGCAGCGGATTATTTTTTAGAGAGCCATCTAAAATTTTGATCACTTTCGACCTTCTTTTTAGATGGTTTGTATTAAATTTTAGATGTTTTGTATTTTTTTTAGAGGTTCTATTATTTTTTAGCGCATCTAAAAAAAAGTTTTTTCGCTTCTAAAAAAAATATTATCTCATTGCGCTTCCGATGCCCTTATTCTCTGCCAGCACCAACACCTTGTTCGCCGTCGAGGCAGGAGCTTTGGTGGAGAATTCTGCGCCTGACCCACGAAACGACCGCTTCCTTTTGGTCTTGCGGTTGGTGTGCAGCGCGCCCCCGGGTGCTGCTGGTCGTCGCATCCCACAGAGGATCGTGATCAGGTTGGGGACGTGTTCCCATACCGGCCATGTGCGTGAGGCCGCGAGGGGAAAGGACGGTCCAGTAGGGGACTGTGCTTGTCGTGGGTCTTTAGCCCGCCGCACACTGAGCCTCTCTTCCCTCCTCTCCATTGAGTCAGCCTCTTCCCGGCCCCAAGTAGCGTTCCATTCTGTGGTTAGGGTTCTGGCTGCTCGATCCCCCTCCTCCTCATGGCAATACCACTTTACCCCTGGCACCCCACTTCTTTCGGTTCCATGGTGCACACACAGCTGGGGGCCCACACAGTCGTCGTCCAAATTTCCTCATGCAAACAATTTTTGGAATCATCATCGAGACTCGTCGGAAAAGTCGTCATTTGTGTCCCTTGTGATGAAAAAGTTGGTGGCTTTTTTTACCTTACTGCCACCAACCGCCAACCACCAACCGCCGCCACCGCCAGCGGTGACCAACCGCCAACCGCCAACCACTGCCAACCACCACCAACCACCAATCACACCGGCATCCGCACCGGGGCCTTCATCGCCGGGTGCTCCCCCGTTGTCAAACAGACACCCACCGGCAGGCCCAGGTCTCCTGAGGCCGTCACCCAATCCCGCGGCCACTGAGGGACCCAACCAGACGACTGCACTGTGTAAAGTAGGCACAGGCCGCAGGTGGGGCCGGTGGGGCACTCAGAGGTCGCCATCACATAGCGCCAGGCGCAGCACCCTGGCGCAATGGAAGGGGCTAGTGGCAGAGCGCCCTGCATGGCAGAACAATGGACACATGGTTTGCGGTAGTAGTAGGAAATACGAATGTTGGACGTCGCAGTTTGAGCATGAATCGAATCGATACCTTGGCACACGAGCGCACGCGCACGCGATGTTTTAATTTGAAATGCGGCCTTGGCGCTCGCACGCGCGCACACACACACACACAGACACACACACACACACTGGATCCTCTGGGTGCTGTGCTGCCAGTCGCAGCACGACCGATGAATCCGTTTGTGATCCGAC
The DNA here is from genome assembly GCA_964036045.1 of Eutreptiella sp. 'Long Island Sound 2002'. Taxonomy (NCBI): domain Eukaryota; phylum Euglenozoa; class Euglenophyceae; order Eutreptiales; family Eutreptiaceae; genus Eutreptiella; species Eutreptiella sp. 'Long Island Sound 2002'. Next base: position 56,495,418 of record OZ038386.1, read on the forward strand.
CCTACTACCCCATATTGGTGTCTTTTGAGTATACCGCCCCAAGTCTTTCCGTCTCGCCGCAAAGCACGGGGTGGGAAGGGGAGGGATGGAGTAGTCGCTCAGCTAGCCCTAACGCACTAACCCCTTTACCGTTCCTTCTCAAGAGCGTCCAGGACCTCAATAAGCTGCAGCACTCTATAATACCCCCACTCCCACACACACACGTGGGCACGAGATGCATGGAGCCAGATGTAGGGCGATATCTGCCGGTGGATCAGGGACCGTGCGGATGCCCCGTTACAGATGGTGCGCAAAGGCACGGGCGAGCTCACAGCGAACATCCAGGAGATGGATGAAGTCATCGGGGAAGCCTCGCAACCTGTTAACATGCGGTACGCGGACCGACTAGAGCCATCGGTGACGGCCTTCATGAACAAGTACCGGCAGCACATCCGGGGCTCACCAATGGAAGCGCGACAACTCAATGCGCAGACGCTGCAGGCCAAAGCGAGGAAAATGGGGGAAAAGACCGCCAATGGCATAGATATCTGGTCCATCAGGCTGCTGAAACGGCTGCCCCGGGTCTTCTGGGACAGGCTGGCGGACCTTCTGCGAGCGGTGGAGGCCACGGGAAGATGGCCGGACAGAGTGGCCGAAGGTTTCACATCGCTAGTGCCCAAGGGTGAAGGGGGCGGGGACCCCATGAAGCTGAGACTGTTGACAGTCTTGTCGCAAATATACCGAATGTGGGCGGGGGTGCGCATGGAAGACGCCATGAAATGGCAGGAAATGTGGGCCCATGAGGAATCGTATGCCTTCCGACCCCACAGGGGATCCCTGGATGCGGCAGCGGTCCTCACCCTCCTGATTGAGCTGTCCCACGTCCTGAAGACCCCCTTGGTTGGGGTGGGCACATATTACACCAAATGCTTTGACTTGATACCCCAGGCCATATTGATAGCGATGCTGGACATCCAAGGAATGGAGAAGGGAGTCCCCAGGGCCTTCCATGGTATGTACAGCCAACTACAGCGAGTCTTCAAAATAGGGGGATGCTTGGGCGCGTGGTGGAAAGCAACGAATGGGATCCTCCAAGGATGCCCGCTCAGCGTCATAGTAATCAACGCGCTGATGTCCACATGGAAGAGGGTGATTGACGATGTGATCAGGCCAATCGTGATCAGCACCAAACAGCTGCCGCCGGAGCCGAAGGAACCAGAACCGCCAGCGTGCTGGTGGGCACAACGAGCCGAGGGAGTGGAGCACAAGTGGGGTGGATATGCCAGACGCCGTGTTGCTGCTCGTAAATGGGCTGGAAGGTGGGAGATGACTGGCGCCTGCCACCGAATCCCGACAACGGGGGGGACACGCCCCCGCCCCCCCCCCCAGGCCGCGTCCCAGAGATCCAGGGGAGCTAATGCCAGCAACAATGGTATGGGCTCGGCTGCGGCCGGAGGAGATGCCATCACCAGCAAACACAGAAACGTCGCGGGCGTCCTTGCGCACGCCGGAAGATGAGGAGCCCCGGGTGCTGTTTGATGAGACGGACCAATTGTCGGCAACGTCGGAGGACGCCGGACAAGGGGACGACGATGCCGCCCCGGGAGTGGAGGTGCGCATCTCAGTGGAAGGCTACGCATACAGCACCTACATGCTGGCCATGTGCGTCATGACGCTGCAGCTGATGCTGCTGGCCACGGGATAGTGGGTCAAGCTTACGAGACAGGAGATCAACGTGAAGAAGTCCATGCTTTTTGGCGTGCGGGGCACGCGGGGGACCACTGCCCCACCACTGCGAGCAGAAATTAATGGGGAGGCCCTGCCAGTGCAACACGAGTTTCGACAGCTGTGCGTCGGGGTACGGACCACGATAACGAAGGGGACAGGGCCCCTGCTGGAGGCACGCACGGACTCTGCCAAGCAAGCACTGCGCAAGGTACGCACCCTGCCGGTGGGGTTTCAGGGCCGCGCCATCATTGTGGCGGTCATGGTCCTGGCGGCGGGGCTGTATGGGGTGGAGCTGGCAGGGGCCGGCCTGAAGCACATTGCGGGACTGGACACGGCCGTCATGCATGCACTGTGGGGAACTAGCAGGCCGTGCCGAGCCAAGGAAATTGTGTTTGCCCTCCTGGTGCTTGGGCACCGAGTGGCGCCGAGCATGGTGGTGCCGTATCGCAGAATCTGCTGGCTCGCGCGCATGGCGCGCACCAGAGGGACCCCGCAGACCATTGCACAGGCAGTATGGGAACATCGAACGACGAACGGGGTTCAAGGCCCCATGGGAGAGGCCCTGAAGGAGCTGTAATAAGGTGGGACATAACACCCAGACAGACAGACAGACAAAAAGAAATATCGGTTTAGAATTGATCCAGACAGACAGACAGACGCCATTCTCTGTTCAGGTTGGATCCAGACAGATAGGCAGAGACAGACGACGTCGCAGTCGCGACAGTGACCTGGCATCATGAGAATAAAGAAGAAGAAGACGACAGAATAAAGATTGAAGGTAAAAGTCTTTTGCATGATTTTAAAGTGCGAAGGGACAGCAGACAGTCTCAGGTTTTTCTGTTTGCACAGGAGACAGAGGTCATGGTGCGAAGGGTATTAATGGGTTTATCACGAGCATGGAACCATGGATTCCATGTATGTTTGTTCCCTTCTCCGTTGCATGCATATGTGAATATATATTAGGTAGGCGCGTTTCGTTGGATAGAAAACGTCGCTTCGTAGCCTTGTAGCTTCGTAGCTTGTTTCGCTTTTATTGCTTCTCTTGCTTCACACTTCCTTGTAAGTCGTGAGTGGAGAACCGTGCCATGAGTGCATCAAGACACTCACAAATATTCGAATCCATAATAAGGTGTGAGTGCATCGAAGCACTCAATGTTCGATTCCCAACAAAGGTGTGAGTGCATCGAAGCACTCAAGGTTCGATTCCAAACAAAGGTGTGAGTGCATCAAGGCACTCAAGGTTCGATTCCAAGCGAGATGTGAGTGCCTTATAGCCCTTAATGTGGTCCTAATCAAGAGTAGTGTGAATACATGAGAAAAGATGTGGTGAGACAACTTTATCGGCTTGGTGAGAACTCATGGGATGAATAAAGGATTTCAACAACGAATCTTTGTTACTTAAGACGACTTAAATTTAATTATTTTGTCGCTTAGTTATGTTGTTCATTGTTGACATACCTATTCCGTTCGTTCTCGGTTTATTGAACGTGCACGCCACTTGTGCACTTGTGATGTTTATAATTGTTTGCTTGTGTGATTGCACACGTAGATACTTGCATGGCGTTGTCTACGTGTCGAATTTGGGTTCGCTTTGGAGTCATGATGTCTTGTGATCTAAAGCCAAAGACCCGACAATATATGGTTCAATCGTACCAAGTGTTAGATGGGAAGTCTTTACACTTTTGTACACGACCATATGAATGCATGTTTCGTCTCTCCCCTCTCCATGCCATATTTTGTATTCATGTTACAGTTTGGGATTTCTGTGTACAGGACTCCTATATTTGGATTAATTGAATTTCAATTGAATTCAACAATGATGAACTAAATAAATCAAGTTCAAATCAAGTACATCTGGGAAAGTGTACATCCGAATTGTATGAGCCCATTCGAGATTGGACAAGCAAATTTCAGTGGACAAGGTCAATAATTGTGCATTGGAATTGGATTGTTCGCTGCGTGTTGTTGTTGTTGGTCGATTTAAATTATAAAATCTCCATTTTCATCCAAAGTTCAATTGGGGTCTACGAGTAGATCCAATGGAAGAACCACAACAAAATTTACATGATGGACTAGATTACCCAGGGTCAAGTCTATTACATGGTAGCTTCGTAGGCAAGGTTCTGCCCGAGGAAGAGCCCGACAATGAAGCCAAAAAGTATGAAGGGGCGCTACCCAAAATGAGATATGGCCCTAAAAAGCAGCCCCGTCCTTCCATAGGCAAAAGTCAAGACTTGCTTGAGCTGAACGATTTTTCGGACGACAGTGGAGTCGGTGATGAGCACATGTATGATGTGGTTTGAGATTTGAGGTTTGATTTCGCGAGTACTAGACGCCTTTCGGCCCCGGGGGGCCACCTGGTCGGGCCAGGTGATATCCTTCCCACCGGCTCCCAGTGGGCAGCCCTCCAAGACGCACCTCCTGCCTGGTGGCGGAGTCCCCCAGGTTCACAGGGCTCCGAGCCCCGTCCCTCCCCGGCTTCCCCGTTTCGCCACTCCCCGTTCAGTGCATCAATTCGCAGCCGTGGCCGCGGGCGCTTACCCACCGCACCGCCCCCCTAATGCGTGGTCGCCCGGGGCCCCGGCGCCGCCGGGCCCGTGCTACTGGCTTGTCGCCAGTGGGACCCCCTTGGGCTGGCGCGGAGGCTGCCTAGCCTAGGGGTTGGGGTTATGGCGCAGTGCGCCACTACTGCCTTGGCGGGTGCAGTGCCCCGTCCGTGTGTGCGCGGCGCTCGCGGCCGGCTCGGGGGGCTCGGGCCGGTACCTGGTGTTGTGTCTCTCCCGTTTCCCCCTTCCCGCCCCGCGTGTCCCGCGCTGCGTGTGGCGGGACGTCCCGTCCAGGTGTGCCTTACCCTCGCTCGCTGGTACGCCATTCCACGCGGTCTGTGCGTTCCGCGAGCTTGGTCCGGTTGCCCTTCTGGTAGTCCCCGCGTGCCCTTTGCGTGTGTGTGCGCTCGCGCTCCCGCGGCGTCCCCCCCCCCCCCCCCTGGGTGGTGTGGCGTGCGCACCTCGCGCGGTCCCGGCACTGGGCGCTGGTAGGGCCGTTCCACGTGGTCCGTGCACCTCCGCGTGTCCTGCCCTGGTCCCTTGCTCCGTCTGGCGTGCTTGGGGGGGGCGGTCCTGTGCCGGTTCCCCCCTAACTGGCTTTGGGCTGTCCGCCACCCAGGTGCTGTGGGCGCGGGTGTGTGGGTGTGGGGGCCCAACACTGTCCCCTTGGCCTGCATGCCCTGTGAGGGCTGCGTGCCGCGGGGGTGGTGGGGGGCCGTCCCCGGGGGGGGCTGGCCTGCCACTGTTGTGAGGGGCGTCTGGTGTCAGGCACTGTCCCTCCCCCGACCGCCCGTCCTCTGGGGCGGGCAGCCGGGGTACCGCGACCCGTGTGTTCCGGCTGCGGTCGGTGCGGGCGTGGGGACCCAGCACCGGTTCCACAGCGTGCGCCCTTGCGGGCCGGCTTTGCTGACTGTGGGGGTGGCGGAAGGGCGTCCCCGGGGGGTCGCCTTCCACTGTTCTGAGGGGCGTCTGAGGTCAGGCGCTCCCCTCCCCCGACTGCCCACCCACTGGGCGGGCTGTTGGGGTCCGCCACCCACGTGCTGTGGGCGCGGGTGTGTGGGTGTGGGGGCCCGATGATGTCCCCTTGGCCTGCATGCCCTGTGGGGGCTGCGTGCCGCGGGGCTGGTGGGGGGCCGTCCCCGGGGGGGGTGGCCTGCCACCGTTGTGAGGGGCGTCTGGTGTCAGGCGCTGTCCCTCCCCCGGCCGCCCGTCCTCTGGGGCGGGCAGCCGGGGTTCCGCGACCCGTGTGTCCTGGGTGCGGTGGGTGCGGGCGTGGGGACCCAGCACCGGCCCCACAGCGTGCGCCCTTGCGGGTCGGCGTTGCTCGCTGTGGGGGTGGCGGAAGGGCGTCCCCGGGGGGGGTGCCTTCCGCCGTTGTGAGGGGCGTCTGAGGTCAGGCGCTCCCCCTCCCCCGACTGCCCGCCCACTGGGCGGGCTGTTGGGGTCCGCCACCCACGTGCTGCGGGCGCGGGCGTGTGGGTGTGGGGGCCCCACACTGTCCCCTTGGCCTGCATGCCCTGTGGGGGCTGCGTGCCGTGAGGTGGTGGGGGGCCGTCCCCGGGGGGGGTCGCCCGCCACTGTTGTGAGGGGCGTCTGGTGTCAGGCGCTGTCCCTCCCCCGGCGCCCGTCATCTGGGGCGGCCATCCGGGGTTCCGCGACCTGTGTGTCCCGGGTGCGGTCGGTGCGGGCGTGGGACCCAGCACCGGCCCAACAGCGTGCGCCCTTGCGGGCCGGCGTTGCTCGCTGTGGGGTTGGCGGAAGGGCCTTCAACCGTTGTGAGGGGCGTCTATGGGCAGGCGCTCCCCCTCCGCGAACTGCCCGCCCACTGGGCGGGCTGTTGGGGTCCGCAACCCACAAGCTGTGGGCACGGGTGTGTGGGTGTGGGGGCCCAACACTGTCCCCTTGGCCCGCATGCCCTGTGGGGGCTGCGTGCCGCGGGGGTCGTGGGGGGCCGTCCCCGGAGGGGTTGGCCTGCCACCGTTGTGAGGGGCGTCTGGTGTCAGGCGCTGTCCCTCCCTCGGCCGCCTGTCCTCTGGGGCGGGCAGCCGGGGTTCCGCGACCCGTGTGTCCCGGGTGCGGTCGGTGCGGGCGTGGAGACCCAGCACCGGCCCCACAGCGTGCGCCCTTGCAGGCCGGCGTTGTTCGCTGTGGGGGTGGCGGAATGGCATCCCCGGGGGGGGTGCCTTCCACCGTTGTGAGGGGCGTCTGAGGTCAGGCGCTCCCCCTCCCCCGACTGCCCGCCCACTGGGCGGGCTGTTGGGGTCCGCCACCCACGTGCTCTGGGCGCGGGTGTGTGGATGTGGGGGCCCGGCGCTGTCCCCTTGGCCTGCATGCTCTGTGGGGGCTGCGTGCCGTGGGGGTGTGGGGGGGCCGTCCCCGGGTGGGCTGGCCTGCCACCGTTGTGGGGGGCGTCTGGTGTCAGGCGCTGTTCCTCCCCCTGCCGCCCGTCCTCTGGAGCGGGCAGCCAGGGTTCCGCGACCCGTGTGTCCCTGGTGCGGTCGGTGCGGGCGTGGGGACCCAGCACCGGCCCCACAGCGTGCGCCCTTGCGGGCCGGCGTGGCTCGCTGTGGGAGTGGCGGAAGGGCGTCCCCGCGGGGGGTGCCTTCCACCGTCATGAGGGGCGTCTGAGGTCAGGCGCTCCCCCTCCCCTGACTGCCCGCCCACTGGTTGGGTTGTTGGGGTCCGTCACCCGCGTGCTGCGGGCGCGGGCGTGTGGGTGTGGGGGCCCATCACTTTCCCCTTGGCCTGCATGCCCTATGGGGGCTGCGTGCCGCGGGGTTGGTGGGGGGCCGTCCCCGCAGGGGGCTGGCCCGCCACCGTTGTCAGGGGCGTCTGGTGTCAGGCGCCGTCCCTCCCCCGGCCGCTCGTCCTCTGGGGCGGGCAGCCGGGGTTCCGCGACCCGTGTGTCCCGGGTGCGGTCGGTGCGGGCGTGGGACCCAGCACCGGCCCCACAGCGTGCGCCCTTGCGGGTCGGCGTTGCTCGCTGTGGGGGTGGCGGAAGGGCGTTCCCGGGGAGGTGCCTTCCACCGTTGTGAGGGGCGTCTGTGGGCAGGCGCTCCCCTCCCCCGACTGCCCGCCCACTGGGCGGGCTGCTGGGGTCCGCCACCCACATGCTGTGGGCGCGGGCGTGTGGGTGTGGGGGCCCAACACTGTCCCCTTGGCCTGCATGCCCTGTGGGGGCTGCGTGCCGCGGGGGTGGTGGGGGGCCGTCCCCGGGGGGGTTGGCCTGCCACCGTTGTGAGGGGCGTCTGGTGTCAGGCGCTGTCCCTCCCCCGGCAGCCCGTCCTCTGGGGCGGGCAGCCGGGGTTCGGCAACCCGTGTGTCCCGGGTGCGGTCGGTGCGGGCGTGGGGACCCAGCACCGGCCCCACAGCGTGCGCCCTTGCGGGCCGGCGTTGCTCGCTGTGGGAGTGGCGGAAGGGCATCCCCGGGGGGGGTGCCTTCCACCGTTGTGAGGGGCATCTGAGGTCAGGCGCTCCCCCTCCCCCGACTGCCCGCCCGCTGGGCGGGCTGTTGGGGACCGCCACCCACGTGCTGTGGGCGCGGGTGTGTGGATGTGGGGGCCCAACACTGTCCCCTTGGCCTGCATGCCCTGTGGGGGCTGCGTGCCGTGGGGGTGGTGGGGGGCCGTCCCCGGGGGGGCTGGCCTGCCACCGTTGTGAGGGGCGTGTGGCGTCAGGCGCTGTCCCCCCCGCAGCCGCCCGCCCTCCGGGGCGGGCAGCCAGGGTTCTGCGACCCGTGTGTCCCGGGTGCGGTCGGTGCGGGCGTGGGGACCCAGCACCGGCCCCACAGCGTGCGCCCTTGCGGGCCGGCGTTGCTCGCTGTGGGGGTGGCGGAAGGGCGTCCCCGGGGGGGCCGCCTTCCACCGTTGTGAGGGGCGTCTGAGGTCAGGCGCTCCCCCTCCCCCGACTGCCCGCCCACTGGGCGGGCTGTTGGGGTCCGCCACCCACGTTCTGTGGGCGCGGGTGTGTGGGCGTGGGAACCCGTCACCAACCCCACAGCGCGCGCTCTTGTTCAGGTTGGATCCGGACAGATAGGCAGAGACAGACGACGTCGCAGTCGCGACAATGACCTGGCATCATGAGAATAATGAAGAAGAAGACGACAGAATAAAGATTGAAGGTAAAAATCTTTTGCATGATTTTAAAGTGCGAAGGGACAGCAGACAGTCTCAGGTTTTTCTGTTCGCACAGGAGACAGAGGTCATGGTGCGAAGGGTATTAATGGGTTTATCACGAGCATGGAACCATGGATTCCATGTATGTTTGTTCCCTTCTCCGTTGCATGCATATGTGAATATATATTAGGTAGGCGCGTTTCGTTGGATAGAAAACGTCGCTTCGTACCCTTGTAGCTTCGTAGCTTGTTTCGCTTTTATTGCTTCTCTTGCTTCACACTTTCTTCTAAGTCGTGAGTGGAGAACCGTGCCATAACTGCATCAAGACACTCACAAATATTCGAATCCATAATAAGGTGTGAGTGCATCGAAGCACTCAATGTTCGATTCCCAACAAAGGTGTGAGTGCATCGAAGCACTCAAGGTTCGATTCCAAACAAAGGTGTGAGTGCATCAAGGCACTCAAGGTTCGATTCCAAGCGAGAATGTGAGTGCCTTATAGCCCTTAATGTGCTCCCAATCAAGAGTAGTGTGAATGCATGAGAAAAGATGTGGTGAGACAACTTTATCGGCTTGGTGAGAACTCATGGGATGAATAAAGGATTTCAACAACGAGTCTTTGTTAATTAAGACGACTTAAATTTAATTATTTTGTCGCTTAGTTATGTTGTTCATTGTTGACATACCTATTCCGTTCGTTCTCGGTTTGTTGAACGTGCACGCCACTTCTGCACTTGTGATGTTTATAATTGTTTGCTTGTGTGATTGCACACGTAGATACTTGCATGGCGTTGTCTACGTGTCGAATTTGGGTTCGCTTTGGAGTCATGATGTCTTGTGATCTAAAGCTAAAGACCCGACAATATATGGTCCAATCGTACCAAGTGTTAGATGGGAAGTCTTTACACTTTTGTACACAACCATATGAATGCATGTTTCGTCTCTCCCCTCTCCATGCCATATTTTGTCTTCGTGTTACACTTTGGGATTTCTGTGTACAGGACTCCTATATTTGGATTAATTGAATTTCAATTGAATTCAACAATGATGAACTAAATAAGTCAAGTTCAAATCAAGTACATCTGGGAAAGTGTACATCCGAATTGTATGAGCCCATTCGAGATTGGACAAGCAAATTTCAGTGGACAAGGTCAATAATTGTGCATTGGAATTGGATTGTTCGCTGCGTGTTGTTGTTGTTGGTCGATTTAAATTATAAAATCTCCATTTTCATCCAAAGTTCAATTGGGGTCTACGAATAGATCCAATGGAAGAACCACAACAAAATTTACATGATGGACTAGATTACCCAGGGTCAAGTCTATTACATGGTAGCTTCGTAGGCAAGGTTCTGCCCGAGGAAGAGCCCGACAATGAAGCCAAAAAGTATGAAGGGGCGCTACCCAAAATGGGATATGGGTCTAAAAAGCAGCCCCGTCCTTCGATAGGCAAAAGTCAAGACTTGCTTCAGGTAGGTGGGTAGGTGCACTCGGTCGTGGAGAGGCGCCCCTTGGTTTCCCCTGGCGTCGCCCCTGTGACGAACAGGAAGAAGCTCCGCGCGTGAAGAGGGGAGGCGGCTTACATCCCGCTAGACCTGACTGTTGGCCCCCAACAAAGCGGCCCCGGGCAACACCAGGAGGGCTGATCGCCGCCGGCGTGACGTGCTTGTCTCGCCGGGAGGGTGTGCCCCCGTGCTTGCGCACGTCCCCTCCTTTGGGCGGATTCAGAGAGGTTCTCCGGACTTCCTGGCGTATCCCGTTCCCAAAGGCATGCATGCACGTTCTTGGTACTAGGGTTCCGAGGCGCTTGGGTGTCGCACGCTCCGCCTCGAGTCCCAAAGCAGCGCAGGCCTTAGAATGCAGCTGTACCCCCGGTCTCCGGATCTCGTTTGGCCGGGTCACCTGCATGGCACGGGCTGCCTCAGTGCCCGGGCTGTGGGCACTGGGTTTCCTACCGTTGTGCGGCGTTTGTGTTTTGGTCCGGTTTGCGGTTGGGTGTGGGTTTTGTTAACCCTGCCAGTCCTGGCTGGGGTCTTGGGTGGGTGTGTTTGGGCACGGTTTGTGGTGTTGTGCCTCTTTTGCCGGCTGTTTGTGGTGTTCGTGGTTGGGCTTAGGTTTCGGCCTGCTTATGGGACGTGTGTGGTTTCGTGCGCGCTCGGCTTGCCCCCCGCCGTTTCCGGTTCCAGTGTGCGGTGTGGGCGTGCGTGCTGGGCCCGGGTCTCGGCTGTGCCCCGCCCTTCTTGGCTGCGTTGTCGGGGTGTGTTTTTTGCGCTTTTTTTTTTTGCTTTGTGTTGTCGGTTGCTGGGTGTCCCTGTCCCGGGCCTTGTGGTCCCTGTCCCCCCATTCCCTTTCTTTCGGGGCTGGGCTGTTGGCTCTTTTTTTTTTTTTGTTGTGTGTCTGCATGTTTTGCTGTCCCTTTTCTCGGTGGGCCGCTGTTCCTTGCTTGGTGTTGCCGGTTTTTGCTGGGTGGTCACCCTGTGCCTCTTTGGGGGTCCTGTCTTCGGTGCCTTCTGGGTGGGGGGTTTGGCCACCTCTGGTGGTGTTGGCGGGCGGTTTGGTGGCTGTGGGCTGTGATAGAAATAAAAAGCCCAAGAAAATGTTTTCCACTCTCGTTGATTGTGGTTGACGCCAAAGCTGACCTCCAAACCAAAGCAAGCAACGGGCACGGCCAAGGTCTCTCTCAGAAATTGATTGGGTTTGAACCGGTTTCGCCTCTACGGGCCTCCTCAGCAAACAAACATGGCTGAAACACAGAAATATGCACAGCGAAAATGGCATAATTCCAAAAACAGGCAATACAATGTGAAACATGCCGAAAACTCAGCGATAGTCTATATTATCTCATTCCTAAGTGACATCAAACTCAGTATTAGCGGCCCTGCAATGCGGCGCGCGCCGCTGTCCTGAAAAATCGCTTGACAGAAGTTAATGGTCTGAGAATAGCATATAGTTTGGCACTGTGTTTTAGAAAGGGCAATCGGCGTGACAGGCAGTGAACAACACGTGGCCATGACACCGGCACCGCTGAGTGATGCCACGCCCTCAGGACATGTACACGGGGGATTCCCACCCACCCACCACCCCCATGTTCCACACCATCAACAGACTGTTCACACTGTGACAGTGAAGGAGAAGATCCAGGCAAAATCTGATTAGTGACTCGCTGGCGTCGCGGGATTAGTACCCTATCACGGTCTTCCCAGGTCAACAGATTGGACCGAATCACAGCCTCAGGATAATCAAGGAAAGACAGTGCAGTGACCAATCTCAAGCGGCAAACCCTAAAGAACGACTGCTCAGAACATATGCGGAGATATCTAATACACTCCCCCCTGATCCACTTGCATTTGATGTGTCTGGGTAAGTTTGATCGCCACGGTAGATACGCACAACTGTGGGAAGCTTTCCAATACACGCTGGTGCGAAGTGGGGTCACAGAAACAACCAGGACATCCAGGAATGGTACGTTACCATGCGCTGCATTTACACAGAAAGAAAAGGGTAAATGTGGCGGGTAAACCTGCTTGAGCTTGTCCTGAATGTTAGCTACAGACACTGAGATGGGGTGTAGCAGTAAACCGTCGTCAATGTAACGGAACAGATGGAGATGTGGTGGCAGGGGGTTTTGCAATTCATACATCCTGAGCACCAACTGTGCCCAAGCAGGGGCACAGTTGGTGCCCATGGCGAATCCAACCAGCTGCAAAAATACCCCTATGCCCTCATTCAGAAAAATGCAATGGTGGAATACCACATTCATCAGGAATTTCCCCAGAAACATTGAATCATCTGGTTCGTTGTTCATGTATGGGAAATACTCTAGTTGGGAAGAAACGAAGTCCTGATCCAGGTCCCCGAAGAAACAACTGATCATAGACAATTCCTGGCTAGATAACGCACTGGACATATCATCTAGGTGTCGGATAACAAAGCGTCGCCACCAGTCACAAGCCTTGGCAATGTCTGACCATTTGAAATGCGTGTATAGGGCATCAAAATCATAGGAAGACGCCACCCATTCACGGCCATCGGCAAAGCCCTGTGGGTCCTGACTCAGGTGTCTCAACCGACCTAGCAGGTCTATTGTATCCAGCAAAGGTGCGCTCAGCGGGTTTAGAGCACGGTCAGCCTTTAATAATATGGTTCCACACGTGGCAAGGAAAATCGAGCATGGTGTTGTTGCCCAGCGGTGCATACCCACCACCGGGCGCGAAGGGAATCTACCAATCGAAGAGAGGCCAAAACCCTGTTTGTGAGTTTTTGCTAACAGGTAGAACACCGGCAATTTAGGAGGGGGCTGGTTGTCGAAAAACTGTTGCAGAAACTCCGTGAGTGACTCGGGCAAGCATGGGATTGCAATCATAGCCAATCTGTGTTGCCAAAGTTTGGCTTTTTCCTCCCATTCAGTCACCGTAGATGTGTCACCCAACATGCGGTAAACGGGCTTGTCATTGAGTGTACTCGACATGTGACAAGAGGCCTCATGCAGATACGCACCTTTAGAGACAATGATTGATCCACCATCTTTATCAGTAGGCACCACGATGTGGGAAGATAAGAAATCATTCATTTTGTCCTTACACAACGACACACCACGTTTTGGGTTGTCCCCATTCACCAAATGTTCCAAGTACAACCGAAGTTGGTTCGCCACCGTACCGAAGGCACTATCTATGCGGCTTACCTCATGCGGTATCGCTTGTTCCACAACTGGGGGCGGGGAAGTTCCTTTGCGCACGTACATGCGTTTATAGGGGAAGGATTCAAAGGGAGGGTAGTGGGATTGTTTGGATGACGGATGTTTTTGGTGGTATACATGCCAAACCAATACCCTTCTAAGTTCGAGAAATTCATGAGTCAATTTTCGTGACATGTTGGAAAGGAAATGACGGGGGTCGGGAAAGGGTACAAATTTATTACCCAACTTCATAAGCAATGACAAATGATTTGGGACGTCGCCAATAACGTCGTCTTTGAGCACCGGGACTTCATCCTTGACCATGCGTTCAAGGGCAAAATGTGTAGAGCGGCGTTTTAAGCGGCGCCATTCACTCTTCCTTTGCGCTTGGCGTTCGGAGTGTCGCCGCTCTTTCCGCGTCGTTTTCTCTTGCCCTTCTCCGCGGGTTCCACGGGTTTCTTCTTTCCCCGACGAATGCGTGGCCGCTTTTTGACCAAAGTGCGGCGTTTCTTTTTGGGGCCGGTCTTTGCGGCGTTGGCGGACGAAGTAGAACCATGACTCTTGTGGAAGTTTTTTGAATTCTTCGAGTTTTTTGAGTCATTCGTGTTTTGGTTCACCTTTTCGGACCGAGTGTTCAATAAATTGTGCACCGCCTTCGTCAACAAAGTCACTTGGTTGTAAATGCTTCGTTCCTCGTTCTCTTGGTTATCCACGGCATCCGAAATCTCCTTTTGAATTCGTTCCTTCTTCTCACGTTCATTGACACGAGCCGTTTTAGACACCATCTTCATATTTTGAAAGCGTTCCCAAGCATCATAATCGTTGTCTACAATGACGGATGACAAACCTTTAGCTTCGGCAATGTTAATGAGCGCCTTGGCTTTAGAATTGTTGTTGCTTTCAAACATGAGAGTTGGCACCATGTCCACCGCACCCATGTCATCACCGGCGTCCATAGATTGATCCGCCTCAACGGAATCAAATTCACGAATGAAATTAGTCACACCATCAAAGAAATTGTCAAAGCCCTTCACCAATTCAACCAAGGTCTCTTGTGCTTTAGCCTTCGCGGCTTCAATCTCCTTTGAAACAAGTTGAATTTTCTTCTCCATTTCAAGGGTAAACAATTGTTGTTGATGGTTTTCGCCCCCCCCTCCCCCCTCTGTTCTTTTTTTTTTGGGGGGGGGGCCTGCCTGTTCCTCCCTCTGCCTCCCCTGGGCTGGTGCACGCACTGGCCCGCATTCAGTGTGGTCTTCCGGGCTGCTGTTGGCGGTTGCGTTCTGTTTGGCCGTGTTCCGGCCCCATGGGTCGGGTGGGCTTTGTACACGTTGGGCTGGGCGCCCCTTCTTGCCGGGTTAGGTCCTGGCTCTGCCGGCTGGGCGGCTGCGCCAGGCGGCTCAGTCTGGCTCTGGGTTAGGGGGCTGGGGTTGTTCGTGTCCTTTCCCCTCTGCGGTGCCGGTTTAAACGTTCTGGGTGGTCCGCCACCGTTGTTGCCGGGCGCGCGGTGGCCCCGTGTGTGGCCCGCAGTGCCGGTGTGTGGCGTGCTGGTGCGGCGTCTTCCGGGGTGTGCGGTGGCTTGCTTCGGTTAGTCCTTCAAGTTAGGGTCAGTCGTGCCGTGTTGTGCCGCTCTGTGCCGCGTCGCGTCGCGTCGTGCTGTGGCGCGTTGCACTGTGGCGCGCTGTGGTGCGGTGTGCCGTGGTCTCGCGTTGTGCCGTGGTGGGTCAGTGGAGGTCAGCCTGGCCTGTGTCGTGGTGCGGAGTGCGGGCCGGAGTGTGGCTGGCTGGTGGCTGGGGGGTGCGGTTAGGTGTGGGTGTCTCGCTGGGTCCGTGCTGTGGGGGCCTGGGCGTGCCGCTCGGGCTCGTGGGTCGGGTAGGCGTCCGTGGGGTTGCCCTCCCTGGGGGCCTGTGCCTCCGTCCCGTGTCCTCTGGGGGTTCCGGTCCCTAGCCCTGGTCGCTGTGGCCGTGCCTTCGTCCTCTTCCGGTGCCTGTGAGGTGGCCCTTGTGGCGGCTGGGGTCGGCGCCTGGCGGTGAGGGCGTGGTGGTGCGCCGTGCGGCGGCGTTTCCTGCGGCTTCCTCTGTGGGTGTGGCCCGTTCTCCCCGTGTAGGTGTGCCCTCCATTCCCCGTGTGGTTTCTGGTGGCTGGTGGGTGTGCGCTGGTGTGATCCCTACGGCGTCCGATGCTTGCTTCGGCGGTGCGTGTCGGGGGGTGCGCCCCGGGGAGTCGTGCGGCGTTTGTTGGGGGTGGGGCGGCGCTGGTCCCCCCGTCGTGGTATGTCCTTCCTGGGTGTGGGTCGTGGCGTTTGCCGTGGTGCCCTTTTCCTCCGCGCCTTGGTCCCCGCTCCTGCCCCTTCCTGTTCTTGGGTGGTTTCCTGCCCCCATGTGGTGTCTCTCCCGGCGCCCTGTCCCTATGGGTGCCTGCCCTCACTTGGGGCCCCTCCGTGCCCTCTTGCCTGAGTGCCCCTTGGTGTCCCCTGCCCTTCCCTTGCCCTTGTCCTTCCCCTTCCTGGTGTGGTGGTGGCGGGAGGGGCGGGGTGGGGAGGGGGCGCCGGTGGCCCAGGCCTGGGGGTGGGTGGCCCGGAGCCATTGGCGGAGGGCTTGCGGGGTGTAGGGGGGGCGGAGGCCCTGGACCGCATCGCGCAGGAGGGCCTCCCATGACGCTTGCGGCATGATAGCCTCCGGGGAGGCCTTGTTGGGGTCAGCGGGGGTGCGGGTGAGCACCTCCTCGAAGGTATGCACCATGTGCACCCCATCTTGCCTTCCCGCTCCCCCGGCCCACTTCACCCAGCGGCGGAGCTCCTGCAAAGCGGGGGCAGACCACCAGGCGAGGTGGGCGGGGGCCTGGGGGGGGAAGGGGTCCGTGCCCGGGGTCCTGGAGCGGCGGGGGGAGGATATGGACCTGTGGTGGTGGTGGGGGTGGCGGTGCCTGGGGGAGCGGGAGCGGCGGTGGCGGGGGCTGGGGGTGGAGGACGGGTACGGGCGGAGGGGGGAACGGGAGGGGGAGGTGGACATGGGGCGGCGGTGGCGCGCTTGGTGGCATCCGGGGGAGCTGGAGTGGTGGTGGCGGGGGCTGGGGGTGTTGGATGGGTATGAGGGCGGGGGGAACGGGGAGCCCGGCGGGGCCTGTGGGGGGAGGGGGAGGTGGACGTGGGGCGGCGGTGGCGTGCCTGGCGGCGCCAGGGGGGAGCGGGAGCGGTGGTGGCGGGGGCTGGGGGTGGGGGTCTTGTATGGCCAGAGGGGGGAGGGGGAAGTGGACATGGGGCGGCGGTGGCGCTCGTGGTGGCGCCCTGGGGAGCGGGAGCGGCGCGAGTTGGTGGTTGACGCGCGGTGGCGGTATGGGGAGTGTGGGCGCTCGGGGCGAGTGTGCCGTGCGGAGGGGGAGCGGAAGCGCCGCCATTTGCGGGACCGGGCCTCATCGCTCGAGTCGGGCCAGTCAGGAGGCGTCGGGGGGTCCTGGGGGGCTTCGCCTGGTGCTGCCTGGTACTGGAGGGGGGGGGGGGGTCTCCGTCGTCCATGGATCCGCCACGTAGGGGTGTGGTGGCGGCTGGTTGTATGGGTCGAGTGACTGTCCTTGGCGGGTTGGGGCCCGGGGGGGCCCTTTGGCGTGGACGTGGTGGCCGGGGGGATACGGTTCCTGGTACGGGGGGGGTGGCTGGTATTGGGGGTCGGCCCCTGGTGGTAGGTGGGGTATGCGGGTAGAGCGCTTGGTGGCTGCCATCCCATTCGCTGGTGCTGTTCGTGCACGGGGGGTTGTGGCCCGGTGGGGTAGGGTGGTGGGCAGTGGTAGTGGTGGGGGTGGTGTTGGTGGTGTTGGTGGTGGTGCCGCTGGTGGTGGTGGTGTTGGTAGTGGTCGGGTTGGTGTTGCGGGTATGGCCCTTGGACCCCCTGTGGGTTTTCCGGTCCCCTTTGTGGGGGTGGGGGGTTAGGCATTGTGCGCAGCCCCTGGGGCTGCACTATGTGGTGGGCAGGGGGGGCGGGTCGGGGGCCAGGCTTGACGGTGACGGTGGTCGAGGGGTCCCACGTCCCTTGGTCCGTTTGGCCGGCGGTGGTGGTGGTTTGTGGGGGATGGATGACGGGGCGCCTGGTGACGGGGATGTGGACGAGGGTTTTGACGGGGTCGTGTTGGGTGGCCAACTCTGCGGTGGTGGTGGCTGCTGGTGGGAGGGGGGCGTGGGTTGTGGTGGGTGGGGGGTCCAGGCTTGGGTGAGGGTTTGGGTTGGGGCGGTGTCGGTTGGGTTTGTGTCGCTGCGTTTGTGGTGTTGTGTGTGCGTGCTTGGGCGCCGGCTTGGGTTTGGGGTCGGGTTCCGGGTTGGGGTCCGGTTCCAGGTTGAGGAGGACCTCTGTCCGGAGGTGTAAGGGCGCCGATGTCGGGTCGAAGGTCCTCCCGGTGCGTTGCCGGGCCGCCTGAGTCGCCTGTGTGGGGGTCGGGGGGTCGGTGCGTGCGGCCGCGGCTTTTGCTTTTGCCGTGGCCTTGAGGATGAGGGCGGCGGGGACGGGGGGGTCGGAGGATGAGGTGGAGGAGGTGGATGAGGCTGAGGATGAGGAGGAGGTGGTGGACGCGGGTTGGGCTGTGATGCGGGCGGGCTTGTGGGCGGCGGCTTCTGCTGGGGCCACGGCAGGGAGGATGGAGGGCATGTCCTCGGGCTGTAGGTTGGGGGCGGGCGGCTGGGGGGGCCTGGTCGTGACCTGGCGCCCCGGCGGGCCGATCTGGTCGGCAGCGGCGGGGGAGGGAGGCGCGGGGCTGTGGCCTTCTCCTTCTGGGCTTGGCTGGGCCGGGGTCCTGTTGCTGTTCGCATGGGCTGCATTCAGGGGCCGGGGGGGGTGGGCCTGCGTCTTCTGGGGTGTGTGCGGGGGGCGTGGGCGGGCCACTGGGTGGGGTGGGCGTGGCGCGGGGCGCGGGGCTCCTCTCGGCAGGTGTGTGCGGGTTGTCGAGTGTGGGGGGTGGTGAGGGGTGTCTGGCGGGTTGGTGTGTGGCGGGCGTGTGGTGGTGTTCGGGCGGCTGGGGGAGGCCCGTGTCGCGGGGCCGGGGGGTGCGCGCGATTGTGGGCGTGTGTGGGTCTCCGGGTGAGCAGCGAGAGGGGAGGGGCATGGGCGGGGATTGTCCGGTGGGGTGCGTTGTGTCGGTGTATGTGTCCGCTCGCCGCGGCGCGCTTGCGTGGCCAGTTGTAGGCCGGGCGGTCTGGAGGAGAAGCTTGCCGTCTTCTGCTGCCGTGGCAAGGATTTCGCAGACGAGCTTGCGTATCTGGTGGACCCCTTGGTCAGTGGTGGGAAGGGGGTATGCTAGCTTTGGGCTAAGACCCACGCGGCTGAGGACCCTGTGGATGGCGTGATACCCGCAGGTGAGGGATTGCTGCGGTCTGGGGGGGGGGGTTGGCCGCGTGTCCGGGCCCGCCTCGACTTGTGTGTGGGCGGTGGGGATGGCCCAAATCAAGGGCACGGTCCCCGTGGGTGGCCAGTGGCGCTGGATCCAGTGGGTCAAGCAGAGCATGGCCAATCCCAGGTGGTAGCCCGCCTTCCCTGAGGTGATTTTGGCAAGGGCGCGGGCTGGGGGCTTGTCCCCTGGCTGGAGGACGCCCCTGAGGACCCTGTGCTGGGTGGTGGGGTCCCCTACTGCCCCTGGTGTCTGTCCCTTTGACGAGCCATTGCGGGCCGGGGGACGTAGCCGTAGCGGCTATCACGTATTAGTGCCCGCGCTCGAGGACTGTAACCCAGACCTCCGGCGGGGGGTGGTCACTGTCTGTAGGTGGGGGGGGGAGATCGTCGTCTGGGGTGCGGAGGCCGGCGGCGCGGAGGGCGGTGTCGCGGCCTGGTGCGGTGGCTTGTTCCCACTGCTCCGGGCGGTTCGGGTCCGCTGGGTGGTCCTTCTCCGCTGGGGCCCGTCGTAGGCGTACGGTCCCTCGACGCGTGACGTTGATGTCGGTGTCGTGTGTCAGGGCCTGGCCCCACTCGATGAGGGGGATCCAGACGTGCTGGCCCTGGGTGTGTTTGCAGGCTCGCCAGAGTACAAGGTCTACGATGGTCTCGTGGAGGCCGTTGCCTGGGGTGGTCAGGTCCCGGAGGGCTTTGACGGTGAGCTTGGTCCAGTCCTCTTCTAGGCGGTACCAGCCCAGGGGGGTGGTCGGGGCCGTGCCTTGGAGGGTTGCTCGGACGAGGTCGGGGTCGCGGATGGTAGCCGGTGTGAGGGTGGGGTGCCCCGGGTCTGGGGGGGGGTGGGCTGGATGGGTTGCCGGGATCTTGCGCGTCTACCTCGACGTATCGTTGGCCCTGGTTGGGCTCGGCCGGGCTGGGCGGTGCCGGGTGGCTTCTTGGGTGAGAGATGGGCCTCGGGGCGCTGTGGTGGTGTCTTGGAGGCCTGCGGATGGAGATGGGGGGCGCGTGCGGGGCGCGGAGCGGGTTAGTGGACGTCTGGGTCATGCACGGCATGGTAATGGATGAGACGCTGCATGTGTTCCCTGGCGGTCGGGTCGGTGAGTTCCTCCGCGTGTGTTAACAGGAGGTGTTTGCGGTGTACCATTTGGGCCGCTGCGCTGCGGACTGCCTCTAGCTGGAGGTGCGCTGCTGCCTCCATGGGGCTTTCCGTGTGTTTGGTGAGGTGTCGGTGCAGGGCCTGTGTCACCGCCCCTTTCATGGTGGCTTCTTTGACCAGGGGATCCCGGAACAGGTGTTCGGTGGCCTGGTGTGCGTGGCTGTGGGTTGGCTGTCCTTCCATAGGCAAAAGTCAAGACTTGCTTGAGCTGCACGAGTTTTCGGACGACAGTGGAGTCGGTGATGAGCACATGTATGATGTGCCCAGTTCGAGCAATACCCAAAAGAGGAGATCCAAAGAAGTGAAGGTGCTGAAAGTGCTGCCCTGGGTCGATGTGGGTGCCGGAGGGCTCGGGGCCGGCAAGACCAGTGGGGCAGGCACGCGAGGAGTCTCCCTGGATGTTGTTATTGGGGTTGGAACCGGATACACGAACACCAACGGAGGCGAGAGCAGCGACAACAGAAGCAAGGTCCATGCTGATTGTGGTCCGGCAGAAAATCCCAGTCTATGAAGAAAATTGAGGGGAATTATTCTAAATACATCTGAGTGTCCAAAACTGTCCGAATGAATTTAAATAATCCATTTAAGTAAAATTGTATGGCCGATCAGGCCCGCGAGCGCGCGCCAGCGGCAAATGGCGATTCCAGCTAAAATAGCGGAATGCGGCGGATTTACGGGAAATGGACCGCGGAATCAAATCCGGCATATCAGAAATATATAGGAAATATCCTGTGACTGAGCTGCGAGGCGGCAATTCCGCCGAAGCAAAGAAAATGACCAAAATGTAGCCAATCTGGGCAGAATGTCTGAAAATCTGAGCAGATGGGGCTAGCCGCACTTACACTCCCCCTCCAAAAACACACTGGGGTGTGTCGCTACGTCAACGAAGAACGTAGTGCGGGTAAGTCCCAGAAAAACATAGAAATGTAACCTCGATGGGACGAAATCTGCTTGATCTGACCTGAATTGGGCTGAATTGGCACTGAATCAGGCTGGATGAACCTGAAATGAGACAGAATGAGAAGTGACGAACAGTCCTCCGTGCTGTAAAACATTAGGTCACGGGCTAAAAAGCATGTAAACGTATCGAGAATCGATACCAAACCATGCATTGGTTGAGAATGAGGTAGATTATTGGTGGATTGAGTGGGGGGATCAAGAATTGGAGTGACATTTCAGCGCTCTGGCACAGTTTCGCTGTCGCGGGCACGCTACGGTGTCCTCGCCGAACTCTACATCGTGTTATCCCGCTTTTCTCGTTCTGAAAAGTACAGCATGTGGCTCAGATTTGGCGCATCAGGCGGATGATCACAAGATTCAGCAAAATGAGAATGAATTTGGGCAGAGATGAAGGGAATTAAGCAATCACAGTGCGGTTAAACAAATACACATGTAGTCTACAGACCCTAAGTGCACAGAAGATCATAAGCGTCAACGAAGTTAGGCAAAGCCGTCGACAGATCTTCGAGGAATGATGGGAGATGACAAGGAAATCAACCTAACTTGTCCTAACATGAGTAAATTCCCTGAGATGAAGGTGAAATGAAGCGGAATGCGTACAACTGAAACTACCAACACCTTTGTTTAGACTAAAGTTAATATATATTGTCGTTTATTCAGCTCAATTGTGCTTTCCGGCACGTTGGTTCGCGAGCATCTAACAGATTCTATCAAAATGTGGATCATGTGATGATGCATCATGATGGGACATGCTGGCCCTGGATCCTTGGCATGTAACGCGCCGAAGGTTCGCTGAAGGCACTTTACTGACAGTATATAACTGAGAGACACCGAATGTACAGTGGCGGTGGTGTCAATCGACTTGGACAAGGCCAATCTTTCGTTGAAATCCCACAAGACACTTGGATTCACCATTCTCGACAGTTTCTGGTCGAATTGAGCTCACATTGGCGTGTGCCAAAAATACAACGAAGCTTACGGACTTCAGAGGTTGCTGTTAGAAGTCCCTAGAGCTCCTAGATGAAGATTGTCTGAACAATTGACGTCTGGGTTTCGTACAACAGTGGCAGAATGATGGACAAACCTGAGAAATTCAAGGTAAATTTGAGGATCCTGGATCTGAATCTGGACTTTGGCGTCAGCATCACAGCAAATGAAGGTGAGATCTGAGTTCCTGGCGTCGCCTCTAGGGCAGCCAGTACTACAGGGGTTGCCTGTAGGGGTGAATGTCGCTGCGCAGCGCTTTGATTATGTACATTTGCTTCCATCTGCACGAGTAGCCAAATTCCAAAGATGCACAGACCAACAGAGACAAGATTACCCCGAATCTGCCTGAATTAAGCCTGAGTTTGGTTTTTTCTGAACACGGCAGCACACTCCGTCAGCGTATCTACGCCTTGTCTGCCTAACGGAGACCAAAGAAAAGTTGATTGACGTCAAATTATCAAACATTCGCAGTTCTCCACATCATGACATAAACAGAAAGAATGAACAGTGGATTGAGCAGAATGTGGTAGGATGGCTTCCTCAATTCGGCCAAGCACGAATGCATGTGACCACCAACCTGTCTGGCCTGGCCCTCGTACGGCTTGGACGCTGCAGATCAGCGACCGAACTTGAAGCTTGGTCCTCATTTGGCTCCTGGGCTGGCCTGACCACAGGAGGGGGGATCGACGGATCAGCCCTGGAATGTGGCTGCTGAGGGCCGTAAAAGGCTGGATCTCGATTCACCACAGGTCGTTTTCCGTCGCTCTCCACTTGTCTGTCTGGTTTCGACAAACAATCTGTCAGGAGTACACCAATTTCGGGGTGCTTCTTCAAGAAGTCAATGAACCCCTTGGTGTATCCATGGACAAAAGATTGGGCTGGTTCCCAGTTGTTGTGACTGGAATCAAAGCCCCTCCACTCACACAAAAATTCCCATTCGCCCTTGGCGTCACGTCTTGCTTCAACAATCCTCTTGAGTTCGTACTTCCCCCCTTCGATTACCCGATCAGACAAGTGTTTTGCAGTCCAAAAAAGGGGTTTAACTCGATCCTTGGGGGAGGGGATCTCTCTCTTGAGGCGATCGCCCGAAACGTCAATTTCCCTGCTGACATCCACACGGATCCTCCACCTGTTCTCCCCAAGACGCGCTGTAACAGCGAATGGCCCCTCCCACAAGGGAAGAAGCTTGTCATCTCCGTCCAGGGTGGTTTCGGATTTTCGAAGCCAAACTCGATCATCGACTTCAAAATTGTGGGGGTTTTTTCGACCTTGATTTTGAACCCAAAGCCAGTCAGCTTGATGCTTCTCGATTAATTTCGACACAGATTTATCTGCTCGTTGGACTTCGTCCAAAAACAGCGAAGCATCCTTACAGGGGCGAGGATTATTCAACGGCATGTTCCACCAACACTTCTTTCGTCCAAAGACAATTTCATTTGGAGAAAGGCCATGATACAAAGGCGTGTTGTGGTAACGGCGAAGCAATGCGAAGAGAACTTCAAGCCAGTGGAAATCCTTCTCACTCGCGAGCTCCTTACGAAGCATATTTATAACTGAGCGGCCGGCTCTTTCGCCAGGCAGCGCTCGATGCGAGTGGATTTCACACCTGAGGTGGTGGATTCCAAGGCGAGCACACAATTCTCTCCACCATTCGGAGGTGTACTCTTTGCCTGAGTCCGTGACCACCTCGGATGGGACGTCCCAGCCTCCCATCCAGGTCTGCGCGCACCATTTGGCGGCAGCCTTGCCAGTCATCGACTCAATGTTGCAAGGCAACACTTGAATGTAGCCGGAATGACGGCACTGAATAAGGAGCACACCATTGACTTTTTTGTTAGTCCAATGGCACTCTTCGTCATCGAGTTCACCGAGATAGAAGAAATCACTGGTGACTCTGTTAAAGAGACGCTCCGGAATAGGATGAGGCCTCAGATGGCCGTGCTTCTTCGCGCTGGGAGGCGTCGAGACAGCACATTGGGCACATCCGGCAGCTACTTTCATGCAATGAGTGTAGAGCCTCGATCCAAACAACCTATGCTTAATCATCGACCACAGTCGACGGCCATGTGCGTGGGGGGACTCCCATTTGTGCCACCAGTTTAACACTCGGGGGGCTAGGGCGTCTGGCACACACAATTAACCCTCCATCCACAGCTTCCCCCCATCCAACGAGTACTCAGGAAAAATCCCATCCCTGTGAGCATCTTTGGATTTGAGATTTCCAAAGACCTCTTTAAACATGGGATCCTGCAGGTAATCGGACGTCCAGTCTCGGATGATAAGGGAATCCTTAGGCAGGGGTGGAGTTTTGGCCGGATCTCGGCGCTTAATGCCCTCGATCAACCGAAATCGATTTACTCGTCGGGTGTAGTCAAACCGTTTCACACTCCCTGTGGAGGGATCGGTGACATTTTCCACGACTTTCATCGTTTTGGTGCAGATCTCGTGAGCATGCGCCGGATCTGTGATGGCCGTGATGTCGTGACACGGCAATGCGTGCTGTTTGACAGCGCACTGCATGCATGCACGTCGAATGAGTTTCTTTTCTTCCTGATCCCATTCGATGATGACATGGCGGTCCTGCTCCGTACCATGGATGTTGGTACTTTGCAGCCCCTCTGAGGCGGGGTAAGCCCATCGGCTCAGAGCATCCGCTACCGTGTTGTGTTTTCCAGGCAGATACGACACATGGAGGTCAAACAGAGAGAGAAATTCGTGCCATCTGGCCCGTCGACCAGCTGGGCTCGCGACAGTATCAATGTGTTCGGTGGCCCAATACTCCAGAGATCGATGATCCGTTAGGACCTCGACTCGATTGGTGCCAACCCACGATTGGTACTTTTTTAAAGCACAGATGATGGCGTAAGTCTCTTGCTCACGCGGCGACCATTGCATTTGGCGTGGGGCTAGCTTCCGTGACCAAAATGCAAGAGGGTAATGATCGCCGGTGGCTTCATCAACCTGTTCAAGGACAGCTCCGATCGCGTACCTAGATGCGTCGGTTCTAATGTAGAAGGGTCGGTCAAATTGGGGCACATGCAACGTGGCGACTTCGCAGAGGGCTGCCTTCAAGTGATGGAAGGCCTCCTCGCACTCGTCAGTCCACTTGACACGAACCTTTGAACCTGCCTTGCCTGCATCTCTCCCTACCTTCAATAATTCAGTGAGGGGGGCAGCAAATTTGGCATAATTCGGCACAAAAGTGTGGTAAAAATTGCAACAACCTAGGAATCCTCGCAACTCCGTGATCGTCTCAGGGCGCTTCCACTTCTGAATAGCGACGAGCTTCCCTGGACTGGGTCGTCGAGTGCCATTCTCTAGGAGAGAACCACAAAATTCGACTGATTTTAAAAACAATTTTCCCTTCTTTGGCCCACAAATCAGCTGATTGGCGTCAAGAATATCCAAAACTTGGTTCAGCTGCTTCTCATGTAGGGCCACCAGCTCGGCTTCGGTCAGTCCCTCCCCCTCCGTCGCGATGATTATGTCATCTATGTACACACTCACGAAGGCACGAAGCTCCGGATGGGTTGTGAACAGCACATCCTCCATCATTCTTTGAAAAAATGAGGGGGCGTTCTTCAATCCCATGGGCATGACGGTCCATTGGACTGGGCCACATGGCGTGCACATACAAGTGAGAGGTCTGCTGTCCTTCCTCAACGGCATTTGGTGAAAGCCGTGACGGAGATCCAGCACCGAGAACAAACGACCTCTTGCCCTCTTGGCGATTTCCTCCTCAATGAGGGGCAGGGGGTGTGAATCCGCCTTTGTTTCGGCGTTGAGATTGCGAAAATCAACCACCATTCGCCAACCATCTATGGTGTTCTGGTCTGCAGGCGGTGGCTTCGGGACTGTGAAGGGTGAACAGCACCATTCGCTGGTCATACAACCCTCAAGCCAACCAAATTCCCTGAGATTTCTCTCAATGATTTTTCTGAGAATCTCATGTTTGTGTCCATGATTTTCATAAGGGCGCTGTTTTTTTGCTTTGTACCCTTCACGAAGCTCGATGAAGGCTTCACCGAACTGTCCACGGACAGGGGGATCTTTGATCAACTTCCCTGAAAGGGTTGTGTCCTTCCGTTCCTCAAAAATCTTTTCTCTGGACTTGGAACACAATTCAGTGTCCACCTGATTGCCAGGAATTACTGTCGAAAAAACTTTGGCGACTTCTTCGGCTTTGGCAGGAAGAATCTTCTTACGGATGTCCCTAAACAGGTCCGTATCCACTGCCTCTTGAAGATAGGTGGGTCTTGTGTCGAAATCCCAGAGATTTTGTTCGCGATCCAGCTCCTCGAAAGGATCCATGAAAGCTTCCACAGGGGGGTTTTCATAAAAAACTCTGCATTTGCGGCGCGATTGGAGATTTTTCCTCGCCCGTGCACTGAAGATTCCTTTCGATGTCGACCGTATGGGTGAAGAGGGAGCCGAGGCGGATCCATTGGTCGTTGAATCACCTTGGGTATCTGACGAACAAAAATCAGAAAAAATAGATTCATCATCAGTACCACGCTCAACCTCAGATTCAGACCCAACACAGGAATCTGTACCAGAATCAGCAGAATTAGAGTCAGAAAGCTTTCCATCCACCAGGAATGCAAGCGAACTCCAGGAGCGCTGTGGCAGGGGACCTGTGTCGTCCCTGGCATACAGCTTAATCTTCCTGGGAAGTTCGATGTAATCTACACAAATGTCCTGCAATTCCTGAAACCAAGGCTTGTCGTCCCACAAGGGCACAACTAAAATTGCCTGGGTCTTATCTTGCTTGATTTTGTGGATGACCTGCTGGATTAAGTGAAACGGAGGATTAATCCACAACTTCTTGTCCCATTTGTGGGTCCAAGCGTCGCTGAAGTGCTTATCAAAGCGCTTGTTCGTACGGTTAGCAAATGCATCATACTGTGGCCAAAAAGAATGATGTTCATGAAAGTATTCACAAATTGCATCGCGCCATTTGTCGACAACTCTGTAGGATGAAGAGTGCCAGCGCGAAGGGCGTCGTGGCTGGGAGTCCCTACGAAGACATTCTAACTCCTGGGAGTAATCGGCACTCCCATTCACCTCTGCAATGGTGACATCTTCACCAAATTTTGGTGTCACTTTTTGCTTCAAAAATTCTTCTGCACTTTTAAACCCTGCGTGCAAAAAACGAAATTCAGGACGCTCCAAAGGACCTGACTCCAGCAAAAAACAACGACGATGACCTACGGGCGCTACCCTGTTCTTACGAAGCCAAGGATGCCCCAAATAAAGGTCATATTTTATGTCAGCACGGTAGAAGTAGTCATCCTTAAGGACAACTTCTTCCACATTTTGCTCTTCCCAAAGGTCTTGAGCGACCAAATGGGTTGATATATAACAACCGCGTTGCCCACCTGCGAGAGAGTGTCCAGAAACTCCCTCGAGGGTAACAGGATGAGGCGATTCAAACACGCAGTCGTCGGGTAAGAAGGAGTTGGATTGGAGATTTACCTCTGATCCATTATCACACAAACAAGTGGCGAGGTGGAAATTTCCCTTGCAATCAGAGACCCACAGCTTTGTGACAAACTGACGAGCCCTGTGCTTGGACTGTACACCAACCTCGTCCACTACCACAGAAGGATCCGTCACCGGATCCAGGGGAGAGGAGACAAGCGACCCTACATCAAGTAATGGTCGATCAGGAATTTGGGGATCATGCCTGAAATCGCCTGGGGAGGGACGATTTTCGTGGCTCCCCTAGGCGTTCTGACCTCCAGCGGCTGCGTTAACGTTGTGAACACAGCCGGATTCGTCGATCCATTCATCTTGGAACGGATCATCCGCTGGATTCAGAGCATTTTCGACGTAATCTCGATCCGCATCAGACACCTGGTCTGCACCTGAGACCTGATCCACACGATGGTTGCCCTTTCCTCGTCCACGGCCACGGCCGCCGGATGATGGGCCACCACCGTCGCCACGCCCTCTGCCCTTACCAGAGAAGGGGGTTCCCGAAGGATTTCCCTTACCTTTACCCTGTGATCCTGGAGCATTTCCTTTGTTTGTACCGGATTGAGGGGTTTGGCCTGTATTTCGATTTCCGCCTCCGGCGTTGACATTTGGGCTCGTCTGGCCGTTTGGCTGTCCACCGAAGCCGGATGGCGTCCGATTCTCTTTGCCTTGGGATCCGCCAGGGCCTCCGGTAGTTTTGTTTCCACCGGAGGAGGTCGAATTACCCTTTCCCCCCTTGGCACCATGCACCTGTCTGTCATTCCTGTCTGAATTCTGAGGATTACTGACATTTTCACCAATCACCTTGTGATCGTAAGCAGACCATCGGTGATTAGCAGTGGAATGCGTCTTAGCTCGGTTCGTAGAACCTAGAAGAAGACAGATGCTACAATGATCCTGAACATTCCGGGTGTCATTCACCTTTTTGTTGCCCTTTTGGGCCCCATTTTGGGTGTTTTGCTGGGTATTCCTGTTTCCCCCAAGACCCTCATGGAAATTTTGATTGGCGGCGTCAGCGAGCCTCTCAACCTCTTCCCACAGTTCCTGCGGAGTAAACGAAAACACCCAGTTCCTGGCCTTCAGGCGATTGCCGTGAAAACTTACTCCCCTGTTGAGGACTTGGACAAACAAGTCCCGATCCTCGTGTTCATTAAACTTGATTTTCCACGTGTTTTCAGTGAATTTCACCTTGGTAAACGACGTGGGGGAGCACTTTTGAAGTGCCTCCCTGACGGTAAACCGGTTTGCCGAGGCGTCAAAGCCATCGATCTCCGCCCACCAGGTCTTGACCTTTTCTTCGGACTGTCGATTCCGAAGGGTGGCGGCGGTTTCTGAGGGGATCTTGTCAAAAATCAGATTTTTCAGCTCGGCACTAGAAAATTTTTCGCCTGAATGTTCAGATTCTTCTACAAGATTCCAGAAGCGCTGTCTCTTGTCTTGCACCTCATGCAAGATTAATCGAGAGAACGAAGGAAAATTCTTCAACATCTGGTGGTAATGGTCCTCTGGCAGTCGAGATCCACGTACCTCCAACTGTTCCCACACCTCATCAAAGGTAAGGGGGGAACTTGAATCTTCACGATCACTCCAGGTTCTGAGCCAAGTATTGGCCGGCGCTCCCTCAAGGCAGTCCAGAAGCGCCATCAGGAACTGATCATCCTGGAGTTTTTGAGTCTTAACCCACAGTTTAAATTCCCGTTGGAACTGAGGCCAACGTCTGGGGTTCCCATTATACTTTGGTTGCTTGGCAACCTGACGAAGTCGCAATGAAGTGGGATTTAGGAGTGAATCCAGCCCAACACCGGCCGTAATGGCAGACACCTTGGCGGCATCATTAGCCACACCAGCTCCGGCGAGGGTCTGGGCGAGCAACATCTGGGCAATTGCATTGGAATCAACAGCAGGAAGGGTAGTACGGGAGGCAGTTCTTTTGGCATTCTGAACCTCAGTCCTAGCCTTCGCCGATCTACTCTGTGATCGAGAGATTGTAACCCTTTCCTTTAGCTTAGTCCTGCTGATCCGTGCATCGGTGGTCTTAGAGTCCACCGAAGGAGCAATCGAAAAAATTTCTGTCGCCTCCTCCGACGGATCTGTTGCCTGATCCACCGATGATGCGCCCTCAGACCTCATGTGGGTCTTGAAAAGATCTTTAATTCCCAAAGTCTGAATGATGAGTTGCATTTGATCTTTGAGCAATTGGAGCTCAGAGTCTCGCTGAGATCTGCAAGAGCAGTCGGCAGGACAGTACATACCGTGTCCTGAAGGGCCTGAGCAGGCTGTCGGACCGCTAATCTCAGTGGTTCGCAGCCAGGAGTCCACTTGGGGAGCTCCTTCAGTCCTAATTTCCAGGCTTGCCTGCCTAGCTGCCTCTAAGATTCCTTCCTCAACCGCGGCGGCTAGATCGTCGCGGATGGAAACAGAGGGATGGGGGACGGAGGGCCCGGCAACCGGTGCCTTGGTCTTCTCCTTCGGGAAGGGGCTTGCCTCCCAGATCTGCAAGAAAATGGAAAAAGATTCATCTTCTTGAGAACACCACCACATCCTGGTATTAATTTCTTCTTGAAGGAGGAAAAAATATTCAAATAAAAATTCAGAGGCGATTCTCTCTTGTCCTATCAGCTTAGACGTGGCTAATAGACACAAGGCCTCAAGCGCCTCAAGGTTACGGGTCACTTCCGAAGACAAATGGTTGTCCCATTGTGCCCATGAGGCTGGTCGATTGTAGGTAGGTACCTCACCTGGACCACCCATCTCAATGTCGTCAATGTCGGCATCGATGGTCACGAAATGTGAACATTGGTACGGAGGATTAGTACCTGCCAGGTCCGTAAGCTCCACCGGAGCGTTGCCATTAGCGTAAGCTGGGAGATTCCAGCTGCTTGATGGCCAATTTCGACTGGGATCTTGATTGTAATCTGGGCCTCCACAGCTGCTGATTTGTGTCCTTCTTGGGCAATTTGGGCTTGCGCAAGGCATTCCTCTGAGGGCCTCGTTCGCACAGCACCACGGCAGCGTAATCGTTACGTCTCCGGAGGTTGCGGAGTCTACGAGGCCGTACTGAGGGGCTAGCTGTGGTTGGGACACCAAAGGAACAACATTCAGGTAGCCTCTGCTACCATGAAAGTGCTGCCCTGGGTCGATGTGGGTGCCGGAGGGCTCGGGGCCGGCAAGACCAGTGGGGCAGGCACGCGAGGAGTCTCCCTGGATGTTGTTATTGGGGTTGGAACCGGATACACGAACACCAACGGAGGCGAGAGCAGCGACAACAGAAGCAAGGTCCATGCTGATTGTGGTCCGGCAGAAAATCCCAGTCTATGAAGAAAATTGAGGGGAATTATTCTAAATACATCTGAGTGTCCAAAACTGTCCGAATGAATTTAAATAATCCATTTAAGTAAAATTGTATGGCCGATCAGGCCCGCGAGCGCGCGCCAGCGGCAAATGGCGATTCCAGCTAAAATAGCGGAATGCGGCGGATTTACGGGAAATGGACCGCGGAATCAAATCCGGCATATCAGAAATATATAGGAAATATCCTGTGACTGAGCTGCGAGGCGGCAATTCCGCCGAAGCAAAGAAAATGACCAAAATGTAGCCAATCTGGGCAGAATGTCTGAAAATCTGAGCAGATGGGGCTAGCCGCACTTACAGGTGCAAGGACCGAAACGGAAACGGTTAACGCATGGGGCGGCGCCGGTGCTATTCACATCCCAAGAATTCGTTACAAAGAAACAAGTGATGCGATTTGTGAAGCAATATGTCAACTGAGAAATTCATCAAGGGAAAGTGGCGGGACGCCAAGTGAAAGAACCGGCACGGCCGTCATTAACAATTATCAAAGAGGCCATTGAGCGATCTAAAGTTGCTGATAATTCGGTGACGTTACTCAAGCGACAGTTGGAAGAAAGCCAACGGGAGGTCGCCAAACTCAAGGCGTCAATCGCAGAAGTACAATCACAACACCGACTGAGTGTGGGACGCGGCAGACCGAGTTTGGGTGACGGTGAAGCCCAACAAATTCAAAAAAGGTTGGAGGAAACCAATGGTATGGTTGAAGAAGTACAACACGAACTTCAGGAGTTCAAGGAATCCGCACAACAGACCCGTACCATGGCGAAGGATTTGCAGCAAGCCTTGGACAACGTGGGGACCGAAAACAAGCAAGGCCAGCGACGTGTGGGGAAGTTGGAGAAATCAGTGAAGATGTTGGACCAGGTGCAAAAAGACCAACACAAGCGGGTCGAACAAGCGGATGAATGGCTACGGGATGAAACACGGCAACGTCAATATGAATGCGATCGGCAAGGAGATCGAGATGACAAAATGAGCCGATAGATTCAGAGCTTGGAGACCAAAGTGGATCTGTTGAAGCCCAGGTCTGTGCAGCCAGCATCTCAGGGCCAGGGACCGAACTCCACACAACCAGGGGCCCAGGAGTTAAAAGAAGCCATCAGTGGAGTTGAGCGACACATCAAAAGGGCGAAGAGGATTGCCAAACAGGCTGAGGACAGCTTGCAGGGGGCACTGGCAGTGGCACAGGAAGTGACCACCAAAGCAGGAGACGTCACAGTGCATGCCCAGGGGGTTCACGAGGAGTTACAGGATGACCGACAAGTATATGAGGACACCGTCAAGCTACAAGAGGAGGTGTCCAAGCAGACCAAAACTGCTGTAGCCAAGATGGAAAACCTGCATGGACAGGTTACGGGATTGACCCACATGGCAGCTGAAGAAAAAAAATACTACCGTGAAAAGGCGGAAGCCATGCGAAAGGAGCTCACCCGCAAGATGGAGGAAGCCCAAAACGAGTGTGCAGCCCACATCAGTGCGGCCCACACCTTTGAGACCAGCTTGAAAGTGCATGCGGAGCAGGCCCAGACAATTGTTGAAGTGGCGAAAGCAGAAAATGAACGTAATGGTCGCCAACGTCAAGAGGAGTTGACACAGGCCACCAAACTGGTGCAGAAGCATGCATCACAGGTGTGGCAGTGGCTGCAGACACCTAACAAGGAGGCCGAGGATCACCGCAACAACCTCCAGAAATTACACCGTGAAGTGGAAGAACGAGTCACCAGGTATGAAGAGAGGGTGCAGCAAAGGGGAGCATCAGGGAGTCCGAGCCTGGGCACTGTTGATACTCAGAGCTCCCAGTGCGCCACACAACAGGACCTGGAGACCGTACAGGCCCACTTGAGTAACAAAATTCTGCAAGTGAAGCAGGACATGGTGCAATACTAGGAGACGAACCAGCGTGCGGTGGACGACGCCAAAGGAAAACAGCGTCATCACGACGTTGAGGTGAAAACTGCTGTGGAAAAGGTGCAGACCACGCTGAACCAGAAAATTCAGGACATGGAGAAAAGTGTGGAGACGCACCACAGGAAAATGAACAAGGAATGGCGAGACACCCAAGAAAAACTACGCCATTATGAAAGTGAATTGTTGACGACCAGAAAGAAAAATGTCCAAGAGGGAGAACATACAAAGCGCGATACACCCGATGACGCAGACCGACAAATCCAATCCATCAAGGACGAGTTGGAACAGACCAATGAAGTTCTGGAGCGATTGAAGGATCAGTTGGAAACGAGTTGGGCAGAAAATGCCGGGGAAATTCAGGCGCTCACGGAGGAGATGGAGAGGGTGAAAAACAACCACCGTGAGGCCTTGGATCGTCATAAACGAGGCGTGAAAGCCCAGTTGGAGAATTCCACGGACGTGGCCAGAGAGAAGTACCAACAGGTGCAGGATCATTGCATGACGGAGATACGGAAGGACATGGACGACACAGCACGATTCAAGCAGGAGGTGGCTGAGATGGTGGCCAAAGGTGCTGACAGTATGCCACCAAAAGTCACAGCCAGTGTCGAGGGAGTCAACAGACGTCCGGCGGAAGACACAGAATCTGTGGCGACGTTGTTCACGGTGGATGCAAGCAGGACAGTGGCCAGTGAAGCAGTACGCCTCCGCATAGGACCATCATGGATGCCATCAGTGAAGTCCGAAGTGCTCAGTTGGTACAACGAAAGGTATGAGGACACAACCTCATTCCGGTGGCGACAGATTGAATGGCTCTTCACTGAAGACCATTTCCCTGGTGCCAGGCCGAGCCCTTAAGCTGCCACCATAGAGGAAGGGTCAATCTGTATGGCCCACAGGAATATGGTAATGTGCTGCTTTCTTGGAGGTGAGACCGGAACGCCAATACGGGACGGAAACGCATGAGCTGGACCCCAGCAAGCGAGATGAACCCGGGGTATTCGGCAAAGAGGGTCACACATGGATAGATGATGAAACCAAGGACTCCATGCAGCAAGAGGCCAAGGTGCCACATTGGGACTGCACAGTAGAAACAAAGGATAAGTGGTCCAAGCAGTTCCTGAAATGGCGGCATCGCAGGCGCGGACGGTTCAGCCCTGCATATCAGGTTGAACTTTTGATCTCCGTGTTGGATAACAACAATTTTAGAGAGGCAAAGGAGCAACAACTGGAAGATGAGGGTGTGGAAGATGACTTCGAATTGGCGTGGAACATCATGACCGGAACGGTGCTCCCACATGAATATAAAGGAAAGGCAGAATTCCGGGATCTGCAGATTGACGTGTCCCAGGACATGACTTCAGAACGATGGGTTACCTTCTGGGCGGAGTTTCAGCAAAAGGGCGCCAAAGTCAAAGGAGGTATGACCCATCAGTTGGCCAAGGAGGCATTGCTGCATCATTTCTATTATTATCGTGCAAAACGTCCCCAAGACAAATTGTGGGAAAGAATGGAGCGACAACTACATGAGGATGAAGCAGCGTATGCCCCTCATTCCTATGTTGAGATGTTTGCGTGGATATGCGGGCAGCTGGTCAACAGGGACCAGGCACAAGAGTCACGCCGACAAATTTTGGGAGCGTGAAATCTGACCAGACGCAGATTCTTCGGGAGTTGAACCGCGACGTCACGAGGCAAAGATCATCGGAAGACAAGTACAAGAATAGGTCCACAAATCGGGAGGATATAGACTATCACCGAAATCGGGACAACAGGCACGGCAAAGACGACAAACGGCACTCCAGCGCAGACAAGAGTCGCAAAGAGTTCCGACGGTCGAGTGACAGCCGCTCCAGGGACCGATATCAGGAGGATAGACACCGCGGTTCCCGTGACCGATATCAGGATCGACAAGGAGATCGTGATCCGAGAGAACCGCGGCGACGAGACGACAGGCAGTACAGCACTGCATCCAATGGTGCTGCCAAAACGCACAGTCCATGGTCGTCAGGGAAGACGTCGACAACAGCATCACGAACAACGCGGGGTAACAGCCCACATGAGTCGGAACGATCAATGAAGACGGAAGACCTCAAATGTTTTGGATGTGGCAAGTACGGTCATCGTCGGAGAGATTGCCCGGGCGATAGAAAGGACAAAGATTCAAAAAAGCGAAGTTATTCGAAGAAAAATGAGAGGGACAAAAAGTATCCGAAGGGTTCCGACAGCAAGAGACGACAGACGGGCAGGCTGCGGCAAGTTGAGGCCGAGGAGGAGACCGCGAAGGAGGAGGTTACAGAAGCAACTCCTCCGGCAGTACAGAACCATTAGGGCACAGGCGGCCCAGTAAGCGGCGATGCTATCATGACGTCCGTCGCACCAGCGCCCCAGGGTCACAGCCTGTAAGGGCCAGCACCAGAAAGGCGATCTGGCATTTGAATATCAACAAAGTCGTCAACGTGAGAATCTCTGAACGAACGAAGGTCAAGATTGATCTCAATGAGATACAAGATGAGGTGGTTGGACCCCGGATATGACGAGGAAAATGTGGAAAAGACGCGGACAGGACCGAAATGATTATTCCGGCCCGGGTCCAATTCCAGCAGACGGCGCTGAGCCTCAGCGACAAGGATCTGGAAGCTTTAGTCGACACAGGATCCGAAATGGAGGCCTTGGCAGGCTTCGAGCTCTTTGACAAAGGGGCATCGGAAGATGCTCAAAGGCCAGTGGCCCTCATTGGGGCAGGCAAAAGCCGCATCAAAGGCGGCAATCAGGGCGTTACGGTCAATTTGACCCTCCCAGTGTGCAAAACTGACGGCAGTATTGTAAAGTACAAATGCCTCAGGGTTTTTATTTATGTTCCAGACATAGGACAAAAATTGATCCTTGGATTTCCATTTTTTCTTCGTTATAATTTGTGTGTTGTACCGGGCATGCCATCGTTGATGCAAGTGCCAAGATTCGTGCATCGCAACCCACACTATCAGCATGTGAACCCTCAACCAGCAGAGCAATCAATCCAGGATTATGATGAAAGAATTCAGGTACAACGCAACATGATTGCTAATGTCCGCATGACGAGGCATATGAGCAAAATCAGGTACGTGCACAGTGAACACAGGCAGAAAGGTACAGAAGGGAAGCGACTGAAGGGCTTCTCCAGCATTCATGAATACTGCTGGCAGATTCCATGCACGAATGCTGACTGCCCACGTGTCCTTCACACACACAGTGTGTGGGCGGATCCATTTTTCAGAGATATTCCTCATCTGTGTGAGCGCTGTGCACGTCGCATGACTCTGAACGCTAAGGAGAGGGTGTACAGTAAGGAGCCGTCTGTGAATCCCCCCTCTGATGGAGTTCATCACAGCACATTGCCAATAGCAACGTCAGCCAGACCAGTGGTGAGTTGCGGGCCAGTTATACACAGAATGGTTTTTGAAAAGCATGTAGAGCTGGTTCCTCAGGAGGTACAGGGCAGGCGTAGGAAGGGGGTGCGAGAATTGACGGTCGCACTTCATTCCATTGAAGGTAAAGTGCCCAGCCCTCCTTCATCACCCCGCCTCCCCTCTCCCATGGGACATCAGGGCTCGCGACAGCGGGAATGGCCCGAAACTGATCTCACTCGCCGGGATGCGACGAGGGACACACAGCCTGAATATTTCGAACACAGATTGTATGTTCAGTTGTTGAGCTCACAAGCCACGCCTCCCACATCTGCGAATTCTGAAGATGCAGGATATGATTTGTATTCTGCAGCAGATGTATCAATTTTGCCTTGGAGCAAAGAGCTGGTCCCTACGGATATAGCCCTCATGGGACCAAAAGGAACTTACGCCCACATAGCAGATAGGTCTGGAATGGCTTTAAAGCACAGCTTAAATGTGATGGGAGGGGTCGTTGATCGCACATACATGGGAAATGTGCAGGTCATTCTTTATAATGCATCGCAAACCCCATACCACGTGAGAGTAGGAGACAAGGTGAGTCAGTTTGTTCTGGAACAACACCTGAAGCCTCCCATCAGCATCGTCGAGTCACTACCTGCAACAGCCAGAGGTGGTGCAGGATTCGGCAGCACTGGGTACCGTTCCACAGAGTCTATGCAACACCTGTTAACCCATGTGCAGTCCAAACCGGGATTACATGAGGGACTCGGAACTCCTGTGGGACCCAATCCGTTGTTAACAGACCCCTCCACCCAAGCATTTCACATACTACAGTTTTTTCAGTTTTTTTCAGAGTTACAAAAAATAACCATGCCTACGCCTGATAATCTCCCGTACAAATCTCAGCTCCTTGAAGGAGATACGCACAATGTCCTCCCGCTGTTGCTAGTGTTCGCGGCAGTGGTGGCAGTGACAATGGCCAATGTGGTACGACAACAATCTCTGCCACATTTATTGAGAACCAACACCCACACCTCAAGTCGCTCTTCGGAGGCGCCGATCATTCCGTCACAGGATGTTGGATCGACTCAGGCACATTGCGAGTGGAGGCAGCTGCTTGAGGTTCAGAACAGCAGTCAGGACAGATTTTCAACAACTATGGAACCGCCAGGCTCAGATCGGGACCCCGTTGAACAGTGGGCACCAGATGAGTTTCAGGGCAACTGGGGATATGTCAGGATGCCCAACACGTCAGCGATTCAATCAGTACCTTGTATGGTTGCAAACATGCAAGAATTGGATATCTGGTCGGATCCTGCTGGGTTATAGGAGGCCAGGGAGTCGAGACCCCTGTCTGACAAGGTTTTGAAGGTAAAATCACACCTCATGAGGAGGGTTCAGGGCAGCTACCTGGATAACCGGAGCCGCCATATAAAGGCCACAGCGAAACAGAGAAAGTACAGGAGTAAAGACACAGTGTTGACTGTCAGGCAGGAGATTGTTGACAGAATAGCCGCTTGGACGGCCACTATTGACCCAGATCACCAAGATTTTTGCATCCGGCAAGATGTGTTTTGTTCCCAGAAAACAGCAAGGTTCACGGAACACTTTGGGGGTGGGGAGAAGTCATTTTACAGGGACTGGGGACAGAAACCAGTGTGGCTTCACCCCTCCCCACATCAGTGGGAACGTTGTGTCACGAAACTTTTCGTTGACGGAGCCAAAGGTATTGCAGCACTGCCAGTAAGTAAAAAAGACCCATGGTTCTGGGCCATGGGTGAAGTAGTCATTGACTGGGTCGACATACCCATTGGAACCCCCTTGTTTGTATCTGGTAGAGGTAAAGTGGTATGTACTGCAGTGCCTTATCGCATTTCTTTGTTTGATGCATATGGGCGAGAGCCATCACACAGTAAAACACACACACAGCCCACGGTAAATAGTGATGATGATCGGACGAAGGACAGTCAGGACACGTTGCCTGCTATGCCTAGTGCTGAGGATCTGATGTCGGAAGTATGCTCTTCTGATTCTGATTCACAGTATATGGATGAACCTCGAGGTACAGGCCTCAATCGTCAACATCGGAGGTTGCTGCGAATCATGCGCAGGAACGAAACAGAACAACAGGTATCGTCTGACGAAGGATCTCCAGGGCCAGGGAACAGTTCAGAGTCAGAATTCGAATCATCATCCAGGCATCAACCACCAACATCCATAGGACATGGGTGCCGGGAAGTACCCCGGGGGGAAATACATGTGTCACAGGAAGTTGCACAAAAAAGTTGCTGTGAGGCTACCCATGAGTGTGGTGCTCGGTATCATCAGCATTCTCTACAGGAGGACAGACAGGCTTACCAGACAGTCAGTGCGCTATTGGACCAGTGTCCTGCTTTATCCTTATCCATTTCAGTACAACAGCGTTGCTGCTGCGTCGGACAGGATTCTTGCTACAGATGTTTAGCAGTGAATCAGATTACATTATTACAGCGTCAAACTACTGAGCAGGAGGGGTGCCATACTCCTGATGCTCGTATCTGTGTGGTTATTACCCTGCCTCAACAGGAGGTTCACCGCCTGCAGCAGGCAATCCTGCACTTATCCATTGACAAACACGCTGCCTCAGTTCACGGCAGCCACAGGATCGAAGCAGGAGGCTTAGTGTACAATCGACACGTGAGGTCTGTAATACAGGCTGATGAGACCTGGGCAGAGACAGAGGAATACATGGAAGGACTGCTGAACCGCTTTGGGAAAACAGTATTTCAAACCAGGCATGCAGCTTCAATTTAACCTGAAGCACAGAGGGTACGGGGTGACCATACGAAGGTGAAATTGGAGTTGATCCACAGTGCAGAGCATAAGGCTCAAAAGCCCATTAGGGCAGTGGGGTTGAGGGAGACAATGATGGCCGAAAAGTTGAAAGACTTTCAGGCACGTGGTTTTCTGAGGGAGTGTACAGGTAATCCCCAATGGGTTGCCAGGGCTTTTCTTGTCCCTAAGCCTGGGAATAACAAGTGGCGACTAGTCATTGACTACCGCTGGCTTAATTCCCAGCTTAAGGGCAAGAATTTCCCCCTCCCCGTCATCGAAGACCAGCTGGCCAACCAGCATGGCACTTTTTTGTTCACCCTGCTGGACTTGGAAGATGACTTCCACCAAATGCACCTTGAGGAGGACAGTAAGCATTTGACAGCTTTCCGTACCCCTTTTGGTGTATTTGAGTGGAATGTCCTTCCCATGGGGGTGAAGGTAGGGCCTGCGGCCTACCAGGAAATGGTTCAGCACGTCACCCGCCGATGCCCTGTGGCAAGGCCATATATAGATGATATATTGGCTTCCTCAGGAAGGGAAAGTATTGATGGGGCACAGACTGTTGCAGACAAACAGAGACCAGGCACCCTGGAAAAATATTTTCAGAAAAATTTTGATGAAGTCTGGCAGCTATTCGAGGCTTTGGAAGCTGCCGAGTTGACAGTGAAAACTGAGAAATGTCATTTCATCAGACGCAATGTCAAATACGTGGGGCACATACTCAAGGAT
Organism: Eutreptiella sp. 'Long Island Sound 2002'; assembly: GCA_964036045.1. Lineage (NCBI taxonomy): Eukaryota > Euglenozoa > Euglenophyceae > Eutreptiales > Eutreptiaceae > Eutreptiella > Eutreptiella sp. 'Long Island Sound 2002'. Next base: position 56,534,601 of record OZ038386.1, read on the forward strand.
GGGAAGCGCTATCCTGATCCAGGGAAGGTGCAAGCCATAGAGGAGTGGGACCACAGGACCATTACCACACCTAAAGCTTTAAAAGGCTTCTTAGGGTTAGTGGGATGGTACCAAATTTACATACCGGGGTTCGCCAAGCACGCCCGCCCACTAATGGAAGCTCTCCAAGGAAAATATAAATTCGAGAGTAAACCGGAGGATAGGACAGTGGAATTGGATGCAACGGGCCTCCCCAAGAAACGAAAAAGGGTGAAGTTGTCTGCAAAGGAATTGCAGATACATTGGACCCCAGAAATGATTGCAGGGTTCAAGGAACTAAAAAAAGGTTTGTGTGACATGGTCATGAGTGAGGATAAAGGGTTGGTGTTGCCACGACCGGATGGTCAGTGGTTGATCCGGTGTGATGCCAGCGACTTCGCTGTGGGAGGGGCGCTGGAGCAAATGCAACCTGATGATTCATGGCGCCCAGTGGCCTTTTACGGCCGGAAATTCCAGGGTGAACGTGCGGGAAGTACTAAGGAGGGGTTCACACGCACCAAACACACCAGGCAGTATGGGTGGACCCCCAGCGAGAAAGAAACATACGCAATTGTTTCTTGTTTGCTCAAATTTCAGAGCTGGATAGGGGGCCAGGAAATCACGGTCAAAACGGACCACAGTGCCATTGTAAAACGGTACAAAGAGGACTTGTGCACCATCTCTGGGCCCTTAGGGCGCCGGGGAAGGTGGCATGAGTTCCTCAGTAGATTCAATCTTTTGATTGAATATACGCCTGGCCCTGAAAACCACCTGGGAGACGCACTCTCACGATGGGCATATCCTGCAAGCACAGCCCAGGATACAAATTTTCATGGGGGTGATGCCGATCTCGCGGGGTGGCAAAAAGAAGAAAGGAAGGAAAGGGAATATATCAGACAGAAATTGCAGGACCAGTACCCTCAGGCCTATACTGCAAGTCATGCAGTCAATGGCTGGAATGCTTCTGAGGTGGAGTCCAAACTCCGGCTTATCAGAAAGCATATGCAATTTTGGGCCACTGATGACCAGGGAAGGGAATTTCAGTCGTCAGAGGAGTTATTTTTACACACACTACAGACGGTGCAGGACAGGAGTAATCTCTCTTGGCTCCCTTCCTCCTCTTCAGTACGCGCGGTGACTGCGATGAGCAGAAGACAAGTCACTGAATTGTATGACGGGTTCAATAACATGTCATGGCACATGCCAGGAGTCTACAGGTATGCACATGATGTCTGCGATGTCAAGGAAGTAAAAATACCTCCAGCATGTGCTGTCCTGACAACTGACTGGACAGATCATTACAGGGCAGAGCCATTTTTTGAGCCGCATTGGGAGGCGTTAGAAACAGATGCTGTCCTTGACATCAATGGATGCGAGTATGTATATTATCAAGGAAAGGTCAGGTCGGAAGGTAAGATTTGCGTCCCTGTCAGCCTGATCACCAAGGTGTGCAAGGCTACACATGAGTTTGCACACCCTGGAATACAAAAGAGTACTGAGATGATGGACAGACGGTACAAGTTCACTGTACCCAAGAGACAGTGGACTGATGTGTTGTCAGTGGTGATTGAAGGGTGCCCAGTGTGCCAGGCGACTAAACACCGACGTGGCACACAGCCCGAATCCAATCAGTCTTACCCGATCCCTGAGTATCCGTTCAGTAGTATTTGTATTGATTTCTGTGATCTCAGTTCGATGCCATGCACACACAGAGACACAGAGTATGATTATGTATTAGTAGTAGTGTGTAGGCTTACGGGTTATGACATTGCAACCCCCTTCCAGAAATCCCTCACGGCAGAGGGTTTGGCAGAATTACTTTTGGAAAAAGTGGTACAGTTTGCGGGGCTGCCACATACCATATTTACTGACCATTATCATTTGATCAATGCGAAATTTTTTCATACGCTATGCAGCCAAGCGGGGGTGGTTGTTAAAAACAGTCCCATATACCGCCCACGATCCAACGGCAGAGCGGAACCGGCAGTGCAAACTGTAATCACGAGTCTGCGAAGGGTTTTGATGCAGACGAAGATAAAAAATTGGGTTCAACTGCTTCCGTTGGCGGTTTGGACCAGCAATGACATTCCTCGTGTTATATCGGGGTATTCTCCCCATTATCTCATGTTTTGGAGGAATCCCATAGGTTTTGGAGATTGTCCTCCTGTGATCCCTGAACATGGTTCAGAGGATGCAGTACAATTTTTCAGTAAACTGATAGAGGACAGGAGGTATATGCAGGAAAAGTTGCAGGCCCAGCATGATAAGCTGGCCAAGGCTTATCATCAAGCACATCTTACTCACGTGTACGAGAAAGGGGAGCGGGTATGGTATAAGGGGCACCAAAAGGACACAAATTCCACACTGCAGAGGGTTTCGACAGGCCCAGGTGAGATCCTGGCCCGGCAGGGCCGGAATCAATATACAGTGGCCACGGAGAGAGGGAAGGTGGTTCTGGATTCCATGAGGATTAAACCGTACATACCCCCCCATACAGAGCAGGGAGAAGACACACAGACACCCCCGTTACATTACTATACAGATCAGGATTTCCTGATCGAAACTGACACATACGTGTTAGAAAACGTTTTGGACCACAAGCCCAAAAGGGCAACGTCCAAACAGCCAAAACAGTGGCTGGTAAAATACAAGGGCTACCCTGAGCCTGAGTGGCAGCCAGCCAGCTCATTTTTGCACGACATTAATGATGACTGGCTGGCGTACAACGCAAAGCACGGCATTTCTGTGGACTTGCGAGATGTCCGCATGGTCCATTCACCTCACCCCCAGCGCTTACAGGACCTGCAGCAGTTGGAGGACATTGGTGCCATCACTGGATCTAGCAGGATCCAGATTGCTCGAGAGCAAGAGCGTGAGTGGACCAATTTGATACAGATGGAGCGAGTGTCCAGACCAGGAAACTCGGTGGGGCAACAGTCTCTAAATGTTTCGCACAAAGGGACGAGGTTATTGCGGCGACTGCTACACAGTAACAGTCCAGAAAAAAGAGTTGCTGCTTGTCAAGAGTCAAATAAACGTTCTTGAATTCCTCTTCCTTTCTGTTACAGGTCGATGCCAGATCAGAAGTGGAATTATCTCTTCTTCCCTTTTGTTAATGACTGTGAGCAGGTATGAAACTGCGACACATTGACTGCTTGGAGCAGGGTAGAATAGTATAGGACGTTCAGCCCCCACAACCCCCAGCAGCTTGTGACAGTCTCGGGTGCGATTGGGACTGCAGTTTGAAGCCTTGCTTCAGATGGCCATCGCCGAGGGGTATTCGGAGAACAACCTCCAGGCGCTCACCGACTACAGGTGTCGGCAGTAGCGATCAAAAGGACCACTACCCGGAAGGCCGGAGAAGAGGGATGTCAGGATGATCCTAACCAATACCCCCCCAGATGTCTATTTTTCCAAGGAAAACCCCGCCTTGTGGGGCTCATAGCCCAAAATCCCTGTATTATGGGAGAAGTGACACCCCCACTATATGGGATCGGTCATCGCCTTGACAATGGCGGATTGAGTTGCACATTCCACCCCCCCCCCCCCCTATCTGCGTGTCACGTCACGTCTGGTATTTCGTCCGCACGTTTATACCAGCTCGTAAGTGACCACTTAGAAGCTTAGGAAGGGGGTGTATTAAGGTGGCACATAACACCCAGACAGACAGACAGACAGAAAGAAGTATCGGTTTAGAATTGATCCAGACAGACAGACAGACAGAATTCTCTGTTCAGGTTGGATCCAGACAGATAGGCAGAGACAGACGACGTCGCAGTCGCGACAGTGACCTGGCATCATGAGAATAAAGAAGAAGAAGACGACAGAAAAAGGATTGAAGGTAAAAGTCTTTTGCATGATTTTAAAGTGCGAAGGGACAGCAGACAGTCTCAGGTTTTTCTGTTTGCACAGGAGACAGAGCTCATGGTGCGAAGGGTATTAATGGGTTTATCACGAGCATGGAACCATGGATTCCATGTATGTTTGTTCCCTTCTCCGTTGCATGCATATGTGCATATATATTAGGTAGGCGCGTTTCGTTGGATAGAAAAAGTCGCTTCGTAGCCTTGTAGCTTCGTAGCTTGTTTCACTTTTATTGCTTCTCTTGCTTCACACTTCCTTGTAAGTCGTGAGTGGAGAACCGTGCCAAGAGTGCATCAAGACACTCACAAATATTCGAATCCATAATAAGGTGTGAGTGCATCGAGGCACTCAATGTTCGATTCCCAACAAAGGTGTGGGTGCATCGAAGTACTCAAGGTTCGCCACACCTTTGGCTTTCTTTTTCACTATCTCCATGCCTTGCCTACCTCAGCTCTTTGAGAACGCATGGACGTCTTGCTTTTGCTCACCCAGACTGCTAAAGCGCAAGCCTACAACTCACACTCCTTCCGTTGAATATTGCTCCATGTTCAGTGTTCGTGACTTGAAGTGATTTGAGACATAAACACAGCACTAGCACACCCACTCAACAGCCAAACCTAACGTTAACACGAGAAGCAGCTACACACCAGCACACATACACACAAACCAGTGACACCGGAACATGACAACTGTTGCACTGTCTATACCACTGACAGACCTATCGACAGACTGCACATCACACAGGACCATACATCACTCAGCACACCACACACACCTCAAACACAATTCTCTGCACACACTTGATCCTCGTGAACACCACAGGTCCACTGCTGCCAGCGTGGCGATCATTTTACCTCCTGTTCCAACAATTTAGCTTTTCTGTTTTCACCCGGCTACTTATCCCCAGTCTACCATGCTTTTTTCCTGCAGCTGGTTTTCTTTTTGAAAACTATGCAGTAAGCCCTTGCTGGCAAGGCTTGTTTTGTCTAAAATAGTCCTTCAGGGTTTTGTTTTTCACACTCCAACCAGCACCCATGGGTTTATAACCATTGGGGGAGTGACAGAAATCAGGCTTTCTGATTTTTGTACATACTTCAGACCCGGGCCCAGGTGTATGTAGGTCTGTGTACATCCTGAGTCCCCGGGAGGACATGAACTCGTTGATTTGCCGCACATAGCCACAGCAACCCACAGGAGGGCCTAAAAACGCGAATGACGGAGGTTGAGGCCATGCGTAGCCGCATTGAGCCATGACACCCCCAACCATTCTTGATGTAACATAGAACGAACCCACAAGGACCCTGAAGGTGTTGACATGGCTAAAAAGGTGTGAGTGCATCGAAGCACTCAATGTTCCATTCCCAACAAAGGTGTGAGTGCATCGAAGCACTCAAGGTTTGATTCCAAACAAAGGTGTGAGTGCATCAAGGCACTCAAGGTTCGATTCCAAGCGCGAATGTGAGTGCCTTATAGCCCTGAATGTGGTCCTAATCAAGAGTAGTGTGAATGCATGAGAAAAGATGTGGTGAGACAACCTTATCGGCTTGGTGAGAACTCATGGGATGAATAAAGGATTTCAACAACGAATCTTTGTTAATTAAGACGCCTTAAATTTAATTATTTTGTCGGTTAGTTATGTTGTTCATTGTTGACATACCTATTCCGTTCGTTGTCGGTTTGTTGAACGTGCACGCCACTTGTGCACTTGTGATGTTTATGATTGTTTGCTTGTGTGATCGCACACGTAGATACTTGCATGGCGTTGTCTACGTGTCAAATTTGGGTTCGCTTTGGAGTCATGACGTCTGGTGATCTAAAGCTAAAGACCCGACAAGATATGGTTCAATTGTACCAAGTGTTAGATGGGAAGTCTTTACACTTTCGTACACAACCATATGAATGCATGTTTCGTCTCTCCCCTCTCCATGCCATATTTTGTATTCGTGTTACACTTTTGGATTTCTGTGTACAGGACTCCTATATTTGGATTCATTAAATTTCAATTGAACTCAACAATGATGAACTAAATAAACCAAGTTCAAATCAAGTACATCTGGGAAAGTGTACAGCCGAATTGTATGAGCCCATTCGAGATTGGACAAGCACATTTCAGTGGACAAGGTTAATAATTGTGCATTGGAATTGGATTGTTCGCTGCGTGTTGTTGTTGTTGGTCGATTTAAATTATAAAATCTCCATTTTCATCCAAAGTTCAATTGGGGTCTATGAGTGGATCAAATGGAAGATCCACAACAAAATTTACATGATGGACTAGATTACCCAGGGTCAAGTCTATTACAGGAGGTCAGCAGGTTAAGATGGTAGGCCACCTGCGGATGGTGGTACTGGACCTACCCGGGGGCGCTGGCCCCGGTGAACATGGCGCTGGAGTCCCGGGAGGCGGTCGACCACGTTGTCAGGGAAGAGCCGCGAAAACGAGAGCTCCTGCGAGTCGAGCTGGGCCGGCCTCGGCTGTTCGCGGGCATAGGAGGAAGCATTCATAGGGGGCTGACCCTGGCCGACCTGCACACCTGCACAGCGGAGCTGGACAAGTCCATCCTGAGAGGTGTCCGCGCGAACGAGAGGGGTCTACGGCCCACGCGCGTGTGCCCGTACTGCGACAAGCAGGAGCCGAAGGAGGAGGAACACCTCCTCCGGAGATGCACAGCGTGGAAGGCGAAGGGGGAGCCCTTAATCACAGAAATCACGCTGCTGGCCAAGGCACTGAAACTAGGCTCCCTCTGCGGATGGCCCCCGTGTATACGTCTATGCGGGATCATCCCCGACAGCGTGGGTCTACCCAGCGGCATCGGAGAGGGCGAGAGATGGCGCAAGCGATTCATGGACCGCGGCAGGGTGCCCAGGCACTGGCTACAGCGACCGCTGGAGGATGTGGAGGACCGCCTGCGGGAGGTGGACTGCCTGGCGGAAGCGGGAGCGACATGGGCGGCGCAGGATACCCACCCATGGCAACTGTTTGCAATGAAGTTACATGAGATGTTCCTGGGCGTCCTTCGAGAGTGCAAGGGGGCGAACGACGAAGCGGGCAGCATCGTCCCCACCAACCACCGGAAGGAGCCGCGCAACACATACCCATGGCACTTGCTGCAGCTGCCGCAGCCGCAAGGGGCACCAACGCCCCCCCCCGTATTCAGGGCCATGCCAAGGGAATGGCGATGGGGCCCAGACCTCCTACCTATGGTAATCCGGTGGACAACGGAGCTACGGTGGTGCAGCAGACCAGTGCACTGCTGCACAATGCGGCAAAGCGCGCATGTGCGTAGATGTAAATTGCATGCTGTTCATTGATGTTGTGATGTTTTTATCATAACACATTGCTTGTTTTATTGCAGGACCACCTCCAGCTAGAGGCAGTCCGCAGAGCAGCGGCCCAACTGGTACACCGCAAACACCTCCTGTTAACACGAGGAGCAACTCACTGACCCCACCGCCAGGGAACACATGCAGCGTCTCATCCATTACCATGCCGTGCATGACCCAGACGTCCACTAACCCACTCCGCGCCCCGCACGCGCCTGCCATCTCCATCCGCAGGTTTCCAAGACACCACCACAGCGCCCCGAGGCCCATCTCTCACCCAAGAAGCCACCCGGCACCGCCCAGCCCGGCCAAGCCCAACCAGGGCCAACCATACGTTGACGTAGACGCGCAAGACCCCGGCAACCCATCCAGCCCACCCCCCCCGGACCCGGGGCACCCTGCCCTCACACCGGCCACCATCCGCGACCCCGACCTCCTCAGAGCAACCCTCCAAGGCAGGGCCCCGACCACCCCCCTGGGCTGGTACCGCCTACAAGAGGACTGGACCAAGCTCACCGTCAGAGCCCTCTGGGACCTGACCACCCCAGGCAACGGCCTCCACGAGACCATCGTAGACCTCGTACTCTGGCGAGCCCGCAAACACACCCAGGGCCAGCACGTCTGGATCCCCCCCATCGAGTGGGGCCAGGCCCTGACACACGACACCGACATCAACGTCACGCGTCGAGGGACCGTACGCCTACGACGGGCCCCAGCGGAGAAGGACCACCCAGCGGACCCGAACCGCCCGGAGCAGTGGGAACAAGCCACCGCAACAACCCGCGACACCGCCCTCCGCGCCGCCGGCCTCCGCACCCCAGACGACGATCTCCCCCCCCAAACCTACAGACAGTGACCACCCCCCGCCGGAGGTCTGGGTTACAGTCCTCGAGCGCGGGCACTACTACGTGATAGCCGCTACGGCTACGTCCCCCGGCCCGCAATGGCTCCTCAAAGGGACAGACACCATGCGCGCCCCAGGGACCACCCCGCCAGGGGCAGTAGGGGACCCCACCACCCAGCACAGGGTCCTCAGGGGCGTCCTCCAGCCAGGGGACAAGCCCCCAGCCCGCGCGCTGGCCCAAATCACCTCAGGGAAGGCGGGCTACCACCTGGGATTAGCCATGCTCTGCCTGACCCACTGGACCAAGCGCCGCTGGCCACCCACGGGGACCGTGCCCTGGATTTGGGCCATCCCCACCGCCCACACACAAGTCGAGGCGGGCCCGGACACGCAGCCAAACCCCCCCCCCCAGACCGCAGCAAACCCTCACCTGCGGGTACCACGCCATCCACAGGGTCCTCAGCCGCGTAGGTCTTAGCCCAAAGCTAGCATACCCCCTTCCCACCACTGACCAAGAGGTCCACCAGATACGCAAGCTCGTCTGCGAAATCCTTGCCGCGGCAGCAGAAGACGGCAAGCAAGCTTCTCCTCCAAACCGCCCGGCCTACAACTGGCCACGCAAGCGCGCCGCGGCGAGCGGACACATACACCGACACAACGCACCCCACGCACAATCCCCGCCCAAGCGCCTCCCCTCTCGCTGCTCAGCCGGAGACCCACACACGCCCACCATCGCGAGCACCCCCGGGCCCCCCGACACGGGCCTCCCCCACCCGCCCGAACACCAGCACACGCCCGCCACACACCCACCCGCCGGACACCCCGCACCACCCCCCACACTCGACAACCCACACACACCCGCCGAGAGGAGCCCCGCGCCCCGCGGCACGCCCAACCCACCCAGTGGCCCGCCCACGCCCCCCGCACACACCCCAGAAGACCCAGGCCCATCCCCCCCGGCCCCTGAATGCAGCCCACGCGAACTGTTCCCCCCCGCGGACGCCAACCCACACAACCTCACACATTGCAGGACCCCGGCCCAGCCAAGCCCAGAAGGAGAAGGCCACAGCCCCGCGCCTCCCTCCCCCGCCGCTGCCAACCAGATCGGCCCGCCGGGCCGCCAGGTCACGACCGGGCCCCCCCAGCCGCCCGCCCCAAACCTACAGCCCGAGACATGCCCTCCATCCTCCCCTCCGTGGCCGCAGCAGAAGCCGCCGCCCGCAAGCCCGCCCGCATCACAGCCCAACCCGCGTCCACCACCTCCTCCTCATCCTCAGCCTCATCCACCTCCTCCACCTCATCCTCCGACCCCCCCCTCCCCGCCGCCCTCATCCTCAAGGCCACGGCAAAAGCAAAAGCCGCGGCCGCACGCACCGACCCCCCGACCCCACACAGGCAACTCGGGCACCCCGGCAACGCACCGGGAAGACCCCTGACCCAACATCGGCGCCCTCACACCTCCGAACAGAGGTCCTCCTCAACCTGGAACCGGACCCCAACCCCAACCCGACCCCAAACCCAAGCCGGCGCCCACGCGAGCACACCCAAAACCACAAACACAACGACACAAACCCAACCAACACCGCCCCAACCCGGACCCTCACCCAAGCCAGGACCCCCAACCCACCACAACCCACGCCCCCCTCCCACCAGCAGCCACCACCACCGCAGAGGCGGCCACCCGACATGACCCCGTCCAAACCCTCGTCCACATCCCCGTCACCAAGAGCCCCGTCATCCATCCCCCACAAACCACCACCACCGCCGGCCAAACCGACCCAGGGACGTGGGACCCCTTGACCACCGTCACCGTCAAGCCGGGCCCCCGACCTGCCCCCCCTGCCCACCACATAGTGCAGCCCCAGGGGCTGCCCACAATGCCCAACCCCCCAACCCCACAAGGGGGACCGGAAAACCCACAAGGGGTCCAAGGGCCATACCCGCAACACCAACCCCACCACTACCAACACCACCACCACCAGCGGCCCCACCACCACCACTACCAACAGCACCCCCACCACTACCACTGCCCACCACCCTACCCCACCGGGCCACAACCCCCCTTGCACGAACAGCACCAGTGAATGGGATGGCAGCCACCGAGCGCTCCACCCGCATACCCCACCTACCACCAGGGGCCACCCCCCCCCGTACCAGCCAGCCCCCCCGTACCAGGAACCGTATCCCCCCGGCCACCACGTCCACGCCAAAGGGGCCCCCTGTAAAAAGTCAGGGCATTGGGGCCCGTCAGAAGCTTTCTGGAGGATCTATACTAGACCTCTCCAAGCTTCAAGATCCTAGAACACTAGGATATTTGCTCATATTTGGCTTATATTCCAAGCCTATAGCTTACTGCTAGACTCTACTGCTCTTAGGTACACTACAGAGAGCGGAGATCTAGGATACATTAGTAGCCATACATGAATAATCACATCCCATATGCTTATAATGTGATTTAATCATGTTTTATAGCATTTTAGAAGGTTCTAATGTATTAGAAGCTATTTTGAAGCTGTTTCGAAGCTTCAGATGGCCTGTCGCGACTGTCGCCGTCTTTTGACACCGACAGCAATTTACGTAATGTTGACAAGGCCTGTGATAAGATAGACTACTCAGAAAGTTGATAAAATATAGGTTGTATTGCCTTTTTAATGAGAATTTATTGTTATATCAATTTTCTTGTTATTTAGGCATGTGAACCCGTATTACTGGACCAGCCAGTTGGTCCAGCTCAATGTTCGTTCACGACTTCGTCTTCTTGCTGTTGCCTGTGTCCTGTACTTGCCAACAAGATCAATTGTAATGGAGAACATTGGAAACAATTTGATGTTTAAGTGCAAGACAAGGAAAATGGGTTTTCTATATGCACCCAAGCACAAGCATATGACAGTCCAGTAATCTGAAGTTCCAGCAGGTCGACGACGACGAGGACGACGAGCAGCAGCTGGGCCAGCGTACGCTGTTCAAGTAAAGTGAGTTACTTGCTTGAATTTATCAAAACGTTCAAGAAACTTTGAAGTTTTGAAGGTATACTTCCTCCTATGGTCAAAGAACCTTCAAATTAATTCGAAGACTGGAGGAGCGTAGCGTGAAGCGACCTTTACGCAAAAACGACGACGTCCGAGGCTTCAGAAGAGTTCGAAAAGGCGTCCAGTGGGTTTATTTCATTCAGTTTGGTGAAGATTTTGAAGGATTTTAACTTAACAAGAAGTTTCAAAAATGTGGTGACCTTCTACGACACAAGGCGACTTCCCAGCGCTTCAGGGACAACGACAACGACTTCTACGACGACGACGTGCTGCAGGAGCGCTGCGAGCGAGCTTCCAGAGGCTCTCTTGAGGCTCTTTGAGGCCTAGAGCCATTGATTGTGTGGCTTTTGTTTGCTACATTTTGCATGCTTGTTGTTTTGATTCTCAGGGCTTTACTTCTGCTTGCTTACGGTCCCTCTGGTTGACCCTATGTCAAGGGAAAGGGCAACAGCGACGGTCCGTGACTATAAATCCCCACCCCAGTCACTGTGCACCCTCCTTGGAGCCCAAAAGCTTTGATTTCTTCATGATTTCTTCCATCTCTTTCATCTATCAAAAGGCCAAAAATGTCGAAAATGGCCTACTTTATTTTACGCATAACTACGCGCCAGTGCGTCGAATCGCGCCAACTAAAGCGCTGTTGTAAAGTAGAGAGCGCTAGCTTTCAAATGCAACTCTCACTTTGTTTCAATTCCTCAATTCCTCACTTTTTGCCCAAACTTCTAAAACACTCAAAAATGACATTTGGTGTTTTACGCATATCTTCGCGCTACTGCGCTGGAAAAATCTGAACCAAGTATTTTTCGAAAGTAGACAGTGGTACGCTTCTACCGCCCACTTCACTTTCTTGGAATCAATTTTTCTGCTATTTCTCTCATCCCCAACAATGTCACCCATAAACAACACCCCAAAAACCCCTCAAAAGTGCCTTTTGTGCTTCCTTCATATCTCCCTGAGAAAAAAGGTTTGAGGTTCGACATTATTTTTCTAAACAACACTGAAGTATGCGCATTCTAACCCTGAGTTGTTTTTATTTTCAGAAAATTAGAATGGCTATGGTTAAGATGCCACAAGTTACCACCCAAACCACTTGGTGAATAATCATGAAAGATGATTTTGGAGGTTCATTCAGTTCTCTGAGACCATGGTGAGTTTGAACCTGAACCAAGGTGTTTTGTAAACACTGGAGCATGGAGTTTCGAAAACATATTTACTTTGAATTTCTGTGGTCAAGAATGGGTTTTTCCCATGGTGGTTTACTTAGTGCATGAAAGCATGTTTTCAATTTTTGTGTTCATGAATCTGCAAGAAAAAGATCTTTCTCAGAGCTTATGGTGAGTTGAACAGTCATCAAAGCTGTTTTGGAAAGGTAATGGTGTCTAGTTTGCAGATATCCAATCGTTGGATTTTATTGAAAATGGGATGACAGTGAAAAAGTTCAGTTTCCTTATGCTTTTTTGATGGTTTTTCAGCATGTGTGGCATGTGAGATTCATGTGTCTCCCCCCAACTTCTATTTCTCTGAGCCTATGATGAGTTGGGGCAACATCAAATAAGTTTCGAAAACCTGAGGACATGCCCCGCACAGTGCGGATATTCTTTTTCTGACATGTCAGCAACATACTGCAGAAAAAAGGTCCAGAAGTTGCACATTTTCAAGGAAAAACATGGTTTTTGGTCATTGTTTTGCAAAACCATTCGCGATTTCTGTGGTCTTCTAACCTTGAATCATTGTATGATATTGCAGTTTGTGATTGTTTGCATCAGTTTTGATTCATTCTGACTAGGCTTAGCCTAGGTAGAAAGGTAGATACCTTAGAATTACTTTAGACAGGCAATAAATAGTGAAACATTTTGTTGTCTTTTTGGGCCACAAAACAAACTTGGCCACAACCATTAACAGACCGTTTGCGACCGCCACATTCACCGTCCAAGCCTTTCCCTTCGACTCCCCAGGCTGAGTGGCTCAGTTCGGCTGGCCCGTTGTCATGGGGACAAAGAAGGCGTGGGGCTTGTTGCCACCAGGGAGTAGGGAGGCGAAAGACGGGTGTGAGCGGAAGGCGGAAGAGAAGACTCAATGCAGGAGCACCCAAGTGAAACATTAAAAGACCGCATTGGACCAAACCATTGGCATTGACCGCTCTCGGGGTCCTTGTGACCATTCTCTGATGAGAGAGGTTGGTGGTGGTAACCGGTCGCGGAAGAAGCTTGCAAAACTTACTTACTTACTCTAGCTAACTAGCTAGCTAACTAGCTAGTGTAGGAGGTGCATTGATTTTATGGTATTACCCGAATGCTAACGGTTGTGTAAGCAACTTAATGTCTCTGGTCCTCCCCCTGTAGGGCAGGGTGGTGAGGAGAAGTGCCGCAAGGCGCTGGTACTGTAATAGAGGTAACCATTCCAGTAGGTGCAGGCCGGAATGTTAGCGTGCCATGCCATTTCACTGATTTTCATCTCTTTACTCAACTACCTGACACAGTTCAATGTAGTTCTGAGCACGGTCCGTGCCCTCTCATGGGTTGCCGAGACTCTGCATAGACTACATGACTTCTGGTCACGGTCCGCCACTCATGCGGGTGCTGGGACCCTTTCTGGAAGCCTGAATTTGTCAAGCTATTTCATTTGTGCACCATTGCATTTGAGCTAGGAAGTGATTTGTCCTCATTTCACTCTGCCATGCATCTCATCCTTCACTGCATGGCCGTCAAGGCAAGCGTTTGACTAGTGACGTATTCTACTCTCCTTTCGGATTGCATTTCATTCATTTTGTTCAGAAAGGTCACTCATTCATTGCATTTCACTTTGCAAATGTTACATTTCATACTTATTGCATTACTTCCTTATTGCAAGGGCTTGCCCATACCGCTCAACATGCAATATGGTCCGTAATTGATCTGCCCTACGTAGTTCTATGAGCACCTTTTGCTCAATAGACCCCGAGTTTTGGATCGCAGCGACGAACAATCAATTCGTATCCACTCAAGTTTTGTTGATTAACTGCAAGTTGTGAGGAATGAATCTCTTTTCCAAGCCTCGCGATCATTGACCTAGGTCATTTGGTCTAAAGAGCTAGTTTATCCTCAAATTTGCTACCGAACCACTGCGGGTACGTTCCGCTTCGTTAACTTACGCTAGATCGCCTGGTACAGCCTCAATTACCGGGTTTGAGAGTGCTCAATTGAGTGTCTGTAGTCTACAACATTACATTCTCTATCCCCCCGACCAGACCATCAGCATGACAGACTTACTTGGATTTTTCACACATTCCCTCCCTCATCACACTACACATACAACACACACACAAATACATACCATGAGTCATTTGATTATTTCATTTGGTCTTTTTGGATATCACACTCTGAGGAATTGCTGTAGTACCACGTCCATCAAATTTTCGCCTACGAGCAAATTTCTAAGTCATTTCCTTCGTGTAGACAGTCAGTGTCCGCTTACAGGAGCCAGCATTGGTCGCACCCCGCCACATCTTTGTTGTGTAACACAAGTGAACAGGTTTAAGCTTGGTCACTTAGCCTGTGACTTGGCTAATGCATTCCGCGATGTGTTAGTGAAGAGCCCTACGGCGGTAGCCACCGAGACCAGCGGTGCACTACGTTAGGCTCATTGAAAAGGATTATCGAAAGGTATCGAAAGCCTACAGTAATGGGCTTCTACCCTCGCGCGGGTAGATAAGTACTTTCCCTGTAGTGGGATAGACCCCTTCTCTTGCGGTAGAGATAGATGACGGAGTCAAGCTCCAAGAGGATAGCCTGAATCCTGCAATTCAGTTGAGCGGAATTCACTCTTCATGTAGGAAGACAGGCCCCCGCACGGATGGCTTTGTACAACCATCTGCTGGGCAAGGGGCTCGCCATAATTGGTCTTCCGGTAAGGTACAGAACACACTTTAACTACAATAGCATTTTTCGCAGATTTACTACTTCCACTTGTTTGAGACAACCTGACAATGATACATTTCGCGTATGAGGCAGTGGCGACCCTCTAGTCGTGTAGGATATCCGTTGGCTCGCACTAGAGCTGAACGGCGTTCCATGAAAGATCCGACCTTTCAACTTTTTTTCACTTATCACTTACCTACTTCATTTCCAACCAACCCCAGGGGACCAACCCACCCCTACCCGTGAACCCAACCCCTACATGCACACGTACAATTCATTGGTTTTGTCATCTTTAGCACTTGCCACAACCCATACATCTTGTTTCTCTGAATTTACATGATGAACACACCTCTACATTTTCACTTCTTCGTGCAAATTATTTGCTTTGGTAATTTAAGTCATTTGGGACATGTCTACACAAATCAGTATTCCCGCTAGCTTCATGTCTCATTAGATTCCTGTTGGCTATGTCCTAATGAGGAACATGGTTCATATGCTCTGCGGCCCAGAGCATTTTTCCGTGATGGGATATTGATTCTTTTGTACATGATTGCTAAGCTTGTTAGGTAACTGACATTTCACCTTTGTTTTTAGAGATAGCTAGAAAGTATGAGTAAAAGGTTGGTAATGACGGACTATATCTTTCAACGTTTTTTTGGTTGAAGTATTAGTATAAATCCCCATACCCCCAGACAGATCAATCCCCACGGCCGGGATAAGAAAGAGCAGATCCGGGTCAGATGGTGTCTACTCATCGTGACTGCCACCCCCCCCACACACTATGAGTTATCCCTACCCGCTAAACTAATCAAGAGTTGTTCATTACTGATGCTGCCTCGCTTTCTGTGTCCATGTAATGCAGGCCACGAAACCCATTGCATCAAATAGGTACCAATGCATCCATTGCATTAGGTAGCCACATGTAACGCGTCCGTTGAGTAAGGTGGTATATCCTCTCTTTGGATGACGAAGACAAGCCTGTCAATAGACAGCTTGGGCAGAGCTTGAATTTCCAGTTTAACCCCACATATTGCATTTCATTCTCAATTGTGATTGATTTTCCGTATAGCTCATTGTAATTTATACGTCTACATCCAGGTGTATTACCCTTACCCTTAAATCTTTGCCTGAAGATTTAGGTTATCATTGTTCATACTTTGTATGCTAGCTTTTTGCTTAGTGTTTCTCATGTTTCATTTTGAGCCCTACCATACCCAAGACTTAGGAACTTTACCCTCTTAGGTAGAGATACATCTTTACCTCTAGGAAGGGGGTAGTAAGACACTACATTAGACACTCAGAACATTCAATATGAGCGTGCCTTATGCCCATACCCCTCCTTATCTTAGATTATCAGCTTGTCATGAACATTCTTGGCGAATCTACATGAAGCTTAGGAAGGGGGTGTAATAAATCAGGGCATTGGGGCCCGTCAGAAGCTTTCTGGAGGATCTATACTAGACCTCTCCAAGCTTCAAGATCCTAGAACACTAGGATATTTGCTCATATTTGGCTTATATTCCAAGCCTATAGCTTACTGCTAGACTCTACTGCTCTTACGTACACTACAGAGAGCGGAGATCTAGGATACATTAGTAGCCATACATGAATAATCACATCTCATATGCTTATAATGTGATTTAATCATGTTTTATAGCATTTTAGAAGGTTCTAATGTATTAGAAGCTATTTTGAAGCTGTTTCGAAGCTTCAGATGGCCTGTCGCGACTGTCGCCGTCTTTTGACGCCGACAGCAATTTACGTAATGTTGACAAGGCCTGTGATAAGATAGACTACTCAGAAAGGTGATAAAATATAGGTTGTATTGCCTTTTTAATGAGAATTTATTGTTATATCAATTTTCTTGTTATTTAGGCATGTGAACCCGTATTACTGGACCAGCCAGTTGGTCCAGCTCAATGTTCGTTCACGACTTCTTCTTCTTGCTGTTGCCTGTGTCCTGTACTTGCCAACAAGATCAATTGTAATGGAGAACATTGGAAACAATTTGATTTTTAAGTGCAAGACAAGGAAAATGGGTTTTCTATATGCACCCAAGCACAAGCATATGACATCTCCCGGGCGCAACCCCGCGAGGCAAAGTCACTCGACCCATACCACCAGCCGCCACCACACCCCTACGTGGCGGATCCATGGACGACGGGGGACCTCCCCCCCCCCCCCCCAGTACCAGGCGGCACCACGCGAAGCCCCCCAGGACCCGCCGACGCCTCCTGACTGGCCCGACTCGAGCGATGAGGCCCGATCCCGCAAACGGCGGCGCTCCCGCTCCCCCCCCGCACGGCACACTCGCCCCCGGCGCCCACACTCCCCACACCGCCACCGTGCCTCAACCACCCACTCGCGCCGCTCCCGCTCCCCCAGGTGCCACCACGACCCCCCGGGACCCCGCTCCTGCCGCTCCCGCTCCCCCGGGCGCCACCACGGGCGCCACCGCCGCCCCATGTCCACCTCCCCCTCCCCCCTCCGGCCATACAAGACCCCAACCCCCAGCCCCGGCCACCACCGCTCCCGTTTCCCCGGACGCCGCCAGGCACGCCACCGCCGCCCCACGTCCACCTCCCCCTCCCCCCACAGGCCCCGCCGGGCTCCCCGTTCCCCCCGCCGCCCATACCCATCCACCACCCCCAGCCCCCGCCACCACCACTCCCGCTCCCCCGGACGCCACCAAGCGCGCCACCGCCGCCCCATGTCCACCTCCCCCTCCCGTTCCCCCCTCCGCACGTACCCGTCCTCCACCCCCAGCCCCCGCCACCGCTGCTCCCGCTCCCCCAGGCACCGCCACCCCCACCACCACCACAGGTCCACATCCTCCCCCCGTCGCTCCAGGACCCCGGCCACGGACCCCTCCCCCCCCCAGGCCCCCGCCCACCTCGCCTGGTGGTCTGCCCCCGCTTTGCAGGAGCTCCGCCGCTGGGTGAAGTGGGCCGGGGGAGCGGGAAGGTAAGATGGGGTGCACATGGTGCATACCTTCGAGGAGATACACACCCGCACCCCCGCTGACCCCAACAAGGCCTCCCCGGAGGCCATCATGCCACAAGCGGCATGGGAGGCCCTCCTCCGCGATGCAGTCCAGGGACTCCGCCCCCCCTACACCCCCCAGGCCCTCCGCCAATGGCTCCAGGCCACCCACCCCCAGGCCTGGGCCGTCGGCGCCCCCTCCCCACCCCGCCCCTCCCGCCACCACCGCACCAGGAAGGGGAAGGACAAGGGCAAGGGGAGGGCAGGGGACACCAAGGGGGACTCAGGCAAGAGGGCATGGGGGGGCCCCCAGTGAGGGCAGGCACCCATAGGGACAGGGCGCCAGAAGAGACACCACATGGGGGCAGGAAACCACCCAAGAACCAGGAAGGGGCAGGAGCGGGGACCAAGGCGCGGAGGAAAAGGGCACCACGGCAAACGACACGACCCACACCCAGGAAGGGCATACCACGACGGGGGAACCAGCGCCGCCCCACCCCCACCGAGCTGCCCATG
Source organism: Eutreptiella sp. 'Long Island Sound 2002' (assembly GCA_964036045.1). Taxonomy (NCBI): domain Eukaryota; phylum Euglenozoa; class Euglenophyceae; order Eutreptiales; family Eutreptiaceae; genus Eutreptiella; species Eutreptiella sp. 'Long Island Sound 2002'. The sequence continues at coordinate 56,553,071 of OZ038386.1, forward strand.
CCTCCCGGGGGCGCACCCCCCAAACACGCACCGCCGAAGCAAGCATCGGACGCCGTACGGATCACACCAGCGCACACCCACCAGCCACCGGAAACCAGACGGGGAATGGAGGGCACACCTACACGGGGAGAACGGGCCACACCCACAGAGGAAGGCGCAGGGAACGCCGCCGCACGGCGCACCACCACGCCCTCACCGCCAGGCGAGGACCCCAGCCGCCACAAGGGCCACCTCACAGGCACCGGAAGAGGACGAAGGCACGGCCACAGCGACCAGGGCTAGGGACCGAAACCCCCAGAGGACACGGCACCAAGGCACAGGGCCCCAGGGAGGGCGACCCCACGGACGCCTACCCGACCCACCAGCCCGACCGGCACGCCCAGGCCCCCACAGCACGGACCCAGCGAGACACCCACACCTAACCGCACGCCCCAGCCACCAGCCAGCCACACTCCGGCCCGCACTCCGCACCACGACACAGGTCAGGCTCACCTCCACTGACCCACCGCGGCACAACGCGAGACCACGGCACAACGCACCACAGCGCGCCACAGTGCAGCGCGCCACAGCACGACGCGACGCGACGCGGCACAGAGCGGCACAACACGGCACAACTGACCCTAACCTGAAGGACTAACCGAAGCAAACCACCGCACACCCCGGAAGGCGCCGCACCAGCACGCCGCACACCGGGAACGCAGGCCACACACGGGGCCACCGCGCGCCCGGCAACAACGGTGGCGGACCACCCAGAAGGTTAAAACCGGCACGGCAGAGGGGAAAGGACACAAACAACCCCAGCCCCCACAAAGAAAAAGAGAACTACTCGACTCTGTAGTAAGGTATGACTTGCTATAGAATATCCCCAAAATGCTTATATTTCAAATACTCAATGGTTAGCAAAACCTACAAAACAAAGATTGGAAAATGGGCTCATAAAACTATGTAATTTTTGGGAGGGGTGCACACGAGCAAAAATTTATCTAAAACAATTTATGTGATTGTTTGCAGAAAAATATTTCAATTCAAAATAATCCTAGGGTCATACCCGCAAACACAACAAACAAAACTACGAGCAAGTAAAGGCGAAGCAAGGAAGATACGAAGGAAATCACCACGTGTACGTCCGTGTCATTGTTGACGATGTGGGGCCGCCGTGCCGTTGCCAGGGCCCCACCATTTCTGTTTCTCCACGGCGTCGGGTCGTGGTGGCCAAGGCATTCAAGATCCTTACGGCTCTACCCCCATGGACGGGGCCGGGCTCACCACGGCTCCATGCTAAACAAAGCATGGGAGACGTGTGACACCAAATCCAACTCTCACACATGCATTACCTTTATCCTTGCCCGTAACCAAACAATAATAAACCATGCAATGGACATCACTACGTGTAACAACCCAAACCCAAACAACAGCAAACAAACAACACATGCTTGAATGGAATGAATGCATAACAATGCAATGAGTGTACTGAAAGTATGTGAATGCAACACAAGGAAAGCGACAAAGCAAAATAGTGGTGCACCAAGTAAGAAAAAGTGCTTTTCCATTGCTTTGAGGCATACTCTAGTTGTATTAGAGATGCACTGAGCATCCATGCATTTTAATCTTAGTATTGGTCCGACCAAAACTGGTGATAACACATTTTGACCTATGGAACCAAACACCCAATCAGGATATGGAGTGGACCCCTTAATCCCCTTTCAATTTGAAGCTATTCATTTTTTTCTGAGTTGACTGAGCACTGACATACCTAAAGTAGAGCCTATGAATTTATCTATGTTTTTCCATGAATTCTTAGCTATCCTAGTGGTATGCACCCTAGGGGGCTGGACACCTCTTTTTGAGAGGTCCTGGGTTCAATTCCTGGTCAGCCTAGCTAAGTAGGAAGATCCCATGTGACATGGCAGTGACCTCATCGCCACATACCATGCCACCTCAGCACATATGGGACCCAAAACAAAGAGTGCACATCTCCTGAGATGGCACTATGGAGAGAGAGTGACCCTGAGGCAGTTTTCTAACTCTTTTCCAAAAGCATTTCAGCTATCTTTGTGAATATGCATTCATTTGTGACCTGAGTTGCAGTTTCTGTGAATATCCAATCATCTCTCACCGTTTACACTGCAGCCCTTCATGCTTTGATCCTGAATCCTCTTCTCTTTGCATACTATTGGCTTGGGCTATCCTGGAGTGACTTGGAGTGACTGTATTTCATCAAAACAAAGCTTTTCATCTCCAAAAACAAGCAGCAGGAAACCCTACACCAACACCAAGCAGCAGGAGAGGCAAAACACAGTGCTGAAAACACTATAAACTTTTCTGGTAGGTAGGTAGGTAGGTGCACTCGGTCGTGGAGAGGCGCCCCATGGTTCCCCCTGGCGTCGCCCCTGTGACGAACAGGAAGAGGCTTCGCGCGTGAAGAGGGGAGGCGGCTTACTTCCCGCTAGACCTGACTGTTGGCCCCCAACAAAGCGGCCCCGGGTTACGCCGGGAGGGCTGATCGCCGCCAGCGTGACTTGCTTGTCTCGCCGGGAGGGTGTGCCCCCGTGCTTGCGCACGTCCCCTCCTTTGGGCGGAACCCTAGGGGTTCACCGGACTTCCTGGCGTATCCCGTTCCCAAGGCGTGCATGCACCTTCCTGGTACTAGGGTTCCGAGGCGCTTGGGTGTCGCAGGCTCCGCCTCGAGTCCCAAAGCAGCGCAGGCCTTAGGATGCAGCCTTACCCCCGGGCTCCGGATCTCGTTTGGCCGGGTCACCTGCATGGCACGGGCTGCCTCAGTGCCCGGGCTGTGGGCACTGGGTTTCCTACTGTTGTGTGGTGTTTGTGTTTGGGTCCGGTTGGCGGTTGGGTGCGGGTTTTGTTAACCCCGTCTGTCCTGGCTGGGGTTTAGGGTGGGTGTTTTTGGGCTCGATTTGTGGTGTTGTCCCCCTAGTGTCGGCTATTTGTGGTGTTCGTGGTTGGGCTTCGGTTTCGGTCTGCTTTTGGGACGTGTGTGGTTTCGTGGGCGCCCCGCTTGCCCCCCGCCGTTTCCGGTTCCGGCGCGCGGTGTGGGCGTGTGTGCCGGGCCCGGGTCTCGCCTGTGCCCAGTCCGTCTTGGCTGGGTTGTTGGGGTGTGTTTTTTTTTTTTTCTTTTCTTTTTTTTTTTTTTTCTGGGCTTTGTGGTCCCTGTCCCTCCTTCCCCTTTCTTTCGGGCTGGGCTGGTGGCTCTCTTTTTTTTTTTTTTTCTTTTTTCTGTCCCTTTTCCCCGTGGTCCGCTGTTACTGGCTTGGTGTTGCCGGTTTTGGGTGGGTGGTTCGCCTGTGCCTCTGCGGGGGTCCCCCCTTTTTTTTTTTTTTTTTTTTTTTTTTTTTTTTCCGGGGGGGGGGGCCTGGCCGCCTGTGGTAGTGTTGGCGGTTGGTTGGGCGGCTGTGGGCTGTTTTCGTGCCTTTTCCCCTTCCCCCCTCCTTTTTTTTTTTTTTTGGGGGGGGGCTTGCCTGTTCCTCCCTCTGCCTTCCCTGGGCTGGCGCACGCACTGGCCTGTATTCAGTGTTGTCTTCCGGGCTGCTGTTTTCAGTTGCGTTCTGTGTGGCCATGTTCCGGCCCCATGGGTCGGGTGGGCTCTGTACACTGTGGGCTCGGCGCCCCTTCTTGCTGGGTTAGGTCCTGGCTCTGCCGGCTGGGCGGCTGCGCCAGGCGGCTGCTTGTGGTTTTGGGTTAGGGGGCTGGGGTTGCTCGTGTCCTTACCCCTCCGCGGTGCCGGCTGTAATCTTCTGGGTGGTCCGTCACCGTTGTCGCCTGGCGCGCTGTGGTCCCGTGTGTGGCCTGTGGTGCCGGTGTGTGGCGTGGTGGCGCGGCGCCTTCCCGGGTGTGCGGTGGCTGGCTTCGGTTAGTCCCTCAGGTTAGGGTCAGTTGTGTCGTGTTGTGCCGCTCTGTGCCGCGTCGCGTCGCGTCGTGCTGTGGTGCGTTGCTCTGTGGCGCGCTGTGGTGCGGTGTGCCGTGGTCTCGCGTGGTGCCGCGGTGGGTCAGTGGAGGTCAGCCTGGCCTGTGTGGGTCGGTTAGGTCTTCGGGAAATTCTGCTGAATGATCACGGTGTCCTTGGGGCGTGCACACTGACTCTCACCCATGGACTCAATCTTGACCGGGCCTCGCAGACAGGCAGGTGTACTCGGGGTGTAGGAAAAGCGTTCCTTCTCCAAGGCAGACAAACAGACATCAGGAGTCGGACGGTGGAGGTGGCTTCCGAACGCTGTTTGAGTGGCGAATGGCTTGCACTGCAGCTCGGCTGCGCTGGCAGGGTCCGGGTCGGTGCCGCCGGCAGGGATGAGCTCACACTGTAGGGTCAGGGGGATGTCCATATCTCCGGTGCTGGACTGCTGGGGTCCGGGGCATCGGTAGTATTCTTGGTACTTCCAGTCTTCACGGCGCTCGGAGATGGCGTTGAAGGGGGGCACCGTCCAGCAGCACCAAAGCCTTCACGATCGATCACAGCGTTTCGCTTCCCCTTGCGATGCTCGATATTCATCATGGACGGGATCGGTGCGCCGCAGCAGTGCCATTCCTGCACTCGACGCAACAGGTTGGTGACGGACGCCCTCACGGACGTGAGACCAGCCGAGATCAAGCCCCCGTAGCAATACTCTGCGTCAAACCGCGACGGTAGCGCAGCCCGGCCCTTATAGCCCATGGTGTGGTCGCGTGACGGTCCGTGGGGTTGCCCTCCCTGGGGGCCTGTGCCTTGGTCCCGTGTCCTCTGGGGGTGTCGGTCCGTAGTTGTGGGTGCCGCGGCCGTGCTTTCGTCCTCTTCCGGTGCCTGTGAGTTGGCCTTCGTGGTGGTCGGGGTCGTAGGCTGGCGGTGAGGGCATGGTGGTGTGCCGTGCGGCGGTGTTCCCTGCGGCCTCCTCTGTGGGTGTGGTCCGTTCTCCCCGTGTAGGTGTGCCCTCCGTTCTCCGTGTGGTTTCCGGTGGCCGGTGGGCGTGCGCTGGTGTGATCCGCATGGCGTCCGATGTTTGCTTCGGTGGTGTGTGTTGGGGTGTTTGGTGGGGGTGGGGCGGCGCTGGTCTCCCCGTCGGTGTGGGTCGTGGTCCCCGTTCCCGTTCCTTCCTGGTTCTTGGGTGGTGTCCTGACCCCATGTGGTGTCGCTTCCGGCGCCCTGTCCCTGCGTGTGCCTGCCCTCACTTGGGGCCCTTCCGTGCCCTCTTGCCTGTGTGGTCCTTGGTGTCCCTTGCCCTTCCCTTGCCCTTGTCCTGCCCCTTCCTGGTGTGGTGGTGGTGGGAGGGGCGGGGTGGGGAGGGGGCGCCGGTGGCCCAGGCTTGGGGGTGGGTGGCCTGGAGCCACCGGCGGAGGGCTTGGGGGGTGTAGGGGAGGCGGAGGCCCTGGACCGCATCGCGGAGGAGGGCCTCCCATGCCGCTTGCGGCATGATGGCCTCCGGGGCGGCCTCATTGGGGTTTGCGGGGGTGCGGGTGCGCACCTCCTCGAAGGTATGCACCGTGTGCACCCCTCTGTGCCTTCCCGCTCCCCCGGCCCATTTCACCCAGCGGCGGAGCTCCTGCAGAGCGGAGGGAGACCACCAGGCGAGGTAGGCGGGGGCCCGGGGGGGGGAGGGGTCCGTGCCTGGGGTCCTGGAGCGGCTGGGGGAAGATGTGGACCTGCGGTGGTGGCGGGGGTGGCGGTGCCTGGGGGAGCGGGAGCGGCGGCGGCGGGGGCTGGGGGTGGAGGACGGGTACGGGCGGAGGGGGGAGCGGGAGGGGGAGGTGGACATGGGGCGGCGGTGGCGCGCTTGGTGGCGTCCGGGGGAGCGGGAGTGGTGGTGGCGTGGGCTGGGGGTGGTGGATGGGTACGGGTGGCGGGGGGAACGGGGAGCCCGGCGGGGCGTGTGGGGGGAGGGGGAGGTGGACGTGGACGTGGGGCGGCGGCGGCGTGCCTGGCTGCGTCGGGGGGAGCGGGAGTGGTGGTGGCGGGGGCTGGGTGGCCGGTGGGGGGAGGGGGAGGGGGACATGGGGCGGCGGTGGCGCTCGTGGTGGTGCCCGGGGGAGCGGGAGCGACGGGAGCGGGGTCCCTGGGGGTCGTGGTGGTACCTGGGGGAGCGGGAGCGGCGCGAGTGGGTGGTTGAGGCGCGGTGGGAGTGTGGGCGCCGTGGGCGAGTGTGCCGTGCGGGGGGGGAGCGGGAGCGCCGCCGCTTGCGGGACCGGCCCTCGTCGCTGGAGTCGGGGCAGTCCGGAAGCGTCGGCGGCCTCTGGGGGGGCTCGCGCGGCGCCGCTTGGGGGGGGAGGTCCCCCGTCGTCCTTGGGGCCCCTTCGGCCATCGGATGGTGGCCGGGGGGGTACGGGGCGTCACGCGGTGCTGGTTGGGGGGGGAGATCCCCCGTCGTCCATGGGGCCCCCTCGGCCATCGGATGGTGGCCGCGGGGGTACGGCTGGTACGGGGGTGGTGGCTGGTACGGGGGGGGTGGGCATGCGGGCGGGGCGTTCGGCGGCTGCCATCCCGTCCGCTGGTGCTGTTGGTGTACGGGGGGTTGTGGCCCGGTGGGGTAGGGCGGTGGGCAGTGGTAGTGGTGGGGGTGGTGTTGGTAGTGGTGGTGGTGGGGCCGCTGGTGGTGGTGGTGTGTGTAGTGGTGGGGTTGGTGTTGCGGGTATGGCCCATGGAGTCCTTGTGGGTTTTCCGGTCCCCCTTGTGGGGGTGGGGGGTTGGGCATCGTGGGCAGTCCCCGGGGCTGCACTATGTGGTGGGCATGGAGGAAGGGTTGGGGGCCGGGCTTGACGGTGACGATGGTTGAGGGGTCCCACGTCCCTGGGTCGGTTTGGCCGGCGGTGGTGGTGGTTTGTGGGGGATGGATGACGGGGCGCTTGATGACGGGGATTTTGACGAGGGTTTGGAGGGGGTCGTGCTGGGTGGCCGTCTCCGCGGTGGTGGTGGGTGCCGGCGGGAGGGGGGCGCGGGTCGTGGTGGGTGGGGGGTCCTGGCTTGGGCGAGGGCCTGGGCGGGGGTGGTATCGGGTGGTTTTGTGTCGTTGCGTATGCGGTGTTGTGTGTGGTCGCGTGGGCGCCGGCTTGGGCTTGGGGTTGGGTTTGGGGTTGGGGTCCGGTTTGGGTTTGGGGTCGGGTTTGGGGTTGGGGTCCGGTTCCAGGTTGAGGAGTACCTCTGTCCGGAGGTGTGAGGGCGTCGATGTCGGGTCGGGGGTCGTCCCGGTGGGTTGCCGGGGTGCCTGAGTCGCCTGTGTGGGGGTTGGGGGGTTGGTGCGTGCGGCCGCGGCTTTGGCTTTCGCCGTGGCCTTGAGGATGAGTTTGGCGGGGAGGGGGGGGTCGGAGGATGAGGTGGAGGAGGTGGACGAGGCTGAGGACGAGGAGGAGGTGGTGGACGCGGGTTGGGCTGTGATGCGGGCGGGCTTGCGGGCGGCGGCTTCTGCCGCGGCCACGGCGGGGAGGATGGAGGGCATGTCCCCGGGTTGTAGGTTGGGGGCGGGCGGCTGTGGGGGCCCGGTCGTGACCTTGCGGCCCGGCGGGCCGATCTGGTCGGCTGCGGCGGGGGAGGGAGGCGCGGGGCTGCGGCCTTCTCTTTCTGGGCTCGGCTGGGCCCGGGTCCTGCAATGTGCGAGGTCGTGTGGGTTTGTGTCAGCGGGGGGGAACAGTTCGCGTGGGCTGCATTCAGGGGCCGGGGGGGGTGGGCCTGGGTCCTCTGGGGTGTGTGTGGGGGGCGTGGGCGGGCCACTGGGTGGGGTGGGCGTGCCGCGGGGCGTGGGGCTCCCCTTGGCGGGTGTGTGTGGGTTGTCGAGTGTGGGGGGCGGTGAGGGGTGGCCGGTGGGTGGGTGTGTGGCGGGCGTGTGCTGGTGTTCGGGCGGGTGGGGGAGGCCCGTGTCGCGGGGCCCGGGGGTGCGCGCGATAGTGGGCGTGTGTGGGTCTCCGGGTGAGCAGCGAGAGGGGAGGGGCATGGGCGGGGATTGTGCGGGGGGTTGTGCTGCGCCGGTGTATGTGTCCGCTTGCTGCGCGCTTGCGTGGGCAGTTGTAGGCCGGGCGGTTTGGAGGAGAAGCTTGCCGTCTTCTGCTGCCGCGGCAAGGATTTCGCAGATGAGCGTTCGTATCTGGTGGACCTCTTGGTCAGTGGTGGGAAGGGGGCATGCTAGCTTTGGGCTAAGACCCGCGCGGTTGAGGACCCTGTGGATGGCGTGGTACCCGCAGGTGAGGGACTGCTGCGGCCTGGGGGGGGGGTTTGGTCGTGTGTCCGGGCCTGCTTCGACTTGTGTGTGGGCGGTGGGGATGGCCCAAACCCAGGGCACGGTCCCCGTGGGTGGCCAGTGGCGCTGGATCCAGTGGGTTAGGCAGAGCATGGACAATCCCAGGTGGTAGCCCGCCTTCCCTGAGGTGATTTGGGCCAGGGCGCGGGCTGGGGGCGTGTCCCCTGGCTGGAGGAGACCCCTGAGGATCCTGTGCTGGGTGGTGGGGTCCCCCACTGCCCCTGGTGGGGCGGTCTCCGGGGCGAACATGGTGTCTGTCCCCTGGATGATCCATTGCGGGCCGTGGGACGTAGCCATAGCGGCTATCACGTAGTAGTGGCCGCGCTCGAGGACTGTAACCCAGACCTCCGGCGGGGGGTGGTCACTGTCTGTAGGTGGGGGGGGGAGGTCGTCGTCCGGGGTGCGGAGGCCGGCGGCGCGGAGGGCGGTGTCGCGGTTTGGCGCGGTGGCCTGTTCCCACTGCTCCGGGTGGTTCGGGTCCGCTGGGTGGTCCGTCTCCGCTTGGGCCCGCCGTAGGCGTACGGTCCCTCGACGCGTGACGTTGCTGCCGGTGTCGTGCGTCAGGGCCTGGCCCCACTCGATGGGGGGGATCCAGATGGGCTGGCCCTGGGTGTGTTTGCGGGCTCGCCAGAGCACGAGGTCTACTATGGTCTCGTGGAGGCCGCTGCCTGGGGTGGTCAGGTCCCGGAGGGCTTTGACGGTGAGCTTGGTCCAGTCCTCTTGTAGGCGGTACCAGCCCAGGGGGGTGGTCGGGGCCCTGTCTTGGAGGGTCGCTCGGAGGAGGTCGGGGTCGCGGATGGTGGCCGGTGTGAGGGGAGGGTGTCCCGGGTCCGGGGGGGGTGGGCTGGATGGGCTGCCGGGGTCTTGCGCGTCTACGTCGATGGATGGTTGGCCCTGGCTGGGTTCGGCCGGACTGGGCGGTGCCGGGTGGCTTCTTGGGTGCGAGACGGGTCTCGGGGCGCTGTGGTGGTGCCTTGGAGACCTGTGGATGGAGACGGGGGGCGCGTGGGGGGCGCGGAGCGGGTTAGTGGACGTCTGGGTCATGCACGGCATGGTAATGGATGAGACGCTGCATGTGTTCCCTGGCGGTGGGGTCGGTGAGTTGTTCCGCGTGTGTTAGCAGGAGGTGTTTGCGGTGTACCATTTGGGCTGCTGCTCTGCGGACCGCTTCTAGCTGGAGGTGTGCTGCTGCTTCCATGGGGCTTTCCGTGTGTTTGGTGAGGTGTCGGTGCAGGGCCTGTGTCACTGCCCCTCTCATGGTGGCTTCTTTGATCAGGGGGTCCCGGAAGAGGTGTTCGGTGGCCTGGTGTGCGTGGCTGTGGGCTGGCCATCCTTCGTGTTGCCGCAGGGTTTCCGCCGGGGACCAGCCCACTAGTGTGTCCCTGTCTGTATGGAGGGGGCATTTCTTGAAGTGTTCCCAGTCCTCCGGGGTGGTGTGGTCGCATGGGCAACGGGTGTGTTCGTCGGGGACGTGGATGTGCTTGCGGGCGAGCCATCTGGCGACCCTGGTGAGGAAAGGCAGTTGCTCCCTGAGGAGCTGGATGCGTCGTTTCTGGAGGTGGGCTGGGACGTTTGCTGGGCGGAGCGCTGAGTGGTAGAGGGGGACTTGCAGTCTGTCCTGGAGCTCCTGGATGTGCGCCCGGCTGTCTGCGTCGCCGAGCACGCGGGCTAGATGTTGGACGGGGTTGGGGTAGTGGTACGCTCTGTCGTGGGAGGAATAGGGGGCGTCCTCTGGTACCCAGTCCGGGGTCTGATGGGGCTCGGGTACAGGGGGCACGTGTTGGAGGTGTGTGTGGTTGCGGCCGAGGTCAGGGATCTGGAGGGCTGGTAGGTGTGTTGTGCGCTGGTGTACTGCCTGGTTGTCGACCTTACCATTTCCGTATTGGTGCCTGTGGGACTCTTGTTTCACGATGTGGAGTTGGACGTAGGGGGGAAGGCTGCGTAGGGCTTTCCAGAGTAGCAGTGCCTGGGTGCCGAGGCTCGTCGCGGTTGCTTTGTGAAGTGGTTGCCTTGCTATGCGGAGGAGCAGGTGCGTGTCGACAGTGGCGTCTACCACGAACCAGACCCGGACGATGTGCGGGGAGTGGGCGGGTAGGTGGGCCGCGACCTCGGTGATGGCGTCGGCCATGGCTCCTAGCTCCCCGTGGGAAGAGGCCCCATAGGTGGTGTGGCCTGTGTGGTGGTCCATGTGGTAGTGTTCCCCGGTGTGGGTTAGTTGCAGGGTGGCCCCCCCGGTGATGGGCGTGAGGGCGGATTCGCCTGAGGCGTCGGTGAAGAAGAGCCGGTCCGCCGGTGATGGTTGTGGGAGGCGGCATGGGTTCATGGGCAGGTAGGCGTATATGGCAAGGCCCGTGGCGAGGTGGGCTACTGGGGTTGTGGGCTGTAGGATGGGGGTGGCGTACACCCCTATTCCTTTGGAGATGATGTGCTTTGCTTGGGGGGACAGGGCTATGAGTCCCTGCTCCGGCTGTCCTTGTGTGAGGTAGGAGTAGATGTAGTGGAGGATGTAGGCTGTGTCGGGGTTTAGGTCGTGGCATGTGAGGGTTTGTGTTCGGTGCTCCGGTGTGTGGCAGGAGTGGTGGAGTGGATAGTAGGGGTGCTCGTGTTTGCCCGTTCTGCCTGGCTCGTACATGCTGTAACGGATGGCGACCCCTGCCGGGTCGGGGCGGGGGCATGTGGGTGTAGTGGTGAAGAGCCATTTGGGCGCGTGGTCGGGGTTCCATGCTACCGTGGGGTTAGTGTCGGTGCGGTGGAACCATGGGGCTATCCATGCGTAGGCCTGTGGTGGTAGGTGGGTCGTGGGGTGGGTGTGGTGGCGTGCTATGAGGTGTAGCACGGGCCATGGTGCGGTTGGTGCCTCGGGGTCACAGGCCCAACATGTGCGTGGCATGCTCTGGGAATCTTGGGGGACCTTTGGTAGGTCTCGGGCGGTCATGTGGTGTTTCGGTATGCGCCATTTTGCCCCGTGGTGGATGACGGTGGTCTGCGTGGGTTTGGCTTCATTCGGGGCCAGTAGTAGGGTTAGTGGTGGGACTGGGCCCGTTACTGGGGGGACGGGTTCGTGTTTCGATCCGGTGGGTGCGTAGGGCGGTGTCTCTGGGATGGGTCGCGGGTGTTGCCTTGTGAATTCTCGGTAGGCTATGCGCATGTCTTTGCTGCCCGGTAGAGTGTGTCCCGCTGTTCGTGCCGTCTGTGTGAGGTAGTGGTGGAAGAGGCGGTATTGTGGCCATTCGGGAAGCTGTAGAAAGGGGGTGTGGTGTGCCCCGCTGTGGTGCAGGACCCGCATTTGGGCGAGGGTGACGTATACTACGGTGATGGAGGCCCCGACAAGGTCTATGGTGTGGATGGTGCCCTTGGGGTGGTGGTGGAGGTCTCCGCAGAGGACCGCTAGTGGCCCTTTCTCTGGGCACGTGTGGTTGGTGAGTATGGCGTGGTGTGGGGATGGGAGCAGAAGCTGCAGGTGGTTCCACAGGCGGGTGTTCGTGTTGGTGGGCATGCCCGTCTGGTGGAGTACCCAGCGCGGGCATGTGTTGCGGGCCCGTTGTGCGGCTTGGAGGCGGATGGCGGTGACCTCGCGGACCTCCGGTGAGTGGTTGTGGGTCATGCGGTGAAGGAGGAGGGCGGTGTGTCTGGTATAGGCCGCTTTCACCTCGTCCCCTATGGCGTCTCCATAGTGGGGCCATGCCGCTCGGATGGCGCGGGTGGGTATGGAGGTGGGCCAGCCCCCGTGTGCTGCCCATGCCTTGGTCACGGCGCGTGTGGCCGGCTGGAGGGCGGTGGTGGGGTGTGTTAGGTGGAGTGCTTGGAAGCCTATGGAGGCGTTCAAGACCCCGGTGAGGTAGTACGCCAGGCTCTGGTGGGACAGGGAGAGGGCCTTGGTGGTCGGGGACGCATATCTGGGGAGATGGGCGAGGTGTGACTGCAACTTGGGAGGGAGGGTGGCGTCCTCAGGGTTGGCGGCCTGGACTACCCCCAGGTGGGTGGTGGTTGTCACGACTTGCATGGGGGGGCCTTGTGGCCCCAGGGTGGGAGGTGTGGCAGACCCCTTGATCATGGCCACTGACTTTGTGGGGTGGACGATGAGGTTGTTGTGGGAGAGGTAGGAGACGGTCACGTCCAGTAAGTCGTTGGCCTGTTGGGTGACCGTTGGTCCGGGGTCCGGGGCATGGGGGTCGTGTGGGGTGTGCGCGATGGTGAGGTTGGTGTCGTCCGCGAAGCCGACCAGGGGGGAGAGGAGGGGGTAGGGTGCGTAGGCCGGGTAATCCTGCTCGATTGCGAGGGCCAGGGGGAGCGTCAATAGAAGGTACAGGAAGGGGCCCTCTGCTCCCCCTTGGGGGACCCCGCTGCCTGGCTCCAGGAAGGGGGTGAGGCCTGCTCCTGTGCGGACCGTGTATTTGCGGGTGCGGATGTAGTCGGAGGTGAAGTTGTAGAAGGGGAGGCCTAAGCGTTTCCACACCGCTTCTAGAAGGAGCCAGGGGGTGTTCGGGAAGGCTCCCTTGACGTCGAGGGAGGCGATGATGAGGTCCACCGGGTCCATGTCCGCGATGGTGTCCTGGAGGAAGATGGCCTCGTGTGGGGAGCGGCCTGGGATGGCCCCCCAGAGGCTCGCTGGTATGTGGGGGTCCAGGTGGGGGCGGATGCGGCGCAGGAGGATGGTCCAGACGATTTTGACCTCCGTGACCGCACAGACTATGGGGCGCCAGTTGTCCGGGTTCGCCCAGTCCCCTTTTTTGTAGAGGGGGCGGACAACGTTTGCCCAGTCTGGTGGCAGGGGGGTCCGTCCCGTGACGATGTCCCAGAGGCGGTGGGCGAGGATGCGGAGGAGGTGGGCGGGGAGGTGGTAGTATGCCTCTGCAGGGAGGCCGTCGTAGCCTGGGGTTTTGTGTTGCCGGAGACTGTGGATGGCCTTCCGGACTTCGTGGATGGTGAAGGGGCGTTTTTCCAGGTGCCTCCTCTGGGCGTGGTTGAAGACCCGAGGGAGGCGGTCGATTTTGGCCTGGGTGTCCGGGTCCAGTGTGTCTTGGGTGGGGGTGTGTTGCCGGAGGAAGCTGTCTTGGGTGGCTTGGAGCACTGTGGCTGGGTCGTTGGTGAGGGAGCCGTCCTCCTGCCGGACCGTGGTGATGGTGCGGTGGCCGGTATCGGTCATGGCGTCGTTGAGGTGGCGGATGGCCTTGTAGGGGAGTTCGTGTTGCGCATACCGTTCGTGTTCCTGGGCGATGCGCTGTTGCCTGTGGATGTGCCACCGCTGCAGGTCCGCCCTGATTTGGGCTATGTGTGTCCTGCAGTGGTGTATCTGGCGGCGGGTTTGGGGGGTGTCGGTGTGGAGGAGGGTCGCCAGTTGTTGTTTCGCATGCCAGAGGTCATGGAGCATGTCCCCCAGGGCCGTGGGTGGTTGGTCGTCGTCTGTGTGGGGGTGTTGCTGGAAGCCGCAGGCGACGGCGGCCGTGCGCATGGCTGTGAGTAGGTCGGTGGGGTCTGGTTGGATGCGCCGGGCGCGGTCTATGGCCCTGTGATATTGGGACCAGGCATGCTTGTCATGCAGCGGGGGCATCTTCAGGGGGGGTGGTAGGCCTTGGTCCGCATCTTCTGGGGGGCTGGGGGGAAGGTTGGGGATGGTGAGGCGGATGTGCAGGGGGCTATGGCCTGTGGGTCCCAGCGGGAGGGGTCCATATCGGGCCTCCGCTCGGATGATGGTGGTGGGGTCGCCATAGCATACGTCGATGCGGGATGGGGCGGCATCCGTTTGGTGGGGGAAGTGGGATGGTTGGCCTTCGAGGCTGGCTGTTAGGTCCACGAGCCCCAGCATTTCGATGGTGTCGCGGACTGCTTGGTCCTGGGGTGTGGCCTGTCCTCCTCGGTCCGCTGGGGTGGGGGCGGCGTTCATGTCGCCGATGATGACTGTGGGGGCGAGCATGGCCATTTGGCGGTACGCCTCGGCCAGGGCCTGGAGGAAGGGTTCCGTGGCTTCGCCGAAGGGGACGTGGGTGTTGATGACGTTGAGTTGCCATCCGTCCCCGACGACCTCATAGACACCTAGCCTCCCTGGGACGCTGAGGTGGTGGACGAGGTGGACGTGGATGCCGGTTTGGGCGTATAGGGGGGTCCCCTTGTGCCAGTAGCATTTGTACGCTTTCTGGTCCGGGGTATACATGGGGGTGGTTTCCGGGGGGTCGTCGCGCTGTAGGCCTTGTTTCTGGAAGGTGAGGAGGTGGGGGACCCACCCCGGCCCCTGTGCCATCGGGAGCTCTTGGAGGGCGGTTGTGGCGTCCTTGGAGTATGTGACGGCCGGGTGGTTGAGGTCGAGGAGGTTGACGGTGGCCTCGGTGGGGGCGGGCCGGGGCTGTGGAGGCTTGTGCCCTCGGCCCTTGCCCCGTCAGGGAGGGGGACTGGGGGTTGGGGACTTTTTGCCGGTTTGTGGGCGTTTGGGTAGGCGCGGCGGGGGGAGGCCTTGGCTCCACTCCGGGGGGAGCTCCCCAGTGTATTTGGTGCCTGTGTGGGCCTTGTTCTCTTCGGTGCGGAGCCGGATGGGGTGGGCGCTGGTGAGTTCCAGGGTGTCGCCGAGTGGTTTGTCCGGGGCGCTGTTGCCCTGGTCTAGCTCCTTTTGGCGGTGCCAGATTACCCGGATCTGTGGCCCCCCGTTGTCCCCTTGTCCCTTGAGGCGGTACTGGATCGTGCCCTCACACCAGATCCAGTCGCCTGTGTGGTCGTTGCGGAAGGGCTGTTGGACCTTCGCACCTTTTTCGAACCCTGGGTACGCTTTGGGCGGGGCCTGTGCTGGTGGCGGGAGGGAGGATGATGAGGATGCCTGGTCCGGGTGGGGCGGTGGTAGTGGTGGGAGGGAGGATGACGAGGATGCTTGGTCTGGGTTCGTCGGGTGGGTCGGGTGGGATGCGGGGGGTCGGGAGGTTGCTGCTTTTCCGGCTTGGCTGGGGGCGGGTGCGCCCTTTTGTCGTCTCGTTCGCTTGGGTGGGACTGGAGGTGGCGGGGCTGGGGGGGCATGGGGTTGGAAGAAGGGGTGCGTTGCTTGCTGGTCTGGATCCCTCAGTGGGGGTTCTGCCGGTGTTTGCATTTTCGCTTTCGCGTGGCTGCGTACGATGTCGGCGAGCTTGCGTACGGTCTCCGGGGGATCTGTTGGCCATGGCAGTGCGGCGGGGCTGTCGTCGAAGGGGTGGTGTAGGTGGTAGTTCCTCATGGCCTTGGCCTGCCTGACCCAGGCCTCTGTGGGTTCCGGTGTGTCCGGGCCGTTGGGGGAGCCTTGAGCCCAGTAGAGTGCTGTGTGGAGGGCTTCCCAGGGGGCGCCTTCGCGGCCTGTGAGGGTGGTGGCTTGGAGGAGTCGCTGCTGGCCCCGTGGGGGGTCTTCCGGGTCCATTTCCGGGGTATAGGCCTGGGCCGCCATGAGGACTCCGTGTGCCCAGTGGAGGACCCACCATTGGGTGTCCGCTTTGAGGATGTGGATGGCGGGTTGTTGGGGGGGGGTTTCCAGGGTGTCCCACGATGCAATGGCTAGTGGTATCCTGGAGGGGTGGAGGTGTGGGGGGGCCTTGCGGCTTAGGAGTTGATCGATGTGGAAGGGGGTGACGGGATCGTTGGGGCCTTGGGGCGGTGGGGGCATTGCTGGGATGGTTGTGGGGTCCCAGTGGCGTTCGTGGGCGGCGAGGGTGTACAGGGCGGCGGTGATGATGTGGTGGGCTTGGCCCTCCAGGACGATGTGGCGCTCCGTGCCGAAGTCCTTTGGTAGGTGGGCTGCGGGGTGGAGGGTGATGTGGGCCAGGGCGCGTTGGTGGGCCTTTTTTCCCCCGTCTGGGGCCTGTGTCCGTTTGTCCCCCGGGATGTGTTGGTGTTGGTGTTTTGGTGGGGGTGGTCCCAGGGCGAGGGACTCCACACAGTGGAGGGGGATGGCGTGTTCCCTGGACCTGTTGGGCAGGATGTATATGCCCGGGTCTCCCGGTACGGTGCCCAGGTACATGTTGCCCGTGATGGTGGGGGCCGGCAGCGGTTGGCGGAGGGGCGAGGTGCATGGGGTGGAGCAGGGCGGGTCATGGTGCTCACACCGGGGGTGGTCGATGCCGTACGGGGTGACGAGTACGGCGAAGGGTCCAACGGCGCGCTGGAGTTTGTGGGGTTGGATGTTGTGGAGGCGCGCCACCGCCCGTGTGTGGGAGCGCCCTTCGCTGATCCATACGGCGTCTGCCCGCGACGCCGCTGGGTTCAGGCAGTCCGTGGTGATGCCTGTGATCGTGCGGTTGTGGGTGGTATCTGATACCCTGGCGGGGGGGGCGCCGATGCGGGGGATGGTGTGGTCGTCGTGGAGGGTGCGGGCCTTGCGCCTCGCTTCGTGTCGGTGCTGGGCCTCCTGGGCGTGGGTGTGCACACCCGTGTGTTTGGGCTTCTTGTTGGGGCGGTCCGCTGTGTGGAAGGGGGTGGGCCAGGAGGGGGCGTGGTGGAGGGTGGGGTGTGGGAGGTCCCCCCGTGTTGCCCATGTGTACAGGGTGGTCGCGGCGGCCCCTTCCGCCTGTATGGTGTATCGCTCGTCGTGTCGGCGACGGGTGACGAGGACGTTGGGTGCCGTCAGCTCATACACCTGTGTGGTGTGGGGGAGGTGGCGGGTGACGGTGATCTTGGCGGCGTCGTTCTTGCGGGTGGTGGTGTGGGGGATGATGTAGTGGGTCGCCCATTCATCCTGGGGGGTGTGCTCCGTCGGGTCTAGCTTGAGCGGGGGGTGGAGCGGCTTCGGTGTTGGGGGCTTGTCTTGGCCCTTCGCGTGGGGCGCCACTTTGGTTTCGACCAGGTATTGTGGGCCCCAGGTTTCCGGGGCCCCTACCTGTGTGGCTGCCGCTGTTGCGGCTTGGAGGAGGGCGGTGGTGTTGATGTCTAGAGGGGGGGCCCCCGGTTGGGGGGTGAGGGTGTCATGGTCTTGGTACGCCCACCAAATTGTGTAGCCTCGTTGGGTGTTGCGGTGCGGGGTTTGGGTCTGGGCTTGCTGGATGGATAGGGCGGTCTTGATGTCCTCCGCTGCTTGTGGGTTTATGGGTGTGGCGTAGGCCCATACTCCCGGGGCGTGTATGCCGTGTGACGCTTGGCCTACTCCTCGTATCGGTTGTAGGGTGTGGTGGGTGCGTGTGAGCCCTAGGTGTTCTTGGAGGAGGTCCCCTCGGATGTCCTCCCATCGTTGCTGCCAGGTATGTGTGTGGTCATTGGGGGCGGGGTAGGTGACGACGATGGCCTGCCAAGGGGTGGGGCCTGGATGCACCGTCATAGGTGCCGACGATGCTTGCGGGGGTATGTGGACGGCGTGGGCGGCGGCTGCTGTTACGGGGTCTCCTTCCGTGGGTGTGATCGTGGCATCGCCTTGGACGGTGAGGAGGAGGTGGTGGTGGCGGTCCGTCGGTAGTGCCCAGGTGGTGGTCGGCTCTGCGATTGAGTGGAGGCGGATGGCCTGGAGGCCCGGTGTGATTTCGTCCCCTTCGGAGTGTGCCGTTGTGGACCGCCCATTCCCGCGGCAGGTCTCGAAACCCGTTTCGGTCTGGGGTGGTGCGGTGTTGTGGGGGGAGCTCCATTGTGGTGATGGGGTGGGTGAGGGGCTCTGTGCGGGGTTGGTCTTGTGTGGTTGATGGTGATGGTGCCTGGGGCATGTCTTCGTCCAGTTGGTGGGGGGCTTTGGCCTCCTGGAGCTCTGCACTGATGGCGGCGAAGACATCTGGGAGGGTGGGGGAGGTGGGGGGGTGGGGTGCCGGATCGTCCCAGGTGATGTGGTATTCCTCCGGGTTCTCGGGGCTTTGCTGTACGGTGATGGTGGCTGTGGCGTCGTCTTCAGGTGTCCATCGGTGCGGATTGTGGTCGAGGGGGTGGAGGGTGACGGTGTGGCGGTGTTTCCAGCTGTGGAACGCTAGGAGGGCGTGGAGGCCGTGTCTGGTGTCCCCGGGCGGGCGGGGGTAGGTTTCGGCTGCTGCCTCCAGGAAGGTGTCCGCGGTGCCTTTCCAGGTGTCGTCCCAGAGAAGGTCTTCCTCTGTGCCCCACTCGTTGTCGTACCTTTTCTCCTGCTTCCACCCCTGGAGGGTCGCGTGGTCCTCAGGGAGGTCTCGTTGGACGGACTGGTAGTACTGCTCGGCGTCCATGGGGGCTAGGGTGCTGGCCAGCGTGGCGTAGATGTCCTTTGGGGGGGGGGGCGGTGGGGGCGTGGCGGCGCGGCCGGGGTCGGGCTCCTCTCGCTGGTGTTCCGCGTTCCGGTCTGCGGTGGACGCGGGGGATATGGAGCGTGGTGGCATGGGGTGGTCGGGCTCTTGCGGTTCCGTGGGTTGCTGGTGGGCTTGTGGGCGCGGGGCCGTGGCTGCCAGTAGGTGTCGGATGGCCGGGAGGATGTCGAAGTCGTCTTCCCAGCAGTGGGCTGGAGCGCACGCCCTGTCAGGGGAAGCGGGGGGGGGCGTGTTGCGGAGCGGTGTACGATAGGGTGGGCGACGCGTGCGGGTGGTGGCGTGCTCGCTCTGCCGTTCTGTTTCCCGCGGGCCCTGACCCTGGGGGTGGTGGTGTTGGTGATGTTGGTGGTGAGGGTGGTGTGGGCGCCGGAGTGGATGATTGTGTCGGTGGCGGCGCTGTTGGCGAGGGTGGTATGGGCGTTAGAGTAGATGAAGCTGGTGCTGGGCTATGATTGATGGTGGTTAGCTGGTGGGTCAGCTGTTGTCGCTGTCGTCGTCGCCGGTGGTGTTGGTGTCTCTGATGATGAGGTGATGGTCGGTGAGCATGGCGTGGGTGACGTATGGGCGTATGTGGTGTTGTCGGCGGTAACGTTCGTGGGCCGGATGTGGCGGTGGTGGCGAGGGTGCTGTAGTTGACGGGTGGTGTGGCCCACGTCACCTCCGGTGGTGGAGGTGTGATGGGTGCCGTGGTGGTGTCGGCGATGGTGGGGTGCCGCGGGTGGTGTATTGGTTGTTGGTGGTGGAGATGTTCCTGGTTTGTGGGTAGTCCCTGTCCGGCGGTGGTGGTGTTGGTGGTGTCGGTGCTCGTTGAGGCCGTGCCATGGCGGTGGTGCCATTGACGGTTCGGCCGGGCGTGCTGGTGCCGGTTTCGGGTGTAAGTGTGGTTCGGGGTGCGGCATTGGTGGGTGGCTTTGACGGCGGGTGGCGTGACTGGTGGGTGGCAGCGGTAGGGGGGTGTCGGTTGTTGGTGAGGCTGTCGTTGTCGGTGTTCCGGTTGGTGCCGGTGACGGCGTCGCTGGCCGTGCAGATGGTGGGGGGGGACTCGTACCCTGGGGTCGCCGTGGTGTTCGGTCGACGGTGGTGCTTCCGGTGGTGTTCGTGTGAGTTGGCCGGGAGTGGCGTCGGCGTTGCTCTGGCTGGTGCCGTGTGTGCGGGCTGTGTGATTTTTGCGTCCGGGGTCGGTGGCGTTGGTGACGGTGGTGTGTTGGGGGTCGGCGCCGGTGGTGACGGTCCGATGGTGAGGGTGCCGGGGACGTTGGGTGGGTCCGCGCTGTTGGGCCTTCTCCTCGCCATTCCTGGCGGAGGGTGCTGGCGGTGGTGTCGCTGGTGGTGAGGGTGTGGTGGTGTTGCTGTGGTGTTTTGTGCTGCTTGGGTGGGTGGTGGGGACCCCTGGTTGATGTTGACGTTGCTCCGGGTGATTTCGATGCGGTGGGTGCGATGGCGTGTGGCGTTGTTGTTTCTACCCTTGGTTGGGGGCCTGGTGGGCTGCGCTGGTGGCGTTTGTTCGCCAGCCGTGGTGGTGTCCTGGGTGGTGTCGTCGATGGGGGCGCTCTAGGTGTTACTCTGTGCCGGGGTCGTGGTGGTGGTGTTAGGGGTGTTAGGGGCGGTGGTGTGTCTCGCGGTGGTCCGGTGGCCTGTGTGCTGGTGTTCGGTGGTTCCGGGCGTGCCATTCGTGGCTGGTGTTTGGCCGGTCTGCGGTCCTGGTGGTGTCGGCTGTCCGTGGGTCCGTAGTGACAGGCGTTGCTGCGGATGCGGTTTAGGGTGACCTTGCTGCGGTTGGGTGGTGGTGTCGCCGTGTTGCCGCTGTCGGTGGTGCCGGTGTTGGCGTTGGTGGGGGTGCTGCCGGGGGAGCTGTGTGTGTTGGCGTTGTAGGGTGTTGTAAGTGCTGCCCTGGCGGTGTTCTGACGGCGGAGGGGGGACCTCGCCACTCCTGGCGGAGGTTCCCACGTGCGTCGTTGGCTGGTGGGTTGGCCTTGGCCCCCTCGGTGTCCTTGCTGCCGATGGTGTCTCACCGGGACGCGGGATGGGGGATGCTCCGGGTTGCTGTCGGTGAGGTCGCACTGCCGGTGGCGCCGTCGGTGGTGCCGGTGGTGAGGTCGTTGCGGGCGCTGCTATGGTTCACGGTGTCGCTGATGTTGTTGATGCTGCTGGTGGTTGGTGTGGGTCTGTGTGTGGGTTGTCAGTGGCTGTTGCTGGTGCTGGTGGTGGTTCTGGGTGCGGGCCGGTGGGTGGCGCGGTTGGAACGCCTTGAATGTAACTTGGCCGCTGTTGGTCCGTTGTTGGTTCCGGGCGTCCCCGTTGGTGAGGGTGCTGTGGTGTTCGGTTTGGGTGCTGGCGGCGTTGCGGGTGTCGCAGTTCCTGGCCCTGGGTCTGGGCGTTGCCGTTCGGGTGTTGCTGGGTGCGGGCGTTCGCCTCTCCTGGCTGAGGGCTCGGTGGCGTTTGTTCGCTAGCCGTGCTGGCGTCCTTGGTGACGCCGTTGGTGGGGTTGCCCTAGGTGGCGGGGCCGTGGTGGTGGTGTTGGGGGCGTTGTAGGTGACGGCACCTCGGCCCGTCGTTGGTGGGGTTGGTGGTGGTGTGGATAGTGCCGTGGGTGTTGGTGGCGTTGGTGTTGCCGAAGGCGAGGGTGCCTTATGTGTTACTTGGTGGTTGGCGTGTGTTGTGGTGGTCTGTTGGCGTGGGCGTTGTTGGTGTTGGTGCTGGGCGCGGCCTGTGTTTGGGTGGTCGGCGGTTCCGGGCGTGCCACTCGTGGCTGGCCGTCGCGGTGTTGGTGACGGTGTTGGCGAGGGCGCCGCCGGTGGAGATGCGGCCGATGTGGGCGCTGCGGATGTTGCCCTGGTGGATGGTGGTGTTCTGACGGCGGGGGTGGGACCTCGCCACTCCTGGTGGAGGTACCCATGGGTGTCGCTGGCCTGTGTGTTGGCTCCCTTGGTGTTGTTGATGCCGATGGTGTCGTACCGGGCGGTGTTGCCGTGGCAATTGCCGTTGACGCTCTGGTTTGTCGGTGCTGAGGCCGTATTGCCGGTGTCGGTGTCGGTGATGCCGGTGGTGAGGTCGTTGTGGGTGTCTCTATGGTTCTCGGCGTCTCGGACGCTGCCGATGCTGGTGGTGGTTGGCGTGGGTCTGTGTGTGGGTGGTCCGCGGCTTGCGTTCAGGGCGGTGGTCGGTTTCTGTGGCTCTGTCTGGGGGGTGTGCAGTAGGTGGTGTGGTCTGCTGGTGCTGTTGTTGGTGTAGGTGGCGTAGGTGTTGCTCCGGGTGGTGTCGTGGGTGAGGGTGGTGTTGGCGGCGCCGGTGGTGTGGGTGTCGCCGGGGATTGCATGGTGGTTCCGGGCGCGTGCCCTCGCTTCCCCTGGCCGGGGCTTGGTGGTTTGTTGGCTCACCTGTGGCGGTGGCGGTGGCTGTGGCGGTTTCGGTGTCCTCCGGTGGCAGAGGTTGCTGGTGGCGACGCTGATGGTGGGGTGTTGCCGGCGATGGTGTGCTTGATGCCGTTGGCTTGGGTGATGTAGGTGCTGGAACCGGCGGTGGCATGCGTAGGTGTCGTAGGCGTTGGTGCCGGTGGTGACGGTGTTGGTGAGCGTGTTGTGCTGGCTTGATTTTTGGCGGTGTTGGTGTTTCCGATGGCGTGGATGTCGGTGGCGGTGGTTCTGGGTGCGAGCCGGTGGGGGACCGGATCGGTTGGGTGCGGTCGTTGGGCAGTGTTGGGTGGCTTTTTGTGTTGGTTTGTTGTTGGTGGGTGCTGGGGTCGCTGGTGTTGCCGATGGTGCTTCCGCTGGTTTCGGGTGTGTCCGCTGGTGAGGGTGTCGTGGCGTCCGGTTTGGGCGTTGGTGGCGCTGCTGGTGTGGGTGTCGTAGTGCCCGGTCCTGGTGTTGGGCGTGGCCGTTCGGGTGTTACTGGGTGTGGCCGTTCGCCACTCCTGGCTGCGGTCTTGGTGGGTCCTCCTTTGCGTCCTAGCGGCTTCTGGCGGCCCTGCAGTCCCCCTGGCGGGTTGCTGGGTTCCTGTTGTTTGGGTTTGTGTGTGTTGCGTGTGTGGTGCGGGCGGCGCCTGTGCTTTGGTGTGTGGTGTGCGCTTGTGGGGCTCGTGTCGGTGGCGGTTGTGGGGGTGTGTGTTGTGTGCACGCTCGGGCGTGTGTGCGGTGTGTTGGTGGTGCGTTGGGGCGCCTGCCCTCGCCTTTGCGGGCGTGGTTTGGCGGCCCTGTTTGGTGTGGGGGCTGTGTGTCGTGCCCCCCCCCCCCTGTCTCGGCTGTGTGGTTCCCCGCCCCCCTTGGCTGGGGTCTGTTGGTGGTGCGTCCCCTTGCTGTCCCCTTTGCGTGTGCCCTCCTCCTTCTGTCTCTTTTCCGTGTCGCTTGGGGCGGTGTCGTGCCCGGGCCTTCCCGGCTGTGGTGTGTGGGGGGGGGGTCCTTGTCGCCGGCTCGGGTCCCTTCCCCTGGTGTTTCCCCGTGGGGGAGCCGGTGCTTGCACTCCCCGTCAGGGTGTAACTCTGTTGTACGGATGCCGTCCATGGACCTGTTCCGTAGCCAGGTACTCCAGCCGTTCCCCACACCGGGGTCGGGTACACTGTGGGTCGCTGGGGAGTCCTCGCGGGACAGGCGCGTCTCTTGCCTGCCCCGATGGACGGTGTGCCCTACCCGCAGCCCCTCGCTGGGCCCGAACCGCAGTACGTGCCGTGGGGAGTGCTCTTGGTCAGGCCCATTGGTCACCCCCCCAGGCCGGTGCCACCGCGGGCCGCTGACCAACGGTCCCGGGCGTATCCCACCCTATTGCGTGTGCTCAGGTGGGGCCGATACGGTCACCGGGGGGGCCCCCAAACCCCTGAGGTTGGGTCCCTCGCCGGCGCCCCCCGTGGGCCCTTTTCGTCCCGCCCCCCTTTTCGCTGTGCGGTTTGCGGTGGTTGGTGTCCCGTCTCTCCGGGGTGGGGTGGTGGTGGTGGGGGGGGGGGGGTGTTCGCTGTTCCTGGCTGTGTTGCTTGCGGGCGTGTCGCCCCCTCCTCTGGTCCTGCGGTGGTGGTGCGTGGTGTGTGGTGTGTGGTGTGCGGTGGTGGTGTGTTGGCGGGGTTGTGGGTGGTGTGTGGTGTGGTTGGTCCCTCGCCACTCCTGGTTTTCTGGTAGCAAGAGGCAGCCTATCTCTGTGCACCGGCAGCGACCCCGCGCCGTACAACCAGTGCTCCGAGTACAGGCAAACATAAGCAGAAGGGCGGACTAAGATGGATCCAGGAAAGGAGGACGCTGACGTGAAGACAGCGCCAGCGCCTGAGGCACCGGCAAGGCCGGCACCTGGCGCTGTACCTTCAGAGGCCTTACGTTGGCCAGTGGATACGGCTGAGGACTCCCTGGATGGTCTTCAGACGGCCTTCGGGGCCCTGTCTGTCGAAGAAGTGGTCTCTCAGCCTCAGCCTGTGAAGAGGAAGAGAGAGAACGAGAGCGAGAAGGATGCTGGAGGAGAAGCAGACGAAGGAGAGGAACAAGGGCAAGACCTGACGAGTATCCCTACCTTCGAAGGCGCACCAAGCGCTTCTGGCCTCCACGCATCACCCTCTCCCATAACCACCACACTCCCTGCCGCCGCAACATCCACTTCCACAACCAACCTGCCTATGGCAGAGGGCACAGGCTTTACTGGCATGCCTCCCTACCCCGCCTATGGTATGGGCCCACCTACCACTGCGCTCCATGAGGCAACCACTGCCAGTGAGCCTGTGGCTTCCAGCGCTGCGCCGCGATGGTATGCAGCTGATTACCCCCATCCACTACACGCTACTGGAACCTATGTGGATGTTCCTGGGTATGCTCCTGGGTATGCACCTGGGTATGCACCCTTGAGTGGGTTGAGGAGAGGACCTGAGTCCCTTGGAGGCAGGAGTAGAGGATCGGGAAGATCCTCCAACAGGTCCCTGACGCGGTCGGAGATCAACGAGGTGCTCCGAGGAGCCACTTCAAAAATCGTGGGCGACCTCACGCAAGAGATCAGGGAGAAACTGGAGCCCCTGATGATCCCGTCCCATGTGACACCTACGACGGTGGGAATGTCACCCCACCGAGTACAGGCTAACCACCTGGCGGCAGGGTTGACAAATACCCTGGGGAGCCTGAGGAGCCGACCGATGCCTACTCCTGCAGCAGTACCGAGAAGTCCATTCGTCCCGAGAACGGCCCAGCCGCCCTACAGCCACGTGACGAACTCGACGAGGGCCGAGCTGGACCAGCTGGGGCTGACAGCCTTAAGGGCTATGGTGGACGTAGAGCCTTATGGCTCTAGTGATCTTGGCGGAGACCCCTCCGATGAAGAGCCGCCGTCGATGGATTCTTCTTCGCCCTCAGATGACGAGGACCCTGAGGACCCCGAGGACCCCAAGGGTAAGAAGAAGAAGAAGAAGAAGAAGAAGACCCGACGCCCTGAAGGACGCCGAGGTCAGGAGGCGAAGGCTGTTGCCACCTCCAAGATAGTGGTGAACCTGCCTGAGTTCACAGGCAAGGACCTCAGCAAGTTCGCTGAGAACTTTGGCCGGTTCCTACAACTGACCGGCCAAACCCACGCGAGTGGGCGAGTGAAGTGCGATCTGCTCCTGCAGTGCTGCAAGACCAAGTACCTGGAGAAGCAGGTCAGGCAGATCGTGAATAACTCCGCCACCTTTGCCGATGTGTTGGTTGCCCTGGAGAGGCAGTACCCGACCTACGAGACCGACCTCTCCATCAGGGCCGAGATCCAGAACCTGCCCGTGCTGCCCAACAACCCCAAACCTGGCAGGGTCTCCGAGCTGTTGGCTGACCTGGATCACTGGGCTGGACGACTAACGCCCGGTTCCTACAGCAGCGACGACCTGCTGTTCTGGTTGTGCGCCAAGCTCCCCCGAGAGCTATGGGACGAGTGCCGTTTGACGGCTGAGCGCAAGGCTAGATCCCTCCGCTAGGAGGATCTATGCGTGCTGCTCCTGGAGATGGCTCTGGAGAAGGAGAGCGACCAGCACTTGAACAACTACCGTCCTGGTGGTGGAGGTTCTGGAGGCAGAGGGTACCAAGGGTCCCGACCTGGGCAGGGGAGTACCCCCAAACACGCCCACGCCCGTCTAATGGAGAACGTGAAGGAGCTATTCTGGTGTGATGCCAAAGATGAGCAGGGCCACCTGCAGCACGCCTCTGACTGCGAGCAGCGAGACTGCTTCGTCGTCCAGGGGAAGCAGCAGGAGAAGAACACCGGCGCCAAAGCGAAGCTGCCGGATCATTACCGCTGCACCATCACGTGTGCATTCTGCGGTAAGCGGAAGCACTACGAGGATGAGTGCTACCATAAGCAACGCCTATCGGCGAAGCTTAAGGGGGAAGATCCTGGCAAAGGCTCAGGCAAAGGTGGAGGCAAGGCCAAAGGCAACAACTCCGGCAAGGGCAAGTCGAAAGGACGTGGTCAAGGTGGTCAAGACAAGGGTCAAGGTGGACGAGGAGGAGGCGCTAACCGCCAGCCCGACAACAAGAACAAGGACAAGAACGGAGGCAACCCCAACCCTAATCCAGGGGGGACCTCCGAGCCCTCTGGTGGGCAGTCTGGTCCTACCACACGCTCACAGACGCAGGCCCAGCAAGAACAAGGAGCCAAGCGTGAGCATGAAGGTGGTGATGACGGCAACGCTAAGAAGAGGAGCCGTTTCATGAGGATGGCCCGCAAATTGCGGAACAAGGGGTTCGAGGTGACCTGTCCCGCGGAGTTCTGACGGGGACGCTCTGGTGGCACCCAAGACCTGGTGTTTTGGGTACGTATCCGACTAGGGGGACGTGAATACCTGGGGGTACTGGATACTGGTGCCACAATATCTATAGTGGCCAAGAAAATTTTACCTTGTGGGAGCCTGAAGAACACCATGACCACCGCCGCTATACGCATGGGGGATGGACATGTGGTGCACAGCTGCGGGGACTGTGAAGTGGAGGTACCTATGGGCTCCAGGACTATCGCCCATCGGTTCTATGTGATGGACACTGATGCCTTCGACTTTGTACTGGGGACTGACTTCTTCGTGCAGCACTCCCAGATACAATCCCTGACGCTGCAAGCGCCCTACCTCCTGTACGTGGACCACGGCAGTGGCAGAGAGTCTGTGCCACTGGAGCAGTCGGAACGTACCTCGAGTTACCTGAGACTATCGAAGGAGGAGCCCTCGAACATGATGGCGGCCTCCAAAACTGAGGACTATCAACTATTGGGGGAAGTCCTAGACCAAGGTCTGAAGGAGTTGGGTTACTCTCGAGAAGACCTAAGTGTGGAGTTGTTCGCCAGCGACAAGCAACATGTACTGGGCCTTTACTGCAGCAAGGGGAAGAACTGCAGCTACAAATTTTACTGGCCCTCTTTCGGGATGGCCTACGGGAACCCCAGGTTCAGTGAACTGGGGAAGGTACTGACCAAGGTGGCCTCGGAACGTTCCCGTGTGGTCCTGTGTTCCCCCGATTGGGGAGCCCATGGGGGCAACGAGTACTGGCGAACCCTCCTTGACAAGCTGACTATCAGCTCTGGGCGATTACCTGATGAGGCAATTCACGTGCCTCTGGGACGCAAGACACCCATTGGGAAGCCCGGATGGGGGAGTATGCTAAGCGTGGTTGACCGAGGTCTTACCTCCATTCCCTGGGAGGATCTGGACCCTACTCTGGTCCAGGCTATACAACGAGAAAGCGATGGACTCGCCTTGGGTGACTTGAAGGATCGCCTACGACCTCAAGATGCTGTTGAGACTATACCCGGAGGAGATGAGTACGTCGTGACTGACACCAACGCCCCCAACTCTCCCTGTCATGTACCTGTTCCTGATGGAGTCTCTGAGTGTGGACTATCTGAGCTACCTAGCTCTATCCACTCAGATGACGAAACTGAGCACGAACCCTTCTTCGTGCAGACCTGTGTGGAGGAAGTGGAGAACGCCGAGTACGTCGCCCCACTAAAACCCGTACTCTCCATGAGGGTGGAAGACCCCGTGGACGAGGAGCTGGACCCTCGATCCAGGCTCAGGGAGTATGTGGATTCCAAGAGGAAGTTGGTGGCGAAAAGGCTATGCTACGCGAAGCCTACCCGCAGCTCATGGCCACTGAAGCAAGGACGTATGGGAGACCTATCCCAATTGAAGGAGGATCTCGAACACAAGATCACCACCTGGCAAAGGGAGGTAGATCTCAAGCTCATGAAGAGCGTGTGGGGCGCCCATGTGAGGACCCCAGAGGAAGACGACCTCTCGGAGGAATGTGTATGTGAACCCCCTCGAGCGTGCCTATGTTGCCATCGTCCACCGGAGATGGTTGAGCAAGACCTTCTATATGCCTACCAAGGGCTGAAGGATGCTACCGCGGGCGAAGAGTCGGTGGAGGACCACCTCCCGACGTCTATTCAAGGGGCAAGCAACTTACACTCCGACGAGGACATGGAGGACAAGATCAAGGTATTGGACCCGCGGGTACAGAAGCTGATAAGGACCTATCTGGAGGTGTTCGGAGAACTACCCCCTCCAGCCTCATGTGACAAGCTGGTACAGATGGACCTCAAGCTGAAACCCGAGTTCGTTGGTCACAAGATCCGGAGGAGACCCTATCCAGCTCCTAAAGAGCAGGCCGACGAGATCGAACGACAGATACAAGAATGTATCGACGCTGGCCTATTCCTGGAGTACAAGGACGGGGACTACCCCCTACACTGCAGCCCCTGTTTCCTCGTGGCTAAACCTGGGTCTACAGCCAAACGGCTGGTAGTGGACTACGGAGAGCTGAACAAGAAGACGCTGAACCACTCAGGGTCCATTCCCAATATGGAGTCTACCCTGGAGAAGATAGCCTCCTGTCGCTACAAGACCAAGATGGACAAGCGAAGTGGATTCTGGCAAGTGGACCTGACGCGCCAACGCGCAGGAACTACTGGCCTTCATCACCCCTCAGGGGAGGGTATTCAAGTGGAAGGTCATGCCATTTGGCGTGGCTAACGCACCCGCTCTGTTCCAAGAGCTGATGAACAAGATCTTGTCCATCCTACGAAGGAGACCTAAGGTGCAGGAGGTCATATCCCGTGGTGCTCAGATGGAGGCTCACATCGACGATGTATGCCTTGGGACCAATACCCAGGAGGATCACCTATTCCTCTTGGGTGAGTTCTTTGCGGTCTGCCAGGAGAACCACACACGACTCAAGCTGGAGAAGTGTGAGTTCATGCAGGAGACCATGCAGTACTTGGGGTTTGACGTTGGCTATGGGTGGTGGACCCCAGCGGCCTCTAAGGCCAAACCCCTGATGGATGCCAAGGTACGACACGAAGACCCCAAGAAAGGACTTCATGATGTACGCAGTTTCATTGGGGCGTGCAACTTCTATCGCCGCCACATCAAGAACTTCACCTATACCAGCGCCGTTCTGACGGACTTGATCAAGAAGAGTACTACTTGGCGCTGGGGCCCACAAGAGCAACAAGCGTTTGACGAGCTCAAAGACAAGGTAGCCAAAGCTAAGTGCTTGGGCGTGCCTAGAGCACAAGGGGAGATTATCCTGGTGACGGACGCCAGCAATGTCGGCGGTGGTGGAACGTTGTTCCAATGGCAAGCACTAGAGAAGGAGGAGTTCGACTCGGCCATTTCCCAATGGGGGACGGAAGGTCTCAACCGAGATGGAACCCTCAAGCACAGCTACCCTGACGACAAGTGGGTCCTAGTACCTCTGGGCCACTGGAACTGGAAGTGGAACCAGGCCAGGGGGAACTACTCCACCTATGAGCAGGAATTGCTCGCGGGTATGCCTCTGCTATCCTCTCAAGCACGACTGTTCCGGAGTAACCCTGTGGTCTGGCTATGCGACCAAGAACCGGTCCGAAGTTTCCAGAAGGGTCCCCCACCTGAGAAGGCCAAGCTACGACGCTGGTGGACCTACCTCAGTCAACTACGGCTGACGGTACAGCATATCCAGGGAGTGAAGAACGAGTGCGCCGACTACATCAGCCGCAACAACTTCGACACCCTGATTGGTGCCCGGTCTGAAGCGCTGGCTAAGGAGGCGTTCAGCCGTATGGACGTACACCTGGACCTGAACATGACCATGATACGCCCCCTGGATGGACTCCAACAATCGGAGTACCTGAAGGAGTTTGGGGATATCTACAAGCGCCTGGAGAAACGCCTTGAACCCCTCCTGGTCAACCAGGACCAGTGGAAGAGGGACAAGAGCTACCTCTGGCACGAGGACCGCATCGTGGTGCCTAGTGACCGAGTCCCAGCGCTGCTGAAGTGGACCCATGAGTCCAGTGGTTATGTGGGTGCTGACCGTACCCTGAGGCTGTTCAAGCAGTGGTTCCACACTACGTGGACTGACGACCAACTGCGGAAGACGCTCCAGCCTATCGTGGACAAGTGCCCGTGCAGGTCCTGTAAACCAGGGGATATCAGGGACAGAGGTCTCTACTCGACCCTGCCCATCCCTCACTGTGCTAACAGTGTTCTATACGTGGACTACACGGAGATGCCGAAGTTCGGCGGCTATGACTTCGCCCTCGTGGTAACCTGTGGGTTGACCAGGTTTACCAGGGTATTCCCATGTACCAAGCACATTACCGGGGAGGAGACTATCAAGATACTCCTGGAGGAGTGGTTTTGTGTCTATGGGGCGCCCAAGGAGATCAACTCCGATGAGGACGTACGTGTACGCTCAGATACTGGCTGGTACAAGAGGGTCCTGAGATCCCTCAATGTCCAGGTGTCTACGGGGATTCCCTACTCTCACACGAGCAACCCCCTATGTGAGCGACAGGTTTGAGGTTTGAGGTTTGATTTTGCGGGTACTAGACGCCTTTCGGCCCCGGGGGGCCACCTGGTCGGGCCAGGTGATATCCTCCCCACCGGGTCCTAGTGGGGGGCCCTCCAAGACGCACCTCCTGCCTGGTGGCGGAGTCCCCCGGGTTCACAGAGCTCGGAGCCCCGTCCTTCCCCGGCGTCCCCGGTTCGCCACTCCCCGGTCAGTGCATCAATTCGCAGCCGTGGCCGCGGGCGCTTACCCACTGCGTCGCCCCCCTAATGCGTGGTCGCCCGGGGCACCGGCGCCGCCGGGCCCGTGCTACTGGCTTGTCGCCAGTGGGACCCCCTTGGGCTGGCGCGGTGGCTGCCTAGCCTAGGGGTTGGGGCGTGGCGCTGTGCGTCACTACTGCCTTGGCGGGTGCAGTGTCCCGTCTGTGTGTGCGCGGCGCTCGCGGCCGGTTCGGGGGGGTTCGGGCCGGTACCTGGTGTTGTGTTTCCCCTTCTTCCCCCTTCCCGCCCCGCGTATCCCGCGTTGCGTGTGGCGGGCCGTCCCGTCCGGGTGTCCCTTACCCTCGCTCGCTGGTACGCCATTCCAGGTGGTCTGTGCGTTCCGCGCGCTCGGTCCGGTTGCCCTTCTGGTGGTCCCCGCGTGTCCTTTTCGTGTGTGTGCGCTCGCGCTCTCGCGGTGTCCGCTCCCCGCTGGGTGGTGTGGCGCGCGCATCTCGCGTGGTCCCGGCACTGGGCGCTGGTAGGGCCGTTCCATGTGGTCCGTGCCCCTCCGCGTGTCCTGCCCCGGTCCCGTACTCCGTCTGGCGTGCTTGGGGGGGGGCGGTCCGGTCCCGGTTCCCCCCTACTTGGCTTGGGGTTGCGGGGGCGGCGGCTGGGCGTCCCCGGGGGGGTGCCCTCGTCCGCGGGAGTCTCTTACGCCGCTGAGGGGTGTCGTCGGCTATGTATCCTGCCTTGAGGGTGGGGCTGTGCGCCGTCCACGCGCAGTCCACGCGCACGGGGTCGGGACTGGGGAGGGGGCTGGGTGGGGTGCGTTGGATCGCCGACTGACGTGCACTGGGGTAAGAGGCGGGCAGTAGCACCACCGGGTCGCCGACTGACTGTAGGGCGGGGGGTCGCTCTGTCTCTTTCCGTCCCTCTGCCTTCCCTGGGCAGGCAACAAAGCGGGCGTCACTGGCGTTGCGCCGTCCATGGGGGGCGTGGCCCCCCATACCACTCCGGTTCGTGTTCACCCAGCCTCTCCGGGTACGATCTGTGCGGCGTCCCTGTGCGCAGGCGTGGGCCCGTTTGTTCTTCGCGGCCCCCTTGTGGGCCGGCGGCCGGAGCGGGGGGGGCGGGTCACACTCCGGCCCCCCTCTCGGGTGGGGGGGCCCATTCCCCTTGCCTCGGGGGGGGTGTCGCGCTGCGGCCTCCCCGCTCTCGTTCCGGGCGGCGGCCTGTGGTACCCCTTTCTGGCCCTCCCCTCCGGCGCGCGCGTGCGGTCGGGGCTGACGTGCCGCCCCGGGGCGGGGGGGGGGTGAGGGGCGGCCCGTGGACCGCTCCCCTGGGGGCCCCGGCTGACCTGCAAACCCCCCCTCCTTCCCCTCGGAGTGGGCTGTGGTCACGGGAGGGTCATGTGGGGCGCGGCCTCCTTCGTGCTCCGTTGTGCGCGTTGCTCCGGCACGCCGGTTTGGGTCCGTGGGGGCAGGTCCAGCCGCCGCCGCCCTTACCGTGTCGCCGTTCCTCCTGTGGGTGGGGGCGCCCCCCCGGCCCTGGGGGGGCGGAGGGCCGCGCCTGTGGCTCCCCAGCTGGGGTGGGTGCGGGGGGGGGGGGGGGGGGCCACCCCGCCTGCTCCCGGGCCTGTGTGGGAGGGGGGGGGGGGGGAGTGGGGGGGGGTCCTCCGGTTCCCTGGCGATGCCCCCTGTCGGCCAAAAAAAAAAAAAAAAAAAAAAAAAAAAAAAAAGGGGGGGGGGGGGGGCGGCTTGGCGGTCCCAGCCCCGGGGGCCAGCCATCGGCCAGGGGGGTCGCGCCCTTCCCCCGCCCCCCTCTACCGAGTGCCGGATCCTCCCGCAGTCCCTCCCTGGGGCCCCTCATTTCCCGGCCGTTGCCGCGCGGCGCTGGCCGGCCGGGGGTGGCCGTGAGGGTCAGCGGTCAGTGGTTAGCGGGTTGCGGGGCCGCCTTCCCTGGGTGGGTAACAAAGCGGGCGTCCCTTGGCGTCGTGCTGTCCATGGGGGGCGTGGCCACCCATACCATTCCGGTTCGCGCCCACCCGGCTTCTCTGGGCACGGTCTGCGCGGCGTCCCGGTGCGCAGGCGCGGGCCCACTTGCTCTTCGCGGCCCCCATTGGAGCCGGCGGCTGGGGCGTCGGGGCGGGTCACACTCCGGCTCCCCTCTCGGGCGGGGGGGTCCGTCCCTTCAGCCTCGGGGGGTGGGGGCCGGGGCCCCTGCGGCCGGCGGGCCGGCGGGGGGGCGGGGGGGGGGGGGGGGGTGTCGCGCCGCGGCCTCCCTGCTCTCGTTCCAGGCGGCGGCCTGTGGTACTCCTTCCCGGCTCTCTCCGTGTCGCCGGTGCTCTCCCTTCCGGCGCGCGCTTGCGGTCGGGGCTGAAGTGCCGCCCCGTGGTGGGGGGGGTGAGGGGCGGCCCGTGGACCGCCCCCCTGGGGGCCTCATCTGACTTGACACCCTCCCTCCGTCACCTCGGAGCGGGCTGTGGTTACGGGAGGGTCATGTGGGGCGCGGCCTCCTTCCTGCTCCGTCGTGCACGTTGGGGGGGGGCGGGGGCGGCATGGCGGCCCCGGTCCCGGGGGCCAGCCCCTACCGAGAGCTGGATGCCCGCGCAGGCCCTCGCCGGGGCCCTCTCCTCCCCGGCCGTTGCCGCGCGGCGCCGGCCGGCCGGGGGTGGCTGATGGTTAGCGGCCAGTGGTTAGCAGGTTGCGGGGCAGCCGGTTCCTCCCCGCGCTTGGCGCCCCCGCACTCCCTCCCGCGGGTGGCGGCGCATCCCCGCACGTCGTGCCGTACCGTGGGGGGGGCGTGGGTCAGGGGGCCCATCCCCCCCTCCCGTGCCCGCCGTCTGGGCCTTCACTTGCGCCGCCGCTTGTGTGGGGGCTGGGGCTGCGGCGGCGGCGGGTTGTGCCGGCGGTAGCGCCAGTGGGCGAGGGCGCTACGCAGAGCCCGGGGGAGCCAGTTGTTGGCGTCCGCATCCGTGATGCGGAGCACCGCCCCCCCCTCCAGGAAGGCCGGCCACGTCGGCTCCCTGTCGGGCCACGCCGCCCGGATCACTGACCTGAGGACCCTCTCGTGGTCCCCTGGTGCCGCCCACCCCCCCGGGGGTGCCTCCCGGTGTCCTCCGTCCCTCCGGAGGAGCACGGCATCGAAGGGCCGGTTCCGCGACCTCCTGGAGGTCCCCTGGTTGGCCCAGCACAACCACCCGTACACTTCCCCCACCAGAGGGAGGGTCTCCCCCCCCAGCGGGTCCGGGACTGCGCCCCAGTCCACGTTCCACGGCCGGCTCTCCTCCGCCCCCTGTGCCGGCCCCCCTCGCTGCTCCTGCACCTGCGGCGCCGATGCCACGCCCCGTCCCCCCTCCGCCGAGGCCACCCGCGCCGGCTCCGCCCTCGGCGCGGGGGGGGCTTGCTGGTGCTGGTGTCGTGGGGGTTGGGGGGGGATGAGCTCGCCGGCGTCAGGGTCGATGTTGTAGAGGTGGTGGTGGTGGTGGTGGTGGTGGTGGTAGGTGTGGTGTGCCGGCATCTGTTGGATGCCGGGGGGGATGCACCTCACCGGCTGCACTTCCGGCTGCGGGGGTGCCCCGCCCTCTGCCCCCCTCCCCCCGCCCCGCCCTCCCCCCTGGGCTCCCGTGCCCCGTCCCTCCTGTCCCTTGGGGCCCTTGCCCTTGCCCTTGCCCTTGCCCTTGGGCCCCTTTCCGGTCCCGTGCCCATGTCGCGGGTCCCGCCTCTCGTCCCCCACACCCCGGCCCGCTCGCTCTCCCATCCCCCCTTGTCCAGCCCCCTGCGCCTGGGTACCCTGCCCGCGCCCCTGAACACCCTTCCCGTGCCCTGGCCCCTCCCCGACCCCCTGCCCGCGTCGCGGGCCCCGCCTCTCGTCCACCACGCCCCGGCCCGCTCGCTCTCCCACCACCCCTCGCTCCGACCCCTGCACCTGGGCCTCCTGCCCGCGCTCCCGCGCGCCCTTCCCGTGCCCCGACCCCTCCCCTGCCCCCTGCCTGTCACTCCGTCCGCCGCTCCCCTCCCCCTCGCCGCTGCGCCCTTCCTGGACCACTCGCCGGGCGTCCCGCTGCCTTTGCAGTTGCGGCAGCGTGACGCCCGGCGGTGAGCGCTCGCGCTTCGGGGGGCGGTCATGCCGCTCCCGCCCCGGGGGGAAGGGCTTGGGGGGGTACGGCTTGGGGGGGCTGGTGTGGGTGTGGGCGGGGTTGGCGTGGGCGCGGTACTTCTCGCTCTCCCTGCCCACTGCCGCTGCTGCGGCGGCCGCCGGCGAGGCGTCCGCGGCCCGTGCGGGGTTCTTCCCCCGCTTGCGCGGCGTGCCAGGGGCCGCAGCCCCTCTCGCGCCCTCCGCACTCTCCTTCGCTGCCGCGGCGGCCGCCGACGAGGCGCCCGTGGCCGCGGTCGCAGACTCTCGCGCATCCTTCTCGGTCTTCGCTGCTGCCGCGGCGGCCGTCGGCGAGGCGCCCACGGCCCGTGCAGGGCCCGTCGCAACCCCTCTTGCGCCCTGCTTGCTCTCCTGCGCTGCCCCCCTTGCCGGCGGTGTGCCGGGGGCCGCGGCCGGGGCCGCGGCGTGGCTCGCCGCGGTCTCCGCCTCCTGCGCGTCAGGGCGGGGCGGGGCGGCGGGGCTGGCCGCTTGGGCGGCGGGGGCGGCCGTCTCGGCTGGCCCAGGTTCCCGGGCCGGCAGCGGCGGTCCGACCACCGCCGCCTCCGCCAGCCTCCGCTCCTCGCGCTCCGCGAGGGTCTCCCCCGTCCACTCTGGGGAGGAGACGGGGGAGCGGGAGCGGGACCGGCGGTGGTGGCGGTCGTCCCGCCCGAGGGACCCATCGGAGTCTGCCATTACTGTCACTCTGGTAGGCATGCGTGGTGGCAGGCGCGCCCCTCCCACTACCTCCTGGTGCATCAGTGCCGTGTCGTGGGCAGTGCCGTGTGGTGCTCTGCGGGGGGGGGGGGGGGGGAGGGGGTGGGGGGCCGGCTGCGGCGTCAGCCCCGCATGGCCGGGGGTCCGCGGCCATCCACCGGCATTGGGAGGGGAGGCGGGGGAGCCACGCGGCCCACGCGTCGCGCCACAGCTCCCAGTCTGGGACGGGGCTCAGGGCCCTGGGCCCCCGGGGGTCGTCGAGCGGTGCCGGGGGCAGCCGCACCAGATGGACCCCCGTAACGGCGGTGACCTCCTGTGTGCGCAGGAAGGTGTGTACTCCGTCCCGCGCCGCGGGCGCCGGGAGGGGGGGGCGGGGTACAGGTGTGGCCCCATAGAGGTGGGTGGGGGTGATCCCCAGGATCCGCCCCGAGCCCCCGCGGGACGCGACGACGAGGAGGAGGAGGGGGGTGCCAGGGCACTCTTGCCAGAGGACCTGCCCCCTGTGGTGGGCACCCCTGGTCCTGGAGAGGGGGGGGGACAGGTCTGGGTTAGCCCAGCCGCGGGGCGCGTGCGTCGCCGGTGGGAGGGCGGGGCACCAAGTGGGCTCCCTGGGGAACGCCTCGTAGACGACGGCGTACGGGGGGGTAGGCCCGGTGCCGTCATACACCGGGTTGGTCGGCCGGGGGCGGGCGGACGCCTCGCCCGCGCCTTCCACGAACACCGTGACCTCGCCCACCTCCAGGTCCTCGTCCGGCGGGTGTAGAAGGTGGAGCGCCGCATCCAGCTCGGACACTCCCCCCGGGTACGTGGCCCGCGCCTGGTTCAGGTACGGGGCCGCGTCCCCGGGGTAGCGCGTCCTGAGGGCCTGCAGCAGGGCTGGGGCGCTACTGCGGAGGGACATGGCAGACCCCGCTCCCGTCAGCCGGAGGGCGTCCCCCATGGACAGGGGCCGGCCCGACCGATTGGACTCGCGCCACTCCATCCAGTGCCCGTAGAGGGCCGCTTCCGGGCTGATGAGCCCCGGCCGGACGGCGTTCACGATCCGGTGCATTGCCGGGAGCAACGTAGGGGCTCCCGCTCCGTTCAGGGCGCGGACGGCCGGGAGGGCGGTCTCGTTGAGGAAGGCCCTCGCACTGCCCTCCAGGTCGCACCGTGCGGCAGCGTGCGCTCCTTTTGCCTCCGCCACCGCGTCCGCCACCAGGCCCCGGACGGCCGCCTCCTGCGCTCTGCGGCGGGCCCTGGCGTGCCCCGGCCCATCCCCCCGTCGGCGTGGCATGGTGCTGCGGGCTCTGCAAAGGGCGGCGGCGGGTGGGGGTTAGGGGGCGAACACGTGCGACAGGTGCGCAATGGATGTGGGGTCCCGCAGGTGCACGTGGATCCATAGAAGGGCAGCGCCCGCGGGGCCCGCCTGTTCGTGTGAGGGGGTGTGTGCCCCCTCGATGCGCCGGCGCAAGGCCTCCTCCTCTGTGCGCCTGCGCGGACCTGCGGGAGGTTCGGGCCAGGGGCACGCGGCTACCTGGGTGCACCGCTCGCACCTGTTGGCGCCTGTCGCTGCTGCGGAGGACACCGTGTCACACTCTCCGCAGAGTCGGCAGGTGTGCGGGAGGTGGGAGGGCGGCGACCAAGGGTCGAGATGGCGGAGCCAGAGGTCGTCCCACCTCTGTCGGAGGGGGTCCCGGATCTCCAGCAAGCGGGCGCGGACGCGGCGCCGGTAGTCCTTGCCAAGCGTCTTCCGCTGGACCTCCTGCCACGTGTCGCCGGGGAGGATCCCGTGGTCGTGGAAGGCGGCGATGAGGTCGTCCCACGACGGGCGGGGGTGCCCCTGGTGGGGGCTCGCCATGTACACGTGGCGCCCGGTGAGGTGGGGCGTCAGCGCGTCCCATTGGCACCCGTTCGCGGTGTCCCTGTGGAGGAGGGCCAGCAGGGTGCCGTCCGCGACCGCTTCCCACCCCACTCGCAGCCCTTCGCAGCCGTCCAGCTCCTGGCGCAGCGCGGCTGCGATACCGGTGGGGAACATGAGGAGCAAAGGCCCCTGTGTCTCGCCCAGCCGGGACAGGGCGTCGTCGTATACCGGCCCCCCCGCTTTGAAGTGCGCCACGGTGAGTTGGGTGGCCCCGTCCTCTGGGGGTTGCCACCGGACGGTGGCCGCAGCGTGTCCCCACGTGCGTATCTCCGTGGCCCGGAGCACGTTGGCAGTGTGAAGGACGATGCGGGGCGGGACGGGCGTCCTGACGAGTGAGGATACGTCCCCAGCCCATCCCGTTTGCGGCCCTGGGGCCGCCTGCAGCCATCCCCCTGTCGCCGCGTCCCACGGGTGGTCAGGTCCCGCCCCTCGGACCATGGTGGGTCTCGGCCGGGTGTCCGGCCCCCACCCCCGGAGCGGGATGGCGGCGTATCGTTGCGCAGGGGTCTCCGGGGCGCGCGTGGCGGCGCACCACCGGCCCCACTCCCGCGCCCACTCCTCTCCCACGATGCGCGCCTCCCATGCGGTCATGGAGCCGCGCCCGATGATCCACGGTGGGAAAAGGGCGTCTTGCAGGTGCCTCGAGAACCCCCCCGGCAGGTCCTGATACGGGTGGGGGCCCTCTTGGAGTGGGCACTCCAGAGTGCCATTCACAACACGGAGGGAGGCTACGAAGTCCTTGTCAGGGCGCGGGGGAGGGGGAGGGTGGTCGCCCTCCGCCGCAGTGAGCCACCGGTGCGCCCGGGCCGCCGCGCTTAGGGGGTCGCGGAGGAGTTGCTCCAGCCGGTGGTTGCGAAGCTGCCACGCGAAGTCCCCTAGCCGGAGCATGTGGTGGAGGAAGTCGTCCACCGAGGTCCCTCCCGGCGGGTCGTATCGGGTTATGGCGCGGAGCTGCGCCTCCGCGTCCTCGGGCACCAGTCCGGAGCAGAACACCTCTGTCCACGTGGCGCCTGCGGAGCGCCACGAGGCCACCCACAGGGCCTTGTCCCCAGGTGGGAGGTGGCGGGCCGCCTCGTGCACCGCCTGGCGGTAGTGGGGCCAGAGGAGCCGCGAGTGGGTGCAGCCCACGTGCATGTGCACCGGGGTCTCTTCCGGGCCGCCGCAGAAAAGGCACGGCTGCGGGAGGATGGCGACGCCGGAGAGCCGCTCCTTCCGGACGCGGAGCCTGCGCTGCACCGGCGTGTGGCCGTCCCGGGCCCGCAGCGCCCGGCGGTTGGTGGCCGCCGCGGTGAGGTCCCGGGCGTGGACGTAGGCCGTGGCGTGGGCCGCGCCCAGAGGTGTGTGTCCCCGGTGCGTCAGCGCATGGTCCGTCTGCGCCCGTTGTGCGACCTCGCCGAGCACCCGCATCGTGGGGGGCCGTAGATCGAGATGGCCGTCACGGCCGGCGACGATGAGTTGGGCGTGGCCAGGGTCCGGGGGCGTGTTCTGCAAGACGGTGTCCTGGGACGCCGCCCAGTCCGCCTTGTGCAGTAGGGCGTCACTGTGGTGCGAGGTGGCTCGGACGTACCAGAACGGGTGCCCGGCGTGTTGCCCCCGCGCGCACAGGCCGTCCCGGAGCCACCTCAGGGGCATCTGGTTGACCACCTTCGCTGCGCCCGCGGGGACCCCCGTGGTTCGCTCGCGATCTGCGTGCCGTAGGAGGTGGAGGATGACCCCGGCGTCCACCGTGTGGACCCATGGTCTGTGTGCACCGTAATGTAGGGGGAGGGAGGCGGCCACCCCCTCTCCGTCAGGCACCGTGCCCGAGATGGCCACCGCCCACGTGCGGGTGAGGTCGGCGGCGAGAGCGACGCTGGTGGCGTGTTTGCAGGGTCCGCCCCCGGATGCGTCAGAGGAGGTGTGTCCCCAGGCCTCCGGGATCCAGTAGTATCCGGTGGGGCTGAGCCACCCCGCGTTGAGGTCGGTGGAGTGCCACCGGACGTCGGGGTGGCTGTGGGTCAGTTGGTCCATGCTCAGCGCCCTGGTGTCGCCTGGGCTGATCGCCGGGTGGTCGTGCAGCCGGATCTCCGCTCCGGCGATGGTGCTTGCCCAGGACCGTAGCGCCGTCACATGTTCCTTGAGCCACGCCGGGCCTCCGCGCTGGTGTACCACCAAGTGTCCTGTGTCCCCCGGACGGTCCTCCAGCGCGTGCACCGCCATGTGTGGGTCGTGCGGCACCCCCGTAGCCACCAGTAGGGCGGTGCCACGGGGGAGTCCACGGGGTTCGGGCTGGCCTGCCCCCACTTGCACTATCACCCACTCGGCCCGGAGCTGCGCTTGTCCCGCCGCTTGGGTGCACTGGTCGTCTGTGGTCACCAGCCACAACGGCGTCGGCGCGTGGGGCCGGGGGCGTAAGGGCTCTGGCCACGCCACGTCCGCGTTGGGCTCTTGGTGCTCGCTTTCCGCGAGTACGTCGCGGAGGATGTACATGAGGGCCGCCGGCGGGTGGTACGCCGCCCCCCGCGTGGGGGGGGACAGGCCGTTCCGGCGGCGGTAGCCCCCGACGTGGAGGTGCAGGCCGTCTGGGGTCACCCGTGGGCCGGTGTGGGCGTCCTGCTTAGCCCTCGTGGGGTGGACGAGTCTCAGGCGGGGGTCCCGCGTGCCGGTGGTGTGGAAGAGGTGGGCCAGGGCATCGCGCCACCCGGGGTGGTTGGTGGGCCCTTGCTCATGGCGGCAGTAATGGAGGTGTTCATCGGCGCATTGGTCGAGGCACTCCCGCACCGCCGTCGGCCACGGATCGTCGTTGTCGGGGAAGGGGTGGCGTGGCCCGTGGTGCCCATGCCACGGCGTTGCGTGTGGCACCGTCAGGCGGCACGTGTCGCGGTGTCGCAGCTTGGCGGTGCGCAGCGTGACGATTTTGCCTGGCGGGGACTGTAGTTGGACATGAGCCGCCCTGGGGCACTCGATGGGGTTGTACAGCCCCACTCCCAGGGCGGCCAGGGCCCGGGGTATGCGCTGGACCCAGTCGCCTCCCGCCAGAGTTGCGAACTCCGGGACGGGGTAGTGCACCTCAGGGCATATTCCGTGCGCGCCGGCTATCTCCCAGAACATCTTGGTGACCTCCGCGCGCACGGAGGTTGCGCGGTGGTGGACGAGTGTACCCACGAGGGCCACCGCCGCCTGCTGGCACCGCGTGGGCACCCGTGTAAGCCCCAGGGTCCGGTCATCCTGCAGGCTGTCCCGCGAGGCGTCGAAGGCGTACCGCGCCCTGTCCTTCGCGACCTGGACCGTGATGTGGTCCAGGTGGCGTGCAGTGTCGGGGTCGTCGGCGATGAAAGGGGCGACGTACTGCGTCACCCCTCCGAGGATCGCCAGGATGACGTCCTGCACCACTTTCGGTGGCGCGAGGGTGTTAAGGCACCAGTGGTGCACTGCCGCCAGGCGTAGCCGGTGCTTGCGCTGCAGGGAGAACTCCCCGTCCGGCTGCAGCTGGAGTCCCAGGTAGGGGACGGAGTCCGCCGCTGGTACCCAGTGCCACGGGTTTTCCAGGTGGGGGCAGAGGCGTAGCTGCAGGCCCGGGACCCCCTCCGTGGTGGCCATGGCGCACTTGCGGGGGTTGAGCTCCATGCCCATCATCCCCAGGTACGCGGCCACCGCCTCCACGCCCTCGACGAAGTGCTGCAGCGTGTGGGCCACCACCAGCAAATCGTCGATATAGGCCTGGATGAGGCCGTGCTCGGCTCCTCCCGGCGGGCGCAGGCGGTGCCCCTGTGCCCTGAGTAGAGGCTCCAGGAGGAGCGCGTACAGCAGGGGGCTCTCGGGGTTGCCCTGCCGGACGCCGCGTAGCATGTAGACGGGCTGCGTTAGCCCGTGTGCCGTGACGATGCGCAGCCTGGCGCACGTGTGGAGGAAGAGCAGGAGGTCAATGACGTCCGGCGGCACGGAGAGGTGGCGCAGGATGAGGTGGAGGGCGCCGTGTGGGGCGGTGTCGAAGGCCTTGCGGGCGTCGAAGGAGAAGACGTAGTTGGGCCTTCCCCGCTGGAGCTGCCGCTGCGCCATGAACAGCGGGGGGCCGGTGTTGGAGCCAGGGAGGGCCCCCTGCTGCCAGTCGCTGACCACCCCGTGCCGTGTGAGCACCTCCGTGATGCGCTGGGTGAGGGGGCCCGTGAGCAGCTTCATGTCCAGCTGGCCCAGGGCTATGGGCCTGTAGTCGTCCAGTCTGGCAGAGCCCGGTACCTTGGGGCTGAGCCAGATGTGCGCGTCCCTCCAGTGCATCGGTGGCGGGGCGCCGCGGAGGATGGCCCGGTAGGAGTGGACCAGGAGCCACTGGACGGGTGCCGGGAGGGCCTTGATGAAGCGGGCCTCCACGTGGTTGGGGCCTGGGGCCTTGCCATCGGCCTTGTCCAGGGCGGACTTCAGGTCCTGCATGGAGTACTGCTGGACCTGTGTCCAGGCTCCCTCAGGGACCCGGGGGACGTGGCGGCCGAGGACCGCCTGGAAACCCGGGAGGTCCACCGGGCGTTTGTCATACAGTTCTCGCCAGAAGGCGCGAACTGCGAACATCACGTCGTGGGCCTCCGTGAGGAGCGTTTGGGTGTTGGGAACCCGCACGTTCCAGAGGCCTGACGGGCCTGGGGCCTCTACCTCTATGGCTCCCCGCACGGCTTTCCACCGCTGGGCGATGTCGGGGGCGTGGCGGCGCCAGAATTCCTTGATGGCGCGCTTGCGGTCTGCCGCCAGGAGGGCGCGGAGCTGGCGAATGTCCTCCTCGAGGGCGGCTGCTTGCCTCTCCAGCTCCTCCTGCAGCTGGCCCTGCGTGGTCGGGCGGAACCCGGGCGACACACTCTGCAGTTCCTCCGTGAGCCGGAGCGCCGCCTCGGACCGGACGCCATGCCTGGCCGCGTCCGCCTGGTACGCTGCCGGGGCGCGCGCTGCCAGGGTGTCATAGCGGAGGACCGCTGCCTGGAGCTGCTTTCCGCTCTCCGGGGGGTCCCCCTCCGCCGGGTCCGTTCCCGCCGGAGACGGCTGCCGGCGTCCCACCACGCGCGCCAGGGCGTCATGCGTCGCGTGGAGGTGTTCGAACACCTTGCCCACCGCAGCCGCGGGCATGGACCCGTAGTCGTGCTGCTCTGCGGGACCCAGCCAGGGCGCCAGTGAGGGTTCATCCTGCGCGGCGGTGACCGCCGCCCACAGGCAGTGTTGGACGGGCGCGGCCTCGGCGTCGTACGGGAGGAGGCGGCCTTCCGTGTGGCTGTAGGGGGTGGGCATCGCCGCGTGCCCCGCTGCGCTGAGGAGGCCCGGCAGGGCCAGGCGGACCGGGAGGTGGTCCGAGCCGACCACCTGGGGGTGTGCCATGCCGCGAGCCCAGACGCTCTCCCGCAGGGACCACGGCAGGAGGGGCTCGTTGACCAGGAAAGTGTCCACCCTGTGCTGGGACGGGTGGAGCGTGGGGGTCATGTCCTCCTCTCCGCCCGCCGCGGCTCTTCGGAAGCCGCAGGCTTCCCAGCCCGCTCGGAAATGCTCCGTGGCCGGGTTGGCGGGGACATCCATGTAGATGTTGGTGTCACCGGCGATGATCACCGGGTGTCTCCCGCCGAGGCTGCGTGCCGTGGCATACATTTGTATGTCGGCCCAGAACGCCGCCCGTCCCGCCCACGGGGAGCAACCTGCCTGCGGCCCGTGGACGTTGATGAGGGTGAGGCCTCCCCCGTCCGTGCGGATCTCCAGGGCCGCGGCTTTCCCGGGGACAATTTCCGTGAAGCTGAGCACCTCGTGCTCCGCCACGTACTTGCTGCTGACCGCGGTGAGGAGGCCCCCCCCTCTCGAGGTGGAGGTGGCCCCCGTCTCCGCCAGCCGGCTGCTGAAGTAGGCGGTGTACCCCTTGTCCCGGAGCGCCGCGGCCACGTGCATCTCCTGCGCCCTGGTGGCGATCCCCGTTTCCTGGAGCATGATGGCAAAGCCCCCCTCCTGGGGCAGCATGCCGGTGATGAGGTGCTCCTTGTCGGTGCAGGCCGCCGGCCCCCTGCGCCGCCGGAGTGTGTCCCGGAGGGACCGGTCTGGCGGCACGAGGCCGTTGCGCAGGTTCCACGAGAGGAGCCACAGGGCGTCGCCCGTCGTGTCCTCCTGGAGTCAGCTATCCCGCGTCGGCATCGCCGCCGGGTTCGCTGGTGCCGCCAGGGCATCTGGGTGCGCCGCATCCGCTGAGCCCGTTCCCAGCGGGGCCCACAAGGGGGCCCGGGGGACCGGGGGAGTCAGGGGGGCCAGGGGGGCCAGCCCCGCGGGGATGGACATGGGCCCTGGTGGGGCCGCACCGCCGGCCCCCGGGGCCGCTCCGGGTGCCTCCTCACCTCCATCTGCGTGGTCGGCTGCCTGGGGCGGGGGGCGCCGGGTGTACGGGGCGTGCCACGGGGACCTCCGTGCTCTCCCCTGCAGGATGTTGGCGGCCGCCTCCTTGCCGTCCGCCGGGGCCGCAGCGTGCACCGCGTGCCACGCCAGGTGTTCCAGCATCGCCCCGCTGGTGTAGTACTTGTCCGCACACAGGGGGCATTTCGTCGGCTCCGTGGCCCCTCGCGCCGGGGGGAGCTGCACCGACTTCCGAATGGCGCCCTCCGCCGCTGGTTCGAAGGGCAGGTTGGCCAGCGGCACCGTGTGTGGTGCCAGCGTGCGGCCCGGGGCCGCCGCATCGAGGGCTCGCGTCGCGGGCACGGGCCCGAGGCCTCGGATGGCATCGCGCTGCACGTCTGCTTGCAGCCACGTTTGCCAGTGCGTGGAGCCGATTTGGCGGTCGGGTTTGCTCCTCCACCGCAGGTCGTGGAAGGCCTGTAGCCAGTGGTACACCGTGGTCGGGACCGCCAGCTGGAGCTCCAGGTCGGCGGGGTGCGCCGCTGCCGGCCACACTCCCGGCCTCGCCGCCCGGGCGTTGTCCTTCAGCCTGACCTGGAGCAGGAGGGCGTGGTGTTCGCCCTCCCGCAGCGCCTTGATGATCATGCGTGTGCAGTCTGCCACGCGGATCACGGCTTCGGGCCCCGGCAGGCGTTCAGGGTCGCAGACGACGACGTGCGCGTCCGCCGGGCTGAACATGCAGACCACCCACTGTGGGTTCTGCTGCCCCCGTTGGGCCACCGCCAGGGTAGCCGCTGGGCGGGCGTGCGTGATGGGCCCCGCGTGGAGGTCCGGGACGTCCGTGGCCCTGATGGCGTCTCCCTGCCACGCGGCCCGTAGATGCTCCTCCTGGTCGGGGCTCCACACCAGTGCGGGGGGGTTGACCCACCCCGGTTCCTGCCTCTTGTTGGGGGCGCTGACCGTGTGCAGCAGGACCGCCAGTGGCCAGGGGTCCGCCGACATGTAGTAGGCCTGGGTGGGCCCCTGTCGCCAGTCGACGTGGGACAGGGGCGGGAATGCCCCTTGCCTAGCGGTGCTGTGCCAGACCGCCCATCGGCCTCCGGCCAGGACGTGCGACCGGTACCCTCCGGCGTGGCCGTGTACGATGGCTTGGTATCCTGCCGTCTGCAGTACCAGCGCCTCCCCCTGCTTAGGCCCGGGCGGGGGTGCGCCGTCGCCCGCACCCCAGACGCGGGTGCGCCCGCGGAGTGTGGCATGCCACGGGTCTGATGCATCGCGCTGGGGCCCTTGTATGCACCCCGCAATTTGCGCCGGGCCGTGGTGGTGGACGAAGCTCTCCCCGCCGTCTGCTAGCAAAGCCGCCGCGACGACGTATAGTTGCTCCGCCGTGAGGGGCGCCGTCGGCTCGTGTGTCGCGGCCGGCCGTCGGGGCCGCGTGTCGCGGCAGGGGACGTGGGGCAGCAGCTGCGCCGGCCACGCCGCCACTGGACCCAT
This sequence comes from Eutreptiella sp. 'Long Island Sound 2002', assembly GCA_964036045.1. Classification (NCBI taxonomy): domain Eukaryota; phylum Euglenozoa; class Euglenophyceae; order Eutreptiales; family Eutreptiaceae; genus Eutreptiella; species Eutreptiella sp. 'Long Island Sound 2002'. Next base: position 56,597,987 of record OZ038386.1, read on the forward strand.
GGTGACGGCCGCGACCGCGGACGCCAGCGCCGTGCGGTCCGTGGGTCTGTACTGCCGGAGTCCCGTGGTATCTCGGGTGAGGTGCCTGCAGGCTGCCATCCAGGCCACCGCTCCGCAGTTCGTGCAGTCTGGTTCGGTACCGCTCGCATCGTCGCCTCCCCACTGCTGTACCGCGGTGGCGGTGTCGAGCGGGGGGCCCCGCTGTAGCGCCTCCGGGCCCTGCCCCGGCGGGAGGGCGGGCGGGATTGGCTGTGGGTAGTTTTGCGCGCCCCGGCGCTCCGGGTGCGTGTGGTACGGGTCCTGCCGGCGGTGTTCCGGGGCTGCCCGTGGCTGGAAGAGGAGCTGGTGCAGGTACCAGTGGCCCTCCGCGGCGGACGGATTGCGGAGCGTTAGCCACTGTTCCACCACGCCTCCTGGGTGCGCGGCCTCGACGCGGCGCTGCAACCCCAGGCGGCCTAGGCGGTTGGACGTGCCCGCGGGCGGGATGTGTGCCTGCGGGTAGAGCACCCGCAGCGGCTCCAGCGCCAGGTCCAGCACTTCATCGTTGAGCTGCTTCGTGAGGGCCGACGCCCTGTGTAGGGCGTGGAGGACCCCGGGTGTGGGGGCCGTGAGCTGTTCGAGCACCGGTCCCGGCGGGTACCGCGTACCCGGGTTCGTCAGCCACTCCCTGGTGTGGCTCAGTACGGCCTTCCACACGTCCCTTGTAAAGGCGTGCCGGGGGGCCAATGAGGGGACCATCCGTAGGAGGCGGTGGCACGCCGGCGGCGACCGCATGGGCTGTGGGGCGGCCGCCGTGATCCACCTGCACGCCGTGCCGGGCACGATCGCCCCCCATTCCACGGTCCCCATGCCCTCGGCATGAATCAGCGCCTGGCCTTGGACCATGGGGAAATAGGGGCTCGAGCGCCCCTTCCCTTCCCTCCACCGTACCCAGGCAGCCCCCGCCTGCAGGCTGCGGAGCAGGGCCACGCCGGGGAGGGGCGGCTGCGGGAAGGCCCCCTTGACGGCCTGGGTGGCGTGGGCCAAGGTGCCCATTGGTAAGTACCACAACGGGAGGGTCCAGGGGCCCGGCAGTGGTTGCGCCACCCCTGCGTCCCATCGCCACTCGGAGTCTGGCGGGGCGGCCGGGACCGTGCCCGTCTGCAGGAAGTGGCGTGCATACTTGTCGGGGTGCCGTTGGAGGGTTGCCGCGAGGCTGAGCCCCTCCGCTGCTGGTGCCACCGGGAGGCCGCCCCGGGGCCTGCGCCAGGGGTATTCCTGGTCGGCCGGCCAGGTGTGGAGGTCCCGGGCGATGTCCTCCGCGGTCCCTGTGGGGGCGTCCTCTGGTGCCAGGTGCCACATGACGGCGAGCACCGCCCATGTGGAAAAGGGCCACGCCCGCGGGGGGGTGTACACCTGGATGGTCCACTGTGGGCACGCCCGCCGCACGCGGGACACGTGGAGCACCCCTCGGGCCATGTCCGCCGCCAGGACCAGCACCATTCCCGAGGGATCCACAATGATCCCCTCTGCGGGTCCACCGTGGCGGCCCCGGGTGTGCAGGGCCACCGCCGCCTGTCCCGCGTGGGTGACGCGGTCGACGGCCTCCTGGATGTTCACGCTGCCGCGCGCGGTCTCATCCAGGATCCAGCCCTGCGTCACCCCGTAGCGTAGGGCGGCGTGTGCGGCCGCGGGTTTCACCTCGGGCAACGCTCCGTCGTCGGCATCGGGCTGGGGGTGCTGTCTGGGGCACCAGCCTTCGCCGGTGCAATGGCCCCGTTTCCACGCGGGGCAAATCGCGGATACGCTGCCCGCCGGCGGCGCAGGTTCCGCGGGCGCGCCCCCCGCGGGGGGCTCCGGTAATGCCTCCAGGTCGGAGTCTGTGCCCGCGTCCTCTTGTGGGGGGTCTCCTTCGCCGTCTCTGAGTCCCAGCGCCCTGATGACCTCGTGTGCTTCGTCCAGCGTCGGAGATCGGGGGCGTGTCTTGCGTGGTGCCGCGGGTTCCGCCATTGCTATGTCGCTGTGTCTAAGAGCAGGGGGCGGGGTGCGGATGTCCCGTGGCTGGTGCGTTGGTGCGTTGGTGCGTTGCTCGCTGTGGGGGTGGCGGGAGGGCGCCCCCGGGGGGGGTGCCTTCCACCGTTGTGAGGGGTGCCTGGTGTCAGGCGCCGTCCCTTCCCCGGCCGCTCGTCCTCCGGAGCGTGCAGCCAGGGTTCCGCGACCCGCGTGTCCCGGGTGCGGTCGATGCGGGCATGTGGACCCAGCACCGGCCCCACAGCGTGCGCCCTTGCGGGCCGGCGTTGCTCGCTGTGGGGGTGGCGGAAGGGCGTCCCCGGGGGGGTGCCTTCCACCGTTGTGAGGGGCGCCTGGTGTCAGGCGCTGTCCCTCCCCCGGCCGCGCTCGTCCTCCGTAGCGTGCAGCCAGGGTTCCGCGACCCGTGTGTCCCGGGCGCGGTCGATGCGGGCGTGTGGACCCAGCACCGGTCCCACAGTGTGCGCCCTCGCGGGCTGACGCTGCTCGCTGTGGGGCTGGCGGAATGGCGTCCCCGGGGGGGGTGCTTTCCACCGTTGTGAGGGGCGCCTGGTGTCAGGCGCTGTCCCTTCCCTGGCCGCTCGTCCTCCGGAGCGCGCAGCCAGGGTTCCGCGACCCGCGTGTCCCGGGCGCGGTCGATGTGGGCGTGTGGACCCAGTACCGGTCCCACGGCGTGCGCCCTTGCGGGCCGGCGTTGTTCGCCGTGGGGGTGGCGGAAGGGCGTCCCCGGGGGGGGCTGCCTTCCACCGTTGTGAGGGGCGTCTGGTGTCAGGCACTGTCCCTTCCTCGGCCGCTCGTCCTCCGGAGCGTGCAGCCAGGTTCCGCGACCCGCGTGTCCCGGGCGCGGTCGATGCGGGCAGTGGACCCGGCACCGGCCCCACAGCGTGCGCCCTTGCGGGCCGACGCTGCTCGCTGTGGGGGTGGCGGAAGGGCGTCCCCGGGGGGGGTGCCTTCCACCGTTGTGAGGGGCGCCTGGCGTCAGGCGCTGTCCCTCCCCCGGCCGCTCGTCCTCCGGAGCGTGCGGCCAGGGTTCCGCGACCCGTGTGTCCCGGGTGCGGTCGGTGCGGGCGTGTGGACCCAGCACCGGCCCCACAGCGTGCGCCCTTGTGGGCTGGCGTTGCTCGCTGTGGGGCTGGCGGAAGGGCGTCCCCGGGGGGGTGCCTTCCACCGTTGTGAGGGGCGCCTGGTGTCAGGCGCTGCCCCTCCCCCGGCCGCTCGTCCTCCGGAGCGTGCAGCCAGGGCTCCGTGACCCGCGTGTCCCGGGTGCGGTCGATGCGGGCGTGTGGACCCAGCACCGGCCTCACAGCGTGCGCCCTTGCGGGCCGGCGTTGCTCGCTGTGGGGGTGGCGGGAGGGCGTCCCCGGGGGGGGTGCCTTCCACCGTTGTGAGGGGCGCCTGGTGTCAGGCGCTGTCCCTCCCCCGGCCGCTCGTCCTCCGGAGCGTGCAGCCAGGGTTCCGCGACCCGCGTGTCCCGGGCGCGGTCGGTGCGGGCGTGTGGACCCAGCACCGGCCCCACAGCGTGCGCCCTTGCGGGCCGGCGTTGCTCGCTGTGGGGGTGGTGGAGGGGCGCCCCCGGGGGGGGTGCCTGCCACCGTTGTGAGGGGCGCCTGGCGTCAGGCGCTGTCCCTCCCCCGGCCGCTCGTCCTTTGGAGCGCGCAGCCGGGGTTCTGCGACCCGTGTGTCCCGGGTGCGGTCGATGCGGGCGTGTGGACCCAGCACCGGCCCCGCAGCGTGCGCCCTTGCGGGCCGCCGTTGCTCGCTGTGGGGGTGGCGGAAGGGCGTCCCCGGGGGGGGTGCCTTCCACCGTTGTGAGGGGCGCCTGGTGTCAGGCGCTGCCCCTTCCCCGGCCGCTCGTCCTCCGGAGCGTGCAGCCAGGGTTCCGCGACCCGTGTGTCCCGGGTGCGGTCGGTGCGGGCGTGTGGACCCAGCACCGGCCCCACAGCGTGCGCCCTTGTGGGCTGGCGTTGCTCGCTGTGGGGCTGGCGGAAGGGCGTCCCCGGGGGGGTGCCTTCCACCGTTGTGAGGGGCGCCTGGTGTCAGGCGCTGTCCCTCTCCCGGCCGCTCGTCCCCTGGAGCGTGCAGCCAGGGCTCCGCGACCCGTGTGTCCCGGGCGCGGTTGATGTAGGCATGTGGACCCAGCACCAGCCCCACAGCGTGCGCCCTTGCGGGCCGGCGTTGCTCGCTGTGGGGGTGGCGGAAGGGCGTCCCCGGGGGGGTTGCCTTCCGCCGTTGTGAGGGGCGCCTGGTGTCAGGCGCTGTCCCTCCCCCGGCCGCTCGTCCTCCGGAGCGTGCAGCTAGGGTTCCGCGACCCGCGCGTCCCGGGTGCGGTCGATGCGGGCGTGTGGACCCAGCACCGGCCCCACAGCGTGCGCCCTTGCGGGCTGGCGTTGCTCGCTATGGGGGTGGCAGAAGGGCGTCCCCGGGGGGGGTGCCTTCCACCGTTGTGAGGGGCGCCTGGTGTCAGGCGCTGTCACTCCCCCGGCCGCCCGTCCTCCGGAGCGTGCAGCCAGGGTTCCGCGACCCGTGTGTCCCGGGTGCGGTCGATGTGGGCGTGTGGACCCAGCTCCGGCCCCACAGCGTGCGCCCTTGCGGGCCGGCGTTGCTCGCTGTGGGGGCGGCAGAAGGGCGTCCCCGGGGGGGGTGCCTTCTACCGTCGTGAGGGGCGCCTGGTGTCAGGCGCTGTCCCTCCCCCGGCTGCTCGTCCTCCGGAGCGCGCAGCCAGGGTTCCGCGACCCGTGTGTCCCGGGTGCGGTCGATGCGGGCGTGTGGACCCAGCACCAGCCCCACAGCGTGCGCCCTTGCGGGCCGGCGTTGCTCGCTGTGGGGGTGGCGGAAGGGCGTCCCCGGGGGGGGTGCCTTCCACCGTCGTGAGGGGCGCCTGGTGTCAGGCGCTGCCCCTCCCTCGGCCGCTCGTCCTCCGGAGCGTGCAGCCAGGGTTCCGCGACCCGTGTGTCCCGGGTGCGGTCGATGCGGGCGTGTGGACCCAGCACCGGCCCCACAGCGTGCGCCCTTGCGGGCCGGCGTTGCTCGCTGTGGGGGTGGCGGAAGGGCGTCCCCGGGGGGGGCTGCCTTCCACCGTTGTGAGGGGCGCCTGGTGTCAGGCGCTGTCCCTCCCCCGGCTGCTCGTCCTCCGGAGCGCGCAGCCAGGGTTCCGCGACCCGTGCGTCCCGGGTGCGGTCGATGCGGGCGTGTGGACCCAGCACCGGCCCCACAGCGTGCGCCCTTGCGGGCCGGCGTTGCTCGCTGTGGGGGTGGCGGAAGGGCGTCCCCGGGGGGGGTGCCTTCCACCGTTGTGAGGGGCGCCTGGTGTCAGGCGCTGCCCCTCCCCCGGCCGCTCGTCCTCCGGAGCGTGCAGCCAGGGTTCCGCGACCCGTGTGTCCCGGGTGCGGTCGATGCGGGCGTCTGGACCCAGCATCGGCCCCACAGCGTGCGCCCTTGCGGGCCGGCGTTGCTCGCTGTGGGGGTGGCGGAAGGGCGTCCCCGGGGGGGGCTGCCTTCCACCGTTGTGAGGGGCGCTTGGTGCCAGGCGCTGTCCCTCCCCCGGCCGCTCGTCTTCCGGAGCGTGCAGCCAGGGTTCCGCGACCCGTGTGTCCCGGGTGCGGTCGATGCGGGCGTGTGGACCCAGCACCGGCCCCACAGCGTGCGCCCTTGCGGGCCGGCGTTGCTCGCTGTGGGGGTGGCGGAAGGGCGTCCCCGGGGGGGGCTGCCTTCCACCGTTGTGAGGGGCGCCTGGTGCCAGGCGCTGTCCCTCCCCCGGCTGCCCGTCCTCCGGAGCGTGCAGCCAGGGTTCCGCGACCCGCGTGTCCCGGGTGCGGTCGGTGTGGGCGTGGGGGCCCGGCACCGGCCCCACAGCGTGCGCCCTTGCGGGCCGGCGTTGCTCGCTGTGGGGGTGGCGGAAAGGCGTCCCCGGGGGGGGTGCCTTCCACCATGGTGAGGGGCGCTTGGGGTCAGGCGCTGTCCCTCTCCCGTCTGCCCGCCCACTGCCGGGTGGGTTGCCGGGGTTCGTTGGGTGTGTGCGGTGTGTGTGGTGCCTGTGCCGTGCGTGTCGTGGTGTGTGGTGCTGCTCTTTCCTTGGTCCCCCGGTGCTCCCCTCTCCGGTGTCTCGGTGCGGTGTTGTGCTCGCCGTGTGCCCGCCGTGTCCCCTCCTCTGTGTGCGCCCCTTGCTCGTTCGCTGGCTTCCCCTTGTTCCTTTCGCGGCTTCGTTGCTCTTTACCCTTTCCTCTACCCCTCTCCCTAGCATGCACTTTTTCCCTGCCTCCGCTTTGTTGTGTGTCTCTGTCTTTTTTCTTGTCGGCCCGGGCTTCCTCTTTTGAACCTGCGTAGGGAGAGAAGGGTGCGTAAGCAAACGTGCGGCGGCGGCGGTTTTGTCGCGGCACGGCACCTCGAGCTGGCCGGTACGTCATGCGACATTCATGTGCGACCGGCTTGCGTGTAGGTTTATCGCCCCATTTGCTCCCGGCTTGTTTCCACCCCCCTTTGGTCGCTACCTGTTCTCGTCGCCCGTTCCGCGTGCGCGGCGTGACATTCAACATACCTGCCTCTTTCCCCACTACCTTGACGTGTTCTAGTCCTCCCGCCTTGTCGGGCGTTCGCTTATGTGTGACGACGGCACGACGCAATACTTGCCTAAGCGTCTAAGACAACCCTACTTTAACGCCCGGACGCCCGGACGACACGAGCATACGCTTCTCTTCGGGACCTGTGAGGATAGGACACGGGTGCGTGCACGTGTGTTTGTTGGGACCCGGCACTCGCCGGCGCTATGCCATTTGTGTGTTTGCTCTTCCTATCCCCCTCCGTGGCTACTTGTGTGTTCTAACCCACGCAACTCCGCGGTTGGCGACGTGGCACGACATGGTAACATACTTGCGTTCTTGGTGGCGGTGTGTGGCTTGTCTACTATTCGTTTGCATGCGGCGGCATACCTTTTGTTCCCTTTCGCTCCCCTTCGCCTCCTACATAAGCGGGCGTGTGGGTGGGCGGTGGGCACGTCTCGGTTACGTAGGCTATGTGAGCGACAGATCCGTGTCCTGAAGGAGAACGTCAGGATATGGTGCAAAACTGAACGCACCAGAGACTGGGTGAGACTACTCCCCGTCATATCCTTGATGATGAACTCCCAAGAGAGTTCAGCGACTGGCTACTCGCCCCATGAGCTATTCCTGGGGCGCCCGGCGTGGTTCCTACATGCCCCCTATCCAGAGGACACCCATTCTTCTGTGGGTGAATGGGTCCAAGAGCAACAAGCGAAGGTGGACAAGGCCAAGGCTATGCTCCAGAGAGTGAGGGAGCGTCAGTGGAACAAGAAGAACAAGCACCGTGTACCGGCCACCTACCAAGAGGGGGACTGGGTGCTGGTGCACCACAGTCGACTACCCGCCTGGCCACGCTCTACCAGCGATGACCCATACTTCGGGCCGTACAAGATCCTATCTGTGGATGGACACCGTATCACCGTGCGGTGTTCTCCCCGTCTAGGGGGGACCCTGGTGTGCGCTGCTCAACACCTGAAGCGCTACCATGATCCTGAAGACCTCTGTGGGGAGGAGTGGGAGCTGAACGACGAGGAAATCGCCGCTCTGGACCTACAAGGGGCTGCCAGCCCTATGGAAGTTGAAGGCGAACTCCCCGACATGAACGCCGAGGAGATGGCTAAGGAGGGCTTCTACCTGGTGAAGTTCGTCCTACGCCACCGCTATCGCCAGGGTTGGCGCTTCCTCACCCTCTGGGAAGGGTTTGGGTCCAAGAGGCCACCTGGGAGCCCTTCTCTGCATTTGTTCTACCGGAGGGACGCCTAAACTCAGTTCTGGTTGACTACTTGTCCCAGAACAACCTTGGTGAGTTGCTGAGGCTCGCTGAGACGCTTGCCTCCAAGACTAAAGCTAGGGACTGAACCTTACCCTTACCTGCCAAAGCGTATGTGTGAGTGCGCTATTCCTAAGGTCCTGAGAGCAAGCCGCAGAAGTGGTGTCCTAATTATACCCAAGTCTGCGCCCTTGCTAAACCTGGAGGGTTGGCTTATTGAAGCCACGGGGTACGCCCCGGGTCTCCCCTCCCCTATGCGCCCAATTTCTGTGCTGGCGCAAAACCTTGGGGGAATACCCAGCCTGCTAATCCAGGTATTGTTTTCCCTACCTATCTGTCTACTACAGGGAGGGGTGGCCAAAAGCTATGAAGGCATGAAAACGCCGTTTTGCTATGTGGCCAAAACACTGACCTAACCACTGCCACAGCCCACCAACCCTGCTAAAATTGCAGGAAACGGGTGGGACAGTGACACACGCACTACAGGTCCTACACACCCTACAGTGGCACCATCCTGGTGGGCGAGCACTGGGGCAACTGGCTCAAGCCCCCACTAAGGACTACCACTCCTACACGCACACTCTACTGGGCGTTGCGATGACAAAGGTGTCGTGGGTCCTAGCGACTCTCCTGTAAAATGACAAGAGAACACAGCGCTGCTAAGCAACTGTGGCCTAACAGGGGACGCCACAACGCGTTTCCCCTGCTAGGGCTTGGAGGGAAGGAGTGATCTCGCGTGCAAGGCGCAGATGTCGATGAAGTCGGACTCCCTGCTCTGCCACAGGCGGAGCGGAGTTACTTGTTTGTGTGACCTGCGCCCTTGTTTAGCAGGGCATAAAAAAAGGCTGCTGCACCAATCACCCTACCTGCCCACCTGTAAAACAAAGGCAAATGAAAGGGCGTTTGCGGCGGAGGAACCAAGCCACACTCCAGGTATTATACCCTTCTCAGTGTGACCTATAATACACTGTCCGCAAACACGCTGGGAGACCAGCTACCCTGGTCAAGCAAGCAAGCTTTAAGGGACTCCTCAGGTTCTCTTAAAGAACGTACCGAGGAGCCCCTGGGTAGCCTAAACAAGGTTTACCGTGCGCACTTCGCGTGGCCTACCCTTTAATGCGTGTGTGCATGCACGAGTATGCACGTGATCTTGGGCAAACCTGCCCATCTGCGCGTCAATCCCGAACTCCACCAGGGGGTGGCCCCGCCTGGGCGTACCTACCTTACCTACCGCTGGGAAGTGAAGCAAGGTGAGAGGAGAAAAGGGGCGCACGCGAAGAACGTTGCAATGCACTTGTGTGTATGTCTAATCACCCTGATCTGACCGCTAATCATCTGCAATCTTTCTAATCAATCCCTCTATCGCGTCCTATCGTTGTTAGCGCTGCTACAAGGCTCGTTCACGGAGACACGAGACGAGCAATGTGTATGCGGCATACGAGACGAGCATACCTGTAGTTTATACCTGATTCGTTGAAGTCTTTTCGATTGAATCTTGAATTCTTGAATTTTTGAGACTTCTATTAATGTGGGTGGAATCTGTATGTTCATTTATTAATGTGTGTCACGTCATTTTCAACACTGCGTGAGACATACGTTTATAATTCCATTATTTCTCCATTTTCCGGCGCTTCGCTAGGAGCCGCTCCTGCGCGCCGCCATTTTATGCGTATGAATTTCTGGATTTAAAAAATCCAGAGATGACTATAATTTCTATAAAAATGTGCTTCTGATGCACAATTGGATTCTGCCCAGGTGTGTCGTTTCAGAAAAACTCTACGCCGTCATTTGACGGATTTTGGTGTCGTCGCTTCGTTTTTGCGTGGATTCGTCCATATATCTCCCATTCCTGCCTCTGCAGATACCCACGCGCAGCCTCGCTGAGTAGGCCGTGTTCGGGCCGAAACGCAGGTGCCTGGAGAGACTGAGCAGAACCAAGACCCCACCAAGGGGCAAATTTAATTTTTCCGAGACTCCCTTCGCCCTAAGACAGGTCACAGGTCGCCAGCAGGTTTACGAGAACCCATGCGAGTGTGTATATTGTGTCTTGCGTTTGGGTTGTGTCGACGCTGCGTCTTGGAGGGAGGGATGCATATGCACATGTTTGACATGCCCCCATACTAACCCAACCAAGCCACAGGAGCCCCGGCAGCGCCATGAGCGCTGAGTTTTCTGTAGGATATGTTACATACAAAGCAGCAAAAGAGCGCCAGCCATGGTGAGCGCCCATTTTTCAGTGTTGGGGAAACTGTAGGTATTTTAAAGTAGATGTGGAAACCAAGGAAAGGCCAAGAAAAATTCCCTTTTTCCTAAGATGCGACAGTGGTGGCCACCACAGCACAAGGGGGGAGTAAGAAAAAGTGCTTTTCCTTTGCTTTGAGGCATACTCTAGTTGTATTAGAGATGCACTGAGCATCCATGCATTTTAATCTTAGTATTCGTCCGACCAAAACTGGTGATAACACATTTTGACCTATGGAACCAAACACCCAATCAGGATATGGAGTGGACCCCTTAATCCCCTTTCAATGTGAAGCTATTCATCTTTTCCTGAGTTGACTGAGCACTGACATACCTAAAGTAGAGCCTATGAATTTATCTATGTTTTTCCATGAATTCTTAGCTATCCTAGTGGTATGCACCCTAGGGGGCTGGACACCTCTTTTTGAGAGGTCCTGGGTTCAATTCCTGGTCAGCCTAGCTAAGTAGGAAGATCCCATGTGACATGGCAGTGACCTCATCGCCACATACCATGCCACCTCAGCACATATGGGACCCAAAACAAAGAGTGCACATCTCCTGAGATGGCACTATGGAGAGAGAGTGACCCTGAGGCAGTTTTCTAACTCTTTTCCAAAAACATTTCAGTTATCTTTGTGAATATGCATTCATTTGTGACCTGAGTTGCAGTTTCTGTGAATATCCAATCATCTTTCACCGTTTACACTGCAGCCCTTCATGCTTTGATCCTGAATCCTCTTCTCTTTGCATACTATTGGCTTGGGCTATCCTGGAGTGACTTGGAGTGACTGTATTTCATCAAAACAAAGCTTTTCATCTCCAAAAACAAGCAGCAGGAAACCCTACACCAACAGCAAGCAGCAGGAGAGGCAAAACACAGTGCTGAAAACACTATAAACTTTTCTCACCATCATGAATCTACGATTCCCACCTCGAAAGCGAACTAATCAATTGAAGAGGATAAATGTTCAATGAGAATCAAACCTAATGAATCCTTACATTCGCATGTTCGGGCGACGGCACCGCTGGCTGCAACACAGCCTAAACTAACCAATCACGATCTTTAAACAGCACCAATATGATTACGTGACAGAATTGACTTGATTGAAAGAATTGAATGACGCACCATCCGCACTGATCGCGGCTCGAAGACGAGGCGATCTGTCTGGCACTGTACTGTCCTCTGTCTGGCACTGTACTGTCTGAATCTGCAACTCAATCAGCGGAACTGTAGCGACCTTGATAGAAATCTATTTTTTTCAACTCCCCCCCAGACTCTACACTGAAAGTGGGGATGTCTACAGGGGCGCTACACCACAGAATTCGACAGACTACCCTGACCAGACATAACAGACTGTACAGACAGCTGACTGAGGACTGACATATCATCACGCTCTGCCTTCATATCAGCGCACATCTTGTCAAAGGATGAGGCGAAGACGGGCCGGCACTTGCAGTCAACCTGCCATGTGATGGGAGCGTAAAGAGAGCAAACTGTGTTACTTTTGGATGCGCCAGTGGTGAATCCTGAGTAGAGGGCCATGTCTGAGCCCTGTCCGCGAGTGGCATCAACCATCCTTCCGCGGACGAGGTTGGAAACATGGGCCTGCACACCAATTCTTTCGTAGGTTGTATTCCCAACCGCTGCCCAGTTGCGGAATACGCTACCTGCAAAGAAGTCTGGTACCACCAGCTGGCGGCTCGGAAACTAACTTGCTCCACTACCCTGCGAAACATGTTTTGTTTTTTTTTTGTGAAGCGAGAACACATGTGCAACCTGTACCATTCTTCATGTGTTCACTGGGGCTGCATCTTGTCCTTCTAGGTCTGCACTGAAAATAAACTGACGTCAGGCACCAGGCAACAGACAACAGATGTTAGGCAACAGGCAGACGTCAGGCAACAGGCAGACGTCAGGCAACAGGCAACAGACACAGACGTCAGACAACAGGCAGACGTCAGTCAACAGACAACAGACGTCAGACAACAAGCAGACGTCAGCCAACAGACAACAGACGTCAGTTCTGCCAGTTGTACGCCATGGTGCCACAGCCCAGTGTCATCGCCTCGCCCTGGGGCGCCCTCATGGGCTCTGGGCGTACAGACACCCTCCAGCCAGGTCGGGGGTCTGGACACTGGTGGCACACCAGGGGGGTGTCGCCGGGGCTGTTACCGCACTGGTGAACCTCGAGTCAGTTGAGTCATAGGACGTGCACTGATAACCCATCTGCTCTGAGGAAACTGTAGTACTGGGTCCGCTTCCAGTTCAGTCATACTGGCCCGCTGAATAGTGCTCATTTCCAAGGTGCCAGCTGACGTTGACTGGACACAGCTTACGCAGCACAATACCGCGTGCGGACAGTGACATGACTACAATGTTGTATGTCAGAGGATCAGGAAAAATCAAACCGAACCAGTCTGCAATTGTAATGCTGTGCTGAGCAGCAACAACTCTTCACAGGCATGACCTGGCCCCTCAGTCGCACTACATCTGCCTCACAAACATGTTGTCATGCATTCTTGACCACAAAGACCTGCGCAGGAAATTTACAGTCAGACGAGGGGCCCTGTACTGAGACAAGGCCGTGCTTGCGCAAAGAGGGGGACACTGCAGGGCCTACAAACCAATTCCGATACAGAACCAATTCTGAGAACGTCAGCTGACACTTTTGTTTGGCGATTCGCGGTCTGCCAGCTCCGGGCACTTCGGAGCTAGTCTGGGCGCCACGGTTAGTCCAGGATTGCTCCCAGGAGGGCGGGGTAGAGTCGGCGGACCTGAGAACAGACGGATGGTGGGAGGCATAGACAGGAGCATCCGGCACGAGAACTTTGCTGTCAAGTCCACCGACTTCTACCGAGATAGGGTTATACACTGCACGCATATGAGAAGCATCTGTCAAGTATATACCCCAGGGGGGGGTACGCACTTGTCAAAACACTTCAAAAGCGGGGCTAACACAGGCAAAGACTTCTGAAACACCGAGGAAGGTGATCGCATTGACAAACACTGCCACCGCTGCCAAACTGGTCTCACAGAAAAAAATGGTCCCTTACTCTACACCCTCGAGATGGTTGACAGCCCAATCAGTCCAAGGCAGGTAGGTAGGTATCTTCGGGAGCTCGGGATGCCTCTTTTGACATTGCAGGAAGAAGGTCTTACCAAGGGGACGTCCTGTCCCTCCCACTGCCCTATGTCAGGTGCCTCTTGAGCCGCTCCCGCATGTGCTTGGGAAGGCATTGTCGCGGCCACCCGGTCCATGTGTCCCAGGTGGGAGGGTGTCCCCACATGTGTCCATGGGTAGGGCCACATGCCCCCTCCTTTGGGCGGCAGCTCTGGGGCGCTGCTCAGCCGTGTGGAGTATCTCTCACCACAAGGGGTATTGCTCCCGCTTGTCTACGGTACGACCGCCTCACCCTTGTGGCTTGAGTTGCGGGGCCACTCTGCTTGGCAGGTGACCCCCTCCTGGACTGTGTACCGGCTCGCCTGTCACCGGTTGCTTCCATGGCTCCGGGTGACGTTTGCCATGGTCCCCGATGCAGCCTGGCCGGGCTCGGACCAGTGGCCTTTGAGTACCGCTCCTGCCACTGGCCCGGTGGGTCGGCTGGGTTGCCCCAGTGCGTCCGACCCATGGGGTATTGGTTCTTTCCTGTCCCTCGGCCGCCCTACGTGTGTGCAGTGTCCTGGGCCGCTGTGCTCCTGTTCACCGGTGTGCCCGCGCGGTTTGCTGTGGTGCGTCTGCGGTGTCCTGGGCCAGCTAGCTCCTGTTCACCGGTGTGCTCGCTCGGTGTGTTGTGTTGCATGTGCGGTGTCCTGGGCCACTGGGCTCCTGTTCACCGGTGTGCGTGCTGTGTGCGGTGCACGTGTGCCATGGGTGGTTGTGTCCCTCTTCCTCCCCCCCTAATTTTCGTTTTTTTTTGTTTTTTTTTTGTTTTTTTTTTGTTTTTTTTTTACTTGTTTTTTTTTTTTGGGGGGGGGGAAAAAAAAAAGAGAAAAACAGGGGCGCGCGTACACTGCAGGCACAGGCACGGGCAGCTGGTGCGGCGGTGCAATAGCGTTGTGTCCTCTAGCGTGTGTCGTCGGTGCTGTGGCGGCGGTCGCGCCCCAGGGGTGCGGCTCGCGCGTCCTGATGTACACGGGCTTGGTTCAGGGTGGGTTTGGTGAGGTGTCTCTTTGCTTCTGGAGCTGGCTGGTTAGGCGGCTGTGTGGGCTGTGGGTGTGGGCTGTGGTTACGGTGTTCCCTCGGCGAGCTTGGTTAGGAGTCAAGGGTTAGCGGTTTCGGGGTGTCGCTCGGGTTTGATTTGTGCTTGGGTTCTGGCTCGGTTAGGCGGTTGCGCGGGGCCGGACGTGTGGGTAGCGGCGTCCACGGGGTCGTGCGCCCGAGGCGAGTGCGGGATGGTGCGTGCGGGCCGGCCGGTGGCCGGTGGCCTCACTGGGAGTCCCACACGGAGGGGTTGACGGGCGTGCCGGGGGCGTACGCAGCGTGCAGGTTGGGCAGCAGCGGGCGCACGTGCAGGGCGTCGGCGTGCCCGATAAGGACCTCACTGAGGACCGAGGGGTTGGCGGCAAGCAGTATGCGATGCCCGGGAGGGGTGGCGGCGAGGAGCGGGAGGATGTCCGCGGCCCGCGACGTGGGGGCGAACACGACGTCGGCCGGGTGCGGCCCCGGAAGCGGTGCCGGGGGGAGCGGGACCACAGGACGGCGGTCTACTGTGAGGTGCCAAGTGGCGCGATGGTGGAGGAGCCGGACTAGGGCGATGCTGTGGCGCAGTGTGTGGGGCTGGGTGCTGGGCGGCGTGGGGACGTGCGGCGGGAGGGGGGGGGGGCGGGGCGGTGGCGTGGGAGGGGGCACGGCGGAGGAGTGACGCCAGCGACGTGTGTGTCGTGCTGAGGGTGGAGAGGAGCCCACGGTAGCGGGCCTGGGTTCGGCGCCTTTGGGCGTAGTGGTGCTCGTTGTCGTGTGTGTTGGCTTCCTTCGGCGTCCGGTTCATTTGGTGACTTCTGGGCGGGGCCTGGCGTGGCGCCCCGTGGTGGTGGTTTGCTGGGTAACGGGGTTAGATGGCGGCGCCGCTGGCCGGGGGGTCAGGCGCGTCGTGTTGTGTGGCGCGCAGGGCTCCTGGGGTGCTGTGGGTGTCGCCGGTGTTGGTGCGCCGACGCTTGTGGGCTGGTGAGGGGGTGTGTGCGTGCGGGGCTGGGCTTTGGGTGATGTCCCACAGGCGGATGCCGTCTCGCTGCGTTTCCTGGAGGGTCTCCCGCAGGCGCCTGAGGACATACGGGTGGTCCTGGGGCGCGGGGAGGTTGCGGGGGTGGACTCCCAGGGGGTGGAGCGCATCGGCAAGCATGGCTTCCCATGCGGCCTGCGGCATCCACCCCCCCGCCGGCCGGAGGCGGCAGCTCTCCACCGACCCCTTGCGGGGCCGATGGACCAGGCCCTCGAGGGAGGGCTCTCCCCGGGCCCACTTCCGCAGCTCCCAGAGCTGCGTGTGGGTCCAGCGCTGCCACCACTGTTCCTGGGCGGGCCTGCGGTCTTGGGCGGAGGAGTGGGCGTGGGTGGGTGTGACGGGGTCGTGGGGACCGGCGGCGGTGGCGGGCCTGGGGGATTCCTCGTAGTCCTGTTCCTTGGGGGTGCGTGGGGAGTGGGGCTGCACGCGGATGTGGACCCGCGGGTGTGCGCGTACGGTCTCCGCCTCGGGGTTGGGCGGGGATTCGCGGCGGCGGCGGTAGTGGGGCATGCGTTGCATGTGGGCTGTCATCGAGGGCCCGTAGGGGGGCGGGGACGCTGCTGGTGGACCCTGGCGTCGTTCTGTCTTGGTCGGGAGCGGTCTGTGGGCCTGGGGTGCGGGCTTTGAGAGGTGGCGGGACGAGGTGTGTCGCGCTTCGGCCGCGGCGCGCTCCGCCATGAAGGTGGTGGCGGTGGCGTCGATGACGGTGGGGGGGCGCCGCGCTGGGTGCTGCTGCCTTCGGGCCTGGGACGGCTGGGGCCGGATGTCGTAGAGGACGTCCTTGGGGGGCCGGGCTCGCGCTGCCGTCGTGGCGCCGGGTTCGGGCTTGGGTTTGGGCTTGGCTGCGGGTTGACCCTTGGGTTTGGGTGGCCGTTTGGCGGCGGTCTTGGGCTTCGGCTGGGTCGTGGGTGTGGGCTTCGTCGGGGCCTGGGCCTTGGCGGCGGCGGGGCTGCTCGCGGTGGGGGCGGGTTTGGAGGCCCGTTTGGGAGGTGTCCCCCGCGGCCTGGGGGGTGGAGTGCTGGATGAGGACGTGGTGGTGGTGGTGGATGAGGTGGTCGTGGTGGTGGAGGTTGTGGAGTCGGAGGCGGAGGAGAGGGCTGTGGGAGACGGCGGAGGGTCCTGGGCCTGGGGGGTGGGCGTATGATGCTGGGTCCTGTAAGTAGCGAGAACGAGGGTGCAGGTTCGGGCACCGAGAATGTGCGCGCGTTTTCCCTGGTGATTCGTGCGTGCTGGTGCTGGCGTGGCGGCGTTGTCTCGGCTGCGCGGGCACGTGGGTTACCCGGGGGTTGGCCATATCTGCTCCAGGACGTGCGGGTGTGTTTGCTGGAGGTAGTCGAGGGTCTGGAAGAAGCATCGCTGGATGCCGGGCATGTCCTCCTCTGTGAGGTGGGGGTAGTTTTGGGTGGGGGTGTGGGGGCCCGGCCGCAGCAGCGTCATGAGGCGGGCTGCCACCATGTAGGGCATAGTTGTAGGGTGGTGGGGCGTGGGGGGGTGGGTCCCCTGCGGTTTAGGGGGGCTTCCCTCTCCTGGGGGCGCAGCGTGACCACCCACACCCATCGGTCCGTGGGGATCCCCCAGGTCCGTTGGGTCCACTTGGCGAGGCAATACATCGCCCTACCAAGGCCCTGGTAGCCGCTGCGGATGGAGAGCAGCGTGTCCAGGGATTTGGGTTCCCACCTGCCCCAGATGTGGGGGTCGTCCGGGTCGTCCCCCCTGGCGTACGTGTCGGGGCCTGGGTTGTGTGGGGGGGGGGTGTAGTCGGCGGGGAGGAGGGAGTCGGTGCCGTGTACCACCCAGTGGTCTGTGGGTGCGTCGTAGGTGGTGGTGGAGAGGGTGTAGTGCAGATTGTACATGAGGGTCATGTACGTGGAGGGGGCTGGCTGCTGCTCGTCGGGGGTGGGGATGTCCCCCGGGACGTGGTGCCGGAAGTTGCTCAGGGAGGCCATCCGGGCTACCCATGTTTCCCGCTCCCACTCTTTGGTGCTGTCGGGGGTGGCGTCGGGTGGGGGGTGGGCCATGTCGGGCTCGTGGTAGCGGGTGCGGCCCTTGGTGTCCACCCGCCCCGGCACGGGGTGTCCGATCAGGTGTCGCCCCCAGTCGATGGGGGGCACCCAGATCCGGCTCCCCGTTGGGGGGCGGGCTCTCGCCGTCTGGGGTGGCGCGTGGGGGGCGCTCGTGTCGGGCGACTTGGAGGAAGGCGTCGAAGAGGAAGTCTCTGACGCCTTCCCCCAGGGTGGCCGCCTTGACCAGGGTGGCCGCCCGAATGGGGTAGCTGGTGCCGGAGGTGCGGAGGTACAGCACGACGTCCTGTTCCCCGAGTCCCCGGAGGTGCTGCCGTACCGCTGCGGGGTTGTGTAGGGCGTAGGGTTCGGCCGGTGCGGCGACTGGTGGTGCGGGTTGTGATGGGGGGGGTGGTGTGGGTTGGGGGGGGTGGTCGTCGTTGTCGCGCGTGGGGTCCGGTGATGGGGTCTCTTGTGGCGGTCGCGGGAGGGGGGATTCGCGCTGGCGTGTGTCGGCGGGGGTATCGACGTCAATTGGCTGGTGCTGGCTGCCGCGTGTTGTGTCCGTGGCCTGGTCTCGGGGGGGGGGCGGGGGGGGGTGGTGTGGGGGTAGACTGTTGGTGGTGGGGGGGGCGGGGGTGGGTGTTGTGCTGGCTGGGGGTCTGGGCGTCCCTGTGGGTCGTGTGGGTGTTGCGTGTGTGCGCCGTGCGGCCCTTGCGGTTCTTGACTGGTTGTGGTGCCGGGGTGTGGGTGGGAGGCGGCCGCATGAGCGTCCGGGTGGGGCTGTGGTCCGTATGTAATGGGTGGCTGCTGGTGAATGGTGCTCGCTGGTATGGGGTGTGGGTGGGGGGGCTGCTGGTGGTGGTGGGGTGGGGGGGGCGGGGGTGGGTGTTGTGCTGGCTCGGGGTCCGGGCGTCCCTGTGGGTCGTGTGGGTGTTGCGTGTGTGCGCCGTGTGGCCCTTGCGGTTCTTGACTGGTTGTGGTGCCGGGGTGCGGGTGGGAGGCGGCCGCATGAGCCCCCGGGTGGGGCTGTGGTCCGTATGTGATGGGTGGCTGCTGGTGGATGGTGCTCGCTGGTATGGGGTGTGGGTGGGGGGGCTGTTGGTGGTGGTGGGGCGCTCCTACTAGGCCCTGGTGTTGCTGGTGTGCGTGCGCGGCTCCTCGCGGGTCCATGGGGGTGTACCGTGGCTCGTATGTCGTGGGCCCGTGTAGCGGGGGCGGCGGGTGGTGCTGGACCGCGTGGTGGTGGTGTGGAGGGTGTGCCGGTTGTGTGTGGTACCCCGGCGTTGGTGGGTGTGGTGGCAGGGGCTGGTGGTGGTGGAATACGTGATGGTGTGGTGCGGTGATGTGCGCTATGTGGGGTGGGTGGTTCCCGGGGCCTGGTTGTGCTGGGGCGTGGTGGGGATGTAGCTGGTGGGGGTCGCTGTAGCTTGGGGGCATTAGGGGGTAGGGGTTGGGAGGGACGGGGGCGTGGTGGTGGTGTTGGTGGTGCCATGTCCCCTGGCTCTGTGCGTATGGTGGTCCTGGCATAGTGTGGACGTGTGTGGGCGGTGGTGGCTGACTGGGCTGCAGGGTTTGGGTGCTGCGGTACGGTGGTGGTGGTGGGCGCTTGCGGTGGCGGTGTTGTTGGTGTGCCCCGGGGGTCTGGGCGTGGGGTGGTGCGGTGTGGCTTGACCCGGGCCTTGGTCGGGGCGTCGCGCCCTGCTGGTGGGCGCGTTGGCGGGCCCCCTGACCTGTCTTGGTCTTCTTGGCCTGGTGGGTGTCAGGGGCGGTTGAACCCCCCTGCCCCTGTGGGGGCGGAGGGGAGCGGGCGTGCCAGCGGTGTGCCTCTTGGAGGCTCGTCTTGAGGCCTCTGACGTAGGTTTCCTGGTCCGTGAGGCTCATCTGCGTGGCGGTGGCCTCGTCAGGGGCGGCCAGGTGGGTGTCCCGAAAAGACGCCCAGCCCTCCGGGGGCGTCTGTTGTGCGGGGTGGGGGTGGTGTGCCGGGTAGAGGAGTGCGCTGAGTGGGTAAGGTGTTCCCTTCCGTCGGCCGAGTGCGTTTTTGAACCGGCGGCAAGTGATTCGGAGGTAGGCTGCTATCTCCTCTGGTGCCGTGTCGGCCCACGCTTCCGGCGTCAGGGCTGCTGCTTGGGGGGCCGGGAGTTGTGGGTCTCCCGGTGGTGGAGGTATAGGGCGAGAACGATGTGGCGGGCCGCCACGTTCAAGCCGCCTCCGCTGTGGCGTAGGGGTGGGCTGTGGGGGGGCAGGGTGTGCTGCCCGTGGCCACGGCTATGGTCCATGCGTGGTCCGCCGCGTCCGCCACGTAGTACCCTCCCAGGTGGTCCTGGAGGGTGTCGGTGAGGAACCCGAAGAAGCTGGGGTGGCTGGTGGGGTGGGGTGCGGCTGGGGCCGCGGGCCGCTCGCGGTGGCGGGGGTTGAGGTCCCCGCAGTGGGGGCAGCGGGTGAGGCGGTGCGCGGCTCCCAGGCAGACCCAGTGGTCTGGGTTGCAGGGCAGGGCTGTCTGTGGTAGCCGCCGGCGAACGCAGAGGGGACATGCGGTGGCTGGTGGTTGGTGGTACCTGTGGACGGACGGCGGCGTGGGGGGATGGGGGCTGGTCGCGCGCGCATGCTGGTGGGAGTGTGTGCGGTGCCTGTGGTGTCCGTGTGTGCTGTGCCAGTGCTCTGCTCGGTGGATGGTGTGTAGACGTGGTGGGGGTTCTGTGTTGGTATGTCACGGGGTAGGTTCTCATGGTTGGTAGAACAGGAGTTTGAGGAGGTGGGCTTGGTCTGTTGGGGGCAGGGTTGCCGCATGCTGCAGGTATTTGTGGGTGCGGTATGTGAGCTGCTCCGCCGTCTTGGCAACGGCCGTCCACTGCATGTGCGCCGCCGTGGCCTGGGGGTCCTCCGCGTGGGTGCGTAGCAAGGTGTAGACGGCAGTGGGGACGAGTCCCCTGCGGACTGCCTCGAGCACCTCCGTCTGCTTGAGGACGGTGGTGAGTTGCTGGGTCGCCGGGGACTGCGTCAGCCATCCGGCGTGCTGTGCGATGGTGTGGGTTGGGTTCCAGTCTGTGAGGGTGTCCAGTCCTCTGTACAGGGGGCACGCCTTGAAGTGGTGAAGCAGGTCACAACCCTACCCTGGCCTTTTACCCCTAAGGGAGCATTATTTGGCCCTATATATGGGATATATGTGGGATAGGGTATATCATATTCCATTTCCTTGTTAGGAACATAGGATGTGGGATAGATAAGGCAATCATGGATGTTTAGTAGTTATATCATTTAGTGGATGATAGGGTGGATTTCTCATATGTGCATATCAGGTATTTCATTGGCTATGTGTACCATATCTGTTTGCAGGATACTATTCAGTCAACACTATCGTTATGTCTTCGGTGCCAAGCAATGTTGCTGCCCATGCCACTGCGACCTCTGCTCCTGACCACCCGGTCTGGTTTCATGGTAGCAGAGGCGAAAATTTTTCGTCTCTGTTGGGCGTTTGGCATCGCGGAAAGCGATCGGTCCAAGACATCGTGGACCAAATACAAATTAAAATCTCTTCCCCGGGAGGGATAGCTGAGGGTGTCCAGGTCCCCACTCTCAAGACCTCCTCGGCCCTGACCCCATCGACCGGGCAGGGGCCGCAAAAACGGGCCAAGCCCCAAGTGGCTACGAATCCTAAGTTTCCGAAATCCCCGAATGTTCCCATCGGGGCCCCCCATCCTCGAAATCCAGCTGGTGTACCTGGGATGGTTGGGGGGGAAATAGACGGCCACCCTCAGGGAGCGATAAGAGGACCACAATCGCCTATTATGGGCTCGGGAACCGTTACTAGCGCCGAGAATCGGGCAGTAATCAACCAATCTACTGGGGTGATCGAGCGTACGAACGCTGCGCCCTCACGCGCTGCCGACTGGGGTACGATGGCTTCGCCAATGGGGCCTATCGTGGTCGACTCTGGCACTCCTCCGTCGCTAGGGGGGTTGCCAGAGCCTCAGGTCAGAAAAAACCTGTTTGCGGCAGGGCCCATCAGCCCCATTGTTGACCAACTGGACGCTGAAAAGCGTCGAGTCCTCGCGCTCACGCCTGATCCCCATGGCCATCTGGGTCCGGCTCGAGAGGCCGTGGCCCTGATCCAGCAAACCCTGTCAGGGACTAGGCAGAACCCCACTGTGGTGGAATCGTCGCCCACTCCAATGAGTGGATCGCGGCGGTTTCCCTCCCTGGTGGAGGAATCTCCTGCCTTGGGAGCGTATCCCAATCCCCCGAGCGGATCCAGGCTAAACCCTACGATCATCGAGGAATCCCCCACGCAAATCGAGGAGGATGAGTGTGACCAGTGGTTCCCCCTGGCGGTGGAGCAGTGGAACGACGATGAGGAGGAGGAGGTTGGAGTCTTGGAACGTCATGAACTCCATCATTCCCCTATTTCCGTTGCCTCGTCGCCTGCACCTCCTGAACCTATGTCAGGGACCAGGGATCGCCCCATGCTTGTCGAAGAATCCCCGGCCCCCCACTACATCACGGTGGAGGACTCTCCGGCCCCTCAGTTCATTGCTGTGGAAGAGTCCCCGGTGCCTATGAGCGGCGTCAAAAACCGCCCGTGTCTTGTCGTGGAATCTCCGGAGCCTACGGAGGACCGGGCCGGTACTACATCTCCAGTGCCTATGAGTGGCACGAAAGATCGTCCATCCCTAGTGGATGATTCTCCGGCAATGCCGAAGGTCAACAATCTGTGCTGGGGAAGAGGGAATCCGGTGGAGGGAGGTTCAGCAACCCTCCCAATAAATTTGGTCTCTCCCCCCACAAATACAACTCCTGCGGAGGACCCCCAACTGCCCGATTGGGGGGGGGATCCAGAGGTTGCAACGGGATCGGAGCCTGTTTTTGCTTCCGATCCGAGAACTCGATCACCTATGGTGGTTCATGAGTCACCACAGTATATTGTGGTGGACGATTCCCCGCCCCCACCGCCGCGACCGAATACTGTTGGTCATGTTCCCCCTCCGCCGTCACCCCGCCACCGCCGGGTGGCTTACATCGAGCACGTGCAAGGAATCCCGCACCTGGTTCGGCCATCTAGTGGTGGGGGCTCGGGGGGGGGACATCCCTCTAGTGGGGGGGCGCCAGCACCTGTTGCTGCGCGCCCCGCACCCCCGTTTCGCCCTGCGGGGGGGCCCTCTGGTCCCTCCGTGGCAGGGGGGGCTGCTGGGGGGGGCGGTGGTGGGTCATCTCCTCCTCGTGGAGGGGGGGGTCCATCCTTTCGACATTCTGGGGGCCCCACTCCTACACGGGGGGAGGACGACCTACAGCACACCTGTGGCTGTCCCCGGTGTGTGGTGCACTACGAAACGTGCATCCAATCTCTGATGGCACAGGTGAAGGACCTGCGAAATCAGAATCTGGAGTTGCAGCGATCCCATCAGGAACTTTCTCAGGCAGTAGCCTCTACCGTGGGCATCAGTCAGTCCTACGGGGACCGGATGACCCAAATCTTGTCTACATTGGCTAAATTTGACGCGGCGGTTCAGGGCTACCGCCGGGATTCTAAAGTGGTGGAGGCTAGCGTGGCAGATCATCTTAAGATGTCCAACGGCAACCCGGCTAAGTGCTTTAGCGCAGTGGAGTCGCTCGCTACACATTACGCCGCCGTTGCATCTAGGATCGATGCGTGGGACCACTGGTACTCCACGCCTGCGGAACCCGTTACGGTGGTCCTACCCCCGCCATCGGCGCCTCCGCCCGTTCCTGATCCTACACCGGCGGCGCCTACGGCGCCCATGGGCGCGCCATCCGGTTCATCCGGTGGTGGGTGTGTCCTTCCTTTCTCCGTCCACCCATCCCACGATTGCATCTACCATCCGAACGCTTGTCCGGATTCGGGGTGGCCGAGGGGGGGGGAAGAACACCACGAACACCCCCACCCCCAAGAACCTACATCGTGGAGGGGAATCGCCGAAAAGCAGAAGGAACGTGCTGTTCCCGAGTGGAGGGCGACGCCTAAGGGCGAAGAACACCCCACGGAGCCTACGGCCCCGTGGGCCAATGAAGAGGAGAACACCTCTTCGTTGGGGAACATTAATCCCCTCACGAAAAATGTTTTCACTTCCCCTGGGAAACCTTCGTACACGCCCTCTCATCCTACGGATACGTGTACAGTCTGTCCAGTGAAGGTTGCACCAAGTGCAAGTGGAGGTGCACCCCCAACCATGGCTCCCCCTGCTTACCACCCGTACCAAATGCCTATGGTGCAAAATAGTTACACCAAAGCGGTGGAGGATAGTGATATGCCTAAACCGCAATTTAATGGGCAGCTAGGGTGCTACGACGAGTGGGTGGAGAAGCTTCAACAATGGTTGGGGGGTTGTGATCCCATGTACCGAAAGGCCAACGAGGCAAAAATGATTTTGAGTACCTTGCCCCCATGGCTAAAGGCGATCATCAACGCCCGGGTTGCCGAGGCCACCCACCACACACGCACGGCCCCCACCCTCAAAGAGTTGTGGGACTTTTTGGAACAACGTTTCCACGAGTATGACCCCTCAAGGGCTGATGAATAGTGGCGAGCCCTCACCCCCAGGGTGGTTAAAGGGCAAGTGACCCTCATCGACCTTGAAGATTTCTATGCTCGTTGGCAACGTTTGTTGCCTCTGAGCAATGAGACTCGTCCCCACGTGATCCAGGAGCAGCTCCTAAGCAAGCTCACGTGGATCAAGGAGAAGGTCGTCAAGCAAGAGGCTAAGAATAGCCCAGACAGCTATGTGGTGGATTTTAGTGGCCTTGACCCTTCGCCGGGTCGCGCCCCATTCGAAAAAGAACTCAGGAAATATAGCGCTCAAGCTTGCACTACGGTTCCTGAGATTGTTTCCTATTCGGGGCCGGGGGTGATAGTTGACTGCAAAGACCCGGCTCTCCAGGAGTGGATTTTGAAACTCAACAACACACCTCACACACGCGGCTACACTATGAAAGTGGAGCAACGTAGGCCTCGTTTGAAGCCTGCGGAAATCTACGCCCTTGCCCATAAAAGCGTATCGGAGAGGGAAGCTCTCGAACGCCTCAATAAAGGAGACAAGACGACGGTGACGTACACTCATCGCCCTTCTCACAATAAAACCGCGGTGAATGCGGTTAATGCGGAGGCTACGGCGGACCCTGACACCTCCGAACCCGCTGACACCTCCGTCAACGCCGTGGGTCACTCTAAACCTCCGGCGAAGAAACCCGTCGACCCCGGGGCTAAACCGCCACCTACCTTTTGGGTTCCGTGTTCCAAACATTGGAAAACACGTAAACAAACGGACATGGACATGTCTTGGATTGATTGGGGTGCCACCAATACCACCCTTTGGACGTGTAAGCCTAATTCTCCGTGCAATGACACTCATTGGAACATTGCGGGTAAGTCTAAAGGTGGTAAGCCTAAGGGTGGCGATAAGGGTGGCGGTGGTGATGAGGGTGGTGGTGGTTATAAGGGTGGCGGCGGCAAGGGCGATAAAGGAGGCAAGGGAGCGCCGAACGGGCGCGGACGTTGGTAGGAGTGCCCAGAGGCGCCCCTTTCGAAAGAAGAAAACCTCGGGCACCCCTGTGACACTACCGTGGCTCTCGTTCCATCGAGAGTCATGAAGGGGCATATAGTGACTAGTGAGATTCAAACCGAACTTTCCGTTCAGGTTGTTTTGCCCAATGGAGAACGCAAGGCCCTCCGTGTTTTGGTGGATTTTGGGTGCCAAGCGGTCGCTTTGGCCAACCCCAATGTTTTTGGAGACCAACTCTCCGAAAAATATGAATCCCCCCAACGGAGGCGCCTACTCCAAGCCGATAATGAGACGCCTTTGCCGGGGGGGGACGAGCAAATAGACGTCAAAATTCAATTTACGGGGGTTGTGGATGGTAGTGTTTCACTTCCTCGTGTTGCCCAGTATGGCGTGTCCCCGTACCTTGTCCCGAATTTACCTTGGGATATGGTTTTGGGGCACCCATGGGGTTACGAACATTGTGTGAGCCATTTTGCCCGTTTCAATTGTTTGTACTCTCACCATCCAGTGCACCCCCGTTTTTGGATTGAGGACTTCCGTGAGGCTCCACGAACCGGCAAACCATTTTTGGTGAAACCCATTCATGGTAAGGTGTCACGTCAGTCCGTGTGGGGCCTAACCGCTCCAGTCATTGGGGCGGTCACTCCTACGCACCCTGCCCCGGCCATTGTGGTTACGCCCCCTGGTGGCGAACCGCCTAACCGTGTTGAGGCCGAGAAACACATATCCTATGCCTTGACCGCTTCCTCCGTGGCCCCCGTACAGGACCGGGCTTGTGCTTTGGAGCTCGTTGAATTTGCTCCCGAAGCCCTTGCCCGTGATGTTCTACCTACGCGGCGTGATGGGTCCATGTGGACCCAGTCTGACTATGGCCTCACGCCATATTGGGCCGCACGTGTCAAAAAACAATTTGGCAAAAACCCCGACGTGGACGCCTTCAATAGGGTCCCGGGTATGGCCCAGGCTACCCGTTGGGTTTCGCCGTATGAAGATTTCTTTTCCACTCCCGCGGACCCCTCCAAATTTTATTGGATGTGCCCTCCCTATCATCGGTTTTCCGATTGTGTTCGGAAAATTCGGCAAGAAAAACTACGAGCCATCGTCGTAGGGCCGAAGTGGACACATAGGGAGTGGTGGAAACCCCTTATGGAAATTACTTTGCAAGGGTACCACCTTCCTGGGCCAGAGACTAAAGCCTGTCTCTATCAGAATGACCACCTCACGCCCCTTCCTCAACGGGGTTGGTCCACGGTGGCGCTATTCGTGGACGGTGGTATTGCGGAGGAAAATTTGGCGGCCACTAAATGTCATGTGGCCTCCGTTTTGGCACCGGCCGTCTCTAACCCCAACACGGATGGCGAGCCGGGCATGACCTCGGAGGAAGAGTCAGAGGATGAAAGGGTGCCTAACCATTTGGCTTCGGTGCGCACCCTCACGTATCAGGCGACCCATAAAAAACTCCTCGCACCCGTTACTCTTGATCCTACCCCCGAAGATTTGGAGGCACAAGAATGCGTGCGTTCACGCATTGCGAAAGTTGAACGAGAGTTATTGGGTGGGAGGGCCACTACCGTTAAGCGTTACCGAAAACGTAAAGACGCCACACGATTGTTGGCAGCTTCTCGTGTGGGTGGCGTTGTCACCACCCAAGAGCCTATTGTGTCTCCGGAGGTGGAGCTCCTGAGGAAACGCATCCTCGCGGACTATGAGCGGGATGTTTTTGGTGGGGAGGTTCGTCTCCGTCCGGACCAGGAACACCCTAAGGTCCGTGGTACGGAGCGGTTGGGGTTTGCTAAACTTGACCTATACCCGAACGCCAAACCCAAGTCTGTGAAGCCTATACGGTTGGTGGGGGAGCGTGCTGCGGCGGAGCAAGAAATAGTGGAGGACTTTTTGGCTCGTGGCTGGATTGAGCCGTGCCCTGCCTCCGAATGGGCGTCCAACGGTTTCGTTGTGCCCAAGAAAGAGAAAGGAAAATGGCGCCTCGTGGTGGACTACCGCCAACTTAATGAGGCTACCTTGCCCGACGCACACCCCCTCCCCCTCATAGAAAACATGTTGGAAAATCAATCCAAACACAAGATTTTCACTATTGTGGACTTGAGTAAAGGGTTTCATCAAATTCCCCTTCACCCTGAATCCCGGGCTAAGACCGCCATGAATTTGGCGGGTAAGCGATACCAATGGCGTGTTATGCCTATGGGTATCAAGAATGGGCCCGCTATTTTTCAACGGGTCATGGACCATGTTTTGCAGGGTTTGGATTGTGCGGACGTATATATTGATGATATCATTATTGGTTCCTCCGGTGCGACGGGGGAGCTGCTATTGGCTAACCACGACCGCGACGTGCGTGCCGTGTTGGATAGGCTACGAAAAGAGGAGTTGGTTGCTTCGGTTAGCAAAACCGATTTCTTTGTTCGTTCGGTTGAGTTTTGTGGCCATGTGTTGGAAAATGGCACACGTCGGCCGGCGCCAGGGAAAATGTTTGCGCTTGAGCGTTGAGACAAACCGGATAATGTTCGGGAGCTCCGGGGGTTCTTGGGGCTCGCCAACTATTATTCGGGCTATGTCCAAAACTACGCCTCCATAGCTACCCCTTTGATTAATATGTTGAAGGATTTGCCTAAGCATAAGAATGGCAAAAAGATAGGCCTAACATGGAATGCTTCGGCTAACGAGGCCTTTTTGAAGCTCAAGCGTGCTATTACGGATATTGTTCCCCTCCAACTAGCCGATTGGGAGAAGGACTTTGTCCTCACCCCGGACGCTAGTAATTGGGCGGTGGGGGCGGCCCTACAGCAGGAAGGTCCCGATGGTGCCCTACGCCCCCTTGCCTTTTTCGCCCGCAAATTGTCAGGCAGCCAATTGAATTGGAGCCCTCGGGAGAAAGAATGCTACGCCATAGTGGCGGCGCTTTTAAAATGGCATGGTTGGGTGGGGAACAAGCGCGTGGAGGTCCGTACGGACCACCGTAGCCTTGAAAATTGGGCTACGGAGGACCTCAAAACCGTGGGGGGTCCCTCTCCACGCCAAGCACGTTGGCATGAATTGTTCTCTAAATTCGACCTCCATGTGGTTTACACTCCGGGGCCAGTGAACCCCGTGGGTGATTTCTTGTCCCGTTGGGCTTACCCTGCTAACCCGGCGTTGGGTGATGTGTCCATACATGAGACGGCCCAAGCGGCCGGGGATGTGCGGGACATGATGGCGGCCGAGAAGGAGGAACTTCTCGCCCGCCCCCTTGTATTTAGGGCGGTTGTGGCGCCCGTTGTTACTAGGTCTAAAGCGGTGCCTCGGGCTCAAGGGGCACCCGCGTGTGATCCACCCCCTCTGGCTTCGCCTCCAGTGGGGGGGGGGACGAAGCAAAAGAGAAAGCTTCGGAGACTGGAGCGAATTGTCAAGATAAAAAAATCTTGGAAGTCCCACAAGAAAGCAACTCCTATACATGGGGAGGATGCTCCCAATGTTTTTGAGATAAATTGGGCTAAACACTACCCAAATTGTCAACGCTACAAACAAATGTGGCAAGATGCCTTGAATGGGAGCTTCCAAGATGGAGTGAGGTTGGTGGATAACAAGCTCGTCCGTAATGGACGGTGGTGTGTTCCTACGCCGCTAGTGCATCGTTTGGTAGCCGAATACCATGATGCATTTCACTTAACTACCTCCAGTGTGGAAAAACACTGGAAGGAAATTAACCATGGCGTGGAAGGTGAGGGGTTGTACAAAGCAGTGGAACTGCGATGTCAAACGTGTCCCTCATGTGCCATTCACACGCATGACACCAAGCGCAAGCAAGGGTACATGACCCCTATGCCTATACCTATGGAGCCCATGGACTCCATAGCGCTTGATGTGTTTCACTACCCTTCCACCTCCCACGATGGAGAGGTGTATGACCGAATGCTCCTATGTGTATGCCGGCTTTCCGGCTACCTCATCGCGATCCCTATTCCTAAACCCCGTCATGAAGACAAGGATGAAGGGCTAACGGGGAGAAGAGCGGCCCATTTGGTAATGGAGCGCTGGGTGGATAGGTTCGGAGCCCCTCGTGAAATATGCTCCGACCGTGGGCCACAATTTGTGAGCCAATATTTCCAAACCCTTTGTTCTAAGATTGGTGCCCGCTCGACTATGTGTCTCGCGGGTAGGCACCAAGGTAATGGCAAGGCCGAAAATACTGGCAAGCAGCTAAGGCGTGCCGTTGCTAAAGCCATTACCTTGAAGAAAAAGAAAACAAATTGGGTAGAGGTTTTGCCCGCCGTTGTACGAGCGTGGCATGAGACTACAGGTCCTTCAGGTTATACACCTAACGAGATTGTGTTTGGTAAACACAACCGTACTAAGGGGCCCCCTCTTGCTGAGCCTAAGGGGGTGGCCCAAGACGCCGCTCACTATTTCCAACGGCGTGAGGAGCTTATTGCTCTTGCACGGAGGGCTATGATTCAAGTGCAAGAGACAATGGCTCGTAAGTATAATAAGAGTAGGAGGATGTCCCCCAATTTCTCAAAAGGGGACCGCGTATGGGTCCGTCGCCAACGCAAAAATCTTGGCGATAAGACTTGTCCCTATTGGGATGGGCCCTATGAGGTTGTGGCCAAAAAGGCGCACGACCTCTATGTTATTCAAGTGGACCAACGGAGGTTAGTTGACGTCCACGTTGATTGTTTAATGAAAACGGTCAACTCCCCTCGCTCCCCCGTGCCTCTAAATTACACAGAGGAGGTTGCTAGAGTGCCCTCCCAGTTTGAGGAGGACACCTATAATGTCAAGAAAATATTAACTCACCGTACTTACCGCAAGAGACTTCTCTTCAAGGTGCGGTGGGAGGGTTATACCAAAGATTGGGATACCGAGGAACCCGTTGAAACCTTCTTACCATCCTACAACAAAGTTTGGAGAGATTACTTGCAGAAACAGAATCTCACCCAAACCGTTGACATCCTTGCCCACCTTGGTGGACCGCTCTCATGAGCGTGCCACGAAAAGAAAACCCTAACCAATATGGATATATTATTGTTTGGGGAAGGGAGGAGAGAGCGAGAAGCGGTGGGAGACAGGACAGAAGATGGGCATGCACGGCGCGCTCCTCGGTTACAAAAATCCCCACCGGAGCAGGGCGGTGGGTACCGCAGGTTTACCCCACCGTCTACCTCTCTCACCGCTAAAGGCTTCAGAGTCCTTGGGGTGGGGTGGCGTGGCATATAGCCTGGGGCGGAAGTGGGACGTGTTCTTTCGGGGGTCTTAATGCCATTCAAACCCCTATCCTTGGGTCTTACTGGAGCACTCCTACCACCACCAGGACTACTGCCGTCAGTCCTGCCCACGATGACGCCCCCTGTCAAGGGTGCTAACAACGTGGCAAGCACTTCCCGAAGACTCTACCGGGTTGTGCGCATGGTGGTGTTTGCAAGGTTTCGGAGTGCCGCCCCGTACCGAAACCACGACCCCACGACCGTCCCTGACCCGTGACCCAAGCCAACGAGCTAAATCATTTGCTCAAAATGGCGAAGGCTTGAAAACTTCGTTGGGTTGGCGGGTACAACCCATTTTCCCTTTTTGTGTTGGGCGTGATGGTTTTCCACCGATTTGCCCTTGTCCACACGAGGGTAGGTATACAAGGTACGAAGTACTCGTGTGGCTCACATTACGTGGAAAAATTTTCGTGGCGTGCAAAATTGCCACTACATACGCCGAGGACTTAAGCCTAGAGGGAGGGGTCGTCCTCTACAATACAAGTATTCTAATATGAATTGCAATGGGTGCCTTTGCCCCGTCACCCTATGAGTGGGTGGGGTCTTCAAAGGCAAAGAGTGGCGTTGCGGATTTGGGCCGTCTCCGCCGCCTGGGTATTTGTCCCCGGTCGCTATGCGTGCCCGGGTTGGGAGTGGGTACCCTCCATTGCCATTGCATGGGGCCGCATGCTGGCTGGGTGTGCTCTTCATGTCCTTGATGAATTTCGCGGGGGAATTCCTGCCTGCAGCGAGAGGGAACGAACAATATGATGAAAAGGGCGAGTGTGCACACGCATATGTTTATGAGAGAATATGTATATTAATGTTTTCTCTAGAGTTCCCCACGAGTGGACTTGGATTTCCACAACACCCGAGGGGTCCTCCATCCCAACACCCAACCAAATGGGTTGGGATATGGGCGTGGCATTTTTCTTTATAGAGACCCGTGCGTGGACTTGGATTTCCACAACACACACGAGTCTCTCTGTCCGAGACACACCAAAACCGGGTGTACCCGTGGCCAATGGTAGCGTGTGTGTGCGCATGCCATTAATTTAGTTACGGGATTATATGGTTGCCTATTACGTTGGTTATCACCCGCCCCCCGAACAAGCAAGACCTAGGTTGACACCTACCTTTGGGGTTTTGTAGCCGTGTACACCGGCCCAAGTTTACACACGGAGGTGTAAACATGAATCCGTCATACACGGTGTAGAGGGGTTGGGGGAGTAAAACTCCTTCGGGGCGTGTCATCGTGCCCCCGGGGAGCAGGGTGGGCTGATACACCAGCGGGACCGTACGGGCGACCTCCCCAATTTGCAACCTGGAGGTGACCCCCTGCGCTACGTCCCGCCGGTGGCACACCCACCGACAAAGGTAACACGCAAGCTAACCTAAGTGTTTATACGCACGCCCCCAAGACACACACGAACACCAAGCAACAAGGTGGCGTATCTATACACGTGTTCTATTGTCGATATGCTTACTGTTTGTTGTGTGTACGTGAGTAGTTTGTGGAAGCTCTTGCACGTGCCGTATGTGTGGAGTGCCACCATCACGTGCCCCAAGGCCGCCACCGCGAGACCCACACTCTGTGATGCCCTCCGGGCGAGTGTGTGCCCCCGGGCCCTGCCAATGGGTGTGCGCGCACAAGTGTGTCTTGTGTTTGTCGGTGTGCATCGCTCTATTATGTGTATATATTATATATATACGTAGTATGGCTCCTAGGTGAGGGGTTAGCAGTGAGGTCAGGGTATTATTACATGGTTATGAGGTTTGTCTATTTAAGTGTGTCTACTCACACCCTCATCCCATCTCCGTACCTCCTCCTTTACCCTCTATGTGGTGCATCACGTGTGACACACATGCTAAGTTAGACATCCACACGGACACGACCCTTGGCTGAGCCGTGCCCGTATCGTACAGTCACAACCGTGACTGGTTCATTCATCCTGGTCCGTTCCACACGATCATCTTTCTTTGGTGTCTGGTCTGTTTGACAAGTGGGCCTTTGGCTAGGCCTTGTCTCGGTCTTTTGCAAGCAAGTAATCAAGCAAGTTTACATCTTACAAGCAAGAGCTCACTCATTACTACAAGCGTTACGGGCAAGCACATCAAGAACATCAAGCACATCAAGCCCTCATAAACGATCTAAAGCACGTGGGTGCAAGGTGTGGGCATCGTACCCGTGTTTTGGTTTGTGCCTAAATGATCGTCGATCATTTACCCTGAGGCCATCGTGACCTCTTTCCTCTACTTAGTGAGCTACCGCGGGCACTGTGGGGCCATCGTGGCCGTGTTTATTAGTGAGCCTAAGCATGCACAAGACAGAGGCGGGCACAAGACAGTAATGCATCGCAAGGCAACAATAAGAGACAATCACAGTGTTCACTGTTCCAGGTTGTGAAAAAAGGGCTGTGGTGGCTGTAAGGACTGTTACCACGGTTGCCCCGCGTTGCACTGCAGGACAGGACCGTTAGCCCCCCGTGGTAACAGTCCCATGGCCGAGGGCCATCAGATTTTGTTGTGTACCTTGTGATCCTTTCCCTGGCCTCTATCTCTACTATCCCTCGTGCTCCCTTGTGCAGGCACAGTCCTACGTTGCTGTTTGACACTCCCGTCAATTCTCCTGGCAGTTTTTTCAAAAAGTGAAATTTTTGCACTTTCGCGTCGCACCGCTTCGCATGTAGCATTACCTTCAGTTTTGTTTAAAAGTGTGATTTCACTTTGCCTTTAAATTTAATTCTTTGAAAAACTACCTGCCCTTACCTGCTGGACCCCACATGCCTCATGCGACACGCAGGGACCAGACTCTACGCGCAACAGCTCGCGATTTCGCCTACTACTCATTGCGGGACCTGCGGGATCCCGTCCGTCAATTTCTGTATATCGGCGGTGGTTCGATTCCCACCGATCGAGGCTACTTCAGCGGTCGTGCGGCCGGCTCCGAGATTGCCTACGTAGGTTCGATTCCCTATGGGAGGGAATCTGTCTCCTGTGATTTCCTGCTGTTTGTGACTGCTACGTTCCTCTTGGGCATGTACTTCCTGCCCGTGGCAGTCGTTTTAAGTGGGGGGGTGAAGCAGGTCACAACCCTACCCTGGCATTTTACCCCTAAGGGAGCATTATTTGGCCCTATATATGGGATATATGTGGGATAGGGAATATCATATTCCATTTCCTTGTTAGGAACATAGGATGTGGGATAGATAAGGCAATCATGGATGTTTAGTAGTTATATCATTTAGTGGATGATAGGGTGGATTTCTCATATGTGCATATCAGGTATTTCGTTGGCTATGTGTACCATATCTGTTTGCAGGATACTATTCAGTCAACACTATCGTTATGTCTTCGGTGCCAAGCAATGTTGCTGCCCATGCCACTGCGACCTCTGCTCCTGACCACCCGGTCTGGTTTCACCATGTTTCTTCTTCCGCGTGGCTGCAGATGCATTTGGTGTGTCCTGCGGGGCCGTGGATCGAGCGGCGCGTATACCATCGGTGGTATCGGGTGAGGAGGGGAAGTTGTTCGAGGGCGAGGTGGAGTCGGGGCTTTTGTAGGTGTGCTGGGAAGCTATCCGGGCGCAGGGCGGAGTAGTAGAGGGGGGTGTGGACGGAGTCTTCGAGGCGTCGGAGGAGTTCGGTGTTCGCTGGGTGGCCCAGTGTGGTGGCCAGTTGCTGGATGGGTGTGGGGTAGTGGTACTGCTTGTCTCGATCCGTGTACGGCGTGTCCTCGGGCATCCATTGGGGGGGCTGTGTGGCCGGGGGTATCGGGGGCAGGTGCTGCAGGTGGCTGTGGTGTGGGGTGTCCAGTCGCACGCGTTTGAGCCCTGGGGTGTGGTTGGTGTTCTGGTGTTTGGCCTGCGTGTCTGCGCGTCCATTGCCGTATGCGTAGCGGTGTGACTCCTGCTTGATGATGTGTAGGGCATCCTGGGGGTGCATGCTCTTGAAGCCCATCCATAGTCCCAACGCTTGTGTGGTGAGGCCGGATTCGAGTGCTTTGTGGAGGGGCAGGTCCGCAAGGCGCCTGGTGAGGTGGATGTCGACCGTGGCGTCCACGACTACCCAGATGTTGCGGGGCCTGATCGTCGTGGGTGGCGGTGTGGCGGTGACGGCGTCTGCCATGGTGCGCAGTTCGCCGTGGGAGGACGCCCCAAAGATGGTGGCCCCGGTGTGGTGTTCCACGTGGAGGCCGTCCGCGTGCCGGGTGATGCGCACGGAGGCGCAACTGACCGTGGGGGTGTGTTGCTGGGTGCCGGATGCGTCAGTGAAGTAGATGATGTCGGTGTCGCTGGGTATGGGTAAGCGGGCGATTGCTGTGGGGTGATAGACGTAGATGGGGTTCCCCTGGGCGGTTCTGGCGGTGATTTGCGTGGGTTGCAGTAGTGGCGCTGCATAGACGCCTATCGCCTTGGTGATGATGGCCTGGGCTCGTGGGGTGAGGCGGAGGAGGCCCCTGTCTGGGCGTCCCTGGGTGATATACGCGTACATCAGGTGGAAGAGGTATCCCTTGTTGGGCCGGAACTTCTGGCACGTGATGGTCTGTCGCCGCTCCTTGTCGTCTTTGTCGCCGCGGAGGGTGGGGCATTTGTGCTGTAGGGGGCGCATGGGTGCCTCCTGAGGTCCTGCGCGGTGTGGGTCGCAGCGGTCGTACTCCATGGCTACGCTGTCCGGGTCTGCCCGCTCGTTGGTGAACGTCCATGTCGCCGTGGGTGTTCGGGTCCAGGCTACCTGCGCCGGGTGGTCTGGGGGTACCGTGTGAAACTAGGAAGAGAGCCATGCCTGCTGGTCGGCGGTGGCGGCGGCGGTGGGGGTGCGGTAGTGGGTGCAGATGAGGTGCAGCAGGGGCCACGGAGTGTCGAGGGCTGCCGGGCCGCAGTGCCAGCACGTGCGTGGTATGCCCTGGTCACTGTGTCTGACTGGTGGTACATCGGTCTCCGGTGCATTGTGTTTGGGGATGGACCAGGGGGCATGGTGTCGCTGGGCAGTGCGGGTAGCATGTTTGTGGCCGTTTAGTGCTAGTAGCAGGATGGTGGGTGGTGTCCAGCCTTCGGCTGACGGGGTGGGCTCCCCCTGCGTCGTGCCGCCGTCGTTGGGGGTCTCGTGCTCGCTCGGGCGGGGCCGGGGGTGCTGGCGCTGGAAGGCTGTGTACGCCGTGTCGATGTCCTTGGGCCCCGGCATGTCGCGCCCTGCCTTCGTAGCACATGCGCGGAGGTACGCTTGGAAGACGTGGCGTGCTGGCCATTGTGGGTCGGAAAGGAACGGGGCGTGGTGGGCGTCGCATTGGGCCATGATCTTCATCTGTGTTGGGGTGATATACACTATGGTGATGGTGGCCCCTACGAGGCGCAGGGTGTCCACCTCGCCTGCCGGGCGTCGGTGGATGTCGGTGTGTGTGGCCACGAGTGGCCCCTGTGGATCGCAGTGGTGGTTTGTCAGGATGGCGTGTGTGTGGTGCGGTAGGAGGAGTTGTAGCTGGGCCCAGATGCCAGTGCCCACGGAGGTGGAGACGCCGTGTTGTGCCAGTATCCACCGGGGGCAGGTGTTGCGGGCCATTTGCGCTTCTTTTATGTGTATGGCTGCCGCCTCGCGAACTTCTGGTTGGTGGTTGTGTGTTACCCTGTGTAGGAGGTGTGCTGCGTGTTTGGCATAGGCCATGTCGACCAGGGCGCCTGTATTGTCTCCGTAGTAGCGCCAGTGGGCCATCATGGCCTTCTTGGGGAAAGACGTGGGCCAGCCTCCGTGTTGCGCCCATGCCTTCGTCACTTGCTGTCGAGCGTGGCGTAGTGCGTCTTGGGGGCGCGGGAGGTGCAGGGCTTGGTACCCGATGGCCGCGTTGAGCACTGCTTCCATGAAGTACGCCAGGCCCTGCGTAGACAGGAGGTCCCCCCTGGCAATTTGGGGTAGCCGGGCGAGGCGCTCTTCTAGCTTGCTTGGGAGTGTGATGCGGTGGTGCCGCGTGGCCTGTGTGACTCCCAGGTGGACTGTGGTGTCTTCCAGGTGTAGGTGTTCGCCTTTCCGGATGTGGGGGGTGGGGGTTTTGGCGTCGGCCAGCCCGACCGATTCGCGGGGGTGCACTAGGAGCTGGTAGGCGTCCAGGTAGGTTGTGGTGAGTTGGAGAATGGCGGACGCTTGTCCGGTGGTCGTTGGTAGCTCTGCGTTCTCAGGGTCGCGGTGGGGGGTGGCCGTAGTTAGGCGGGTGTCGTCCGCGAAGTTGATGAGGGGGGACCGTAGCGGGTATGGGGCGTACCCCGGGTATACCCGTGATAGCTCGAATGCCAGTGGTAGGGTGACGAGGAGGTAGAGGAAGGGGCCTTCGGCGCCTCCCTGGGGGACCCCGCTGTCTGTGCCGGTCCAGGGGGTGGGGCCTGCGGCTGTGATGACGGCGTAGAGTCGGGTCTGGATGTACCCGGTCATGAAGGATAGGAATCGGAGGCCCATGGCATCCCATACCTCAGTGAGGAGCCGGTGTGGGGCGTGGGGGAACGCGCCTTGGACATCGAGGGAGGCGATGATCATCTCGTAGGGGTTCATGATCAGTGCGGTGTCCTGGAGGAAGATGGCCTTGTGGGGGGACCTGCCGGCCATGGCTCCCCACATGCTGGCGGGCACGTGGGCGAAGACCGCTGGTGCGATGCGGCCTAGGATGAGCGTCCATACTAGCTTGACCTCGGTGGTGGCGCAGACTATGGGCCGCCAGTTCCCCGGCTGCGCCCAGTCCCCCTTTTTGTAGAGGGGGTGGACCAGGTTGGCCCACTCAGGGGGGATGGGCGTGGCGCCCGTGACTATGTCCCACAGGCGGGCTGCCAGGCGGCGTTTGACGGGCAGGGTGAGATGTTGGTACGCTTCGGCCGGCAAACCGTCGACGCCGGGCACGACCCCCTTCTTCAGGCGGTCTAGGGCGCGTTGCAGTTCTGAGATGCTGAAGGGGTCGTGTTCGATGGCGCGCCGCTGTTCCCGGTTGAAGACCCTGGGCACATGCTCGCGGATGGTGTTTCTGGTGTGGGGGTCAAGCTCGGGGAGGGCGTCCCCGTGTTACGTCGGGAGTATTGTGAATACATCCCACGTTTCTTTATCGTAATTCCTCGCAAGCAACACGAGATATGACCTTCACAAGTGGCCTCACGAATCAACTTTGTTTTGCCCATATCTTTAAGACAAATGGAGGGCAGGATAAAAGGGAAGTTGATTCGTGCATAGGGGAGCACGTAGGTCCACTCGAAAGAGGTCAAATCAAGTGCGGGGATGTCGAAGTCGATAATCCGATTTCGACATCCTGAAAAATTCGGATTAAGGTTGCGAGTATTAATTATGAAAATTGCGGAAGCGTCCATGCAGTTCCTGAAGGCTTTGGAGCCTTCGTGACGGATTGCGTTAAAACTTCCATTATAAACAGTTAAACTGGCGGTTACGGTAAAGTCGCGATCCAACCGCCAGCAGTCAAAACAGTGAGTATCAGAACGGAAGCGTAAAAATTGACGGAAACATTATGAAAATAAAACCCTGTTGATTCCTGATATTCTGATACACAAATCTCCGCTGGCGGTGCATCGGTTGCCGATGCGGGGCTTCACGGCACGGAACGGAGCGTCAACGGGCGTCTTCCCTTCCATACATGGGGTTAGTGGACCGGAGGCCGGTTGTATGCCGTAACCTAGCCATGGGGTTCTGGGTACCGCTTCACCCCCCTCCTTAGAGCAAACCCTGGGGGGGGCTCGATAACACCCACGCATGGCAGCGGGTACCCAGGACCACTTCCTGAAAGGGGGGGGGGTGTCACATCCTCACTCCAGTGAGTCACAGTAAGATAGGTATAATGCTGTATAAGCTCGTAGCACATGTATAGTATCACGTATCAAGTCCCGGGTCCTGGCGGCGATTGTTCGGCATCCAAAGGACCCGTTAACCCATACCAGGCGCACCGGGTGCCGGCTGCTACGGTCACCACCACAGTGGCAGTGGCATACACGGCCAACATAGGCGTCACACGACGGCCGAGGTGGCCCCACAAGTCGAGAGCGACCACAAAGATCCATCAGGCTACCCCAAGCTTCCCAAGGCCCGCCGACTGGGGAGAGTCCCCACGGGTCCTTCCTCGGGCGCACCATGTCCATATCCATACGACGCGAGTCCAGAGTGCCATAGTCGAACTCCTTAAGAACCCCAAATCTTAAGGGAACTCCTCCTGAAGGGATCGGGCATCAAGGCCGTCTTTTCCCTCGCCCTACTGCCACGAAGGCCATACATGAGGGAGTCCTCATGCAGTGTGGGCGGAGGCGTCGACTCCTCAAACCACCAGTTTCCCAGGCAGACTGACCGAGGTCAGGAGCACCGGAGGCCGCCATCCGAATGCAAGTGCGTCTGCGAATCGGTAGGCTCACACTGGGACTGACAGTGGCGGACCGCTGGGAGTGTAGTCAGGCAACTGTGCTTCCCGCCTGGCGCCATCAGGATCTCCACACATCACAGCGAATAGGGCAACACGGTATCACGAGCACTCAAACAGTAGAATCTGTAATCAAGTACTGGTCCAGGCTGGACCAGGCTGTAAGAACATGTACACGGCGACTCAGGGCGCCCCTGTAATCCGATTCGCATTCCCACAAGGGGGAAAAGACAGTCCATCCGTCGGTGATGGGCTGACAATCGCAACATACAATGCACATATCCTGTGGAACAGAAAAGCAAAACAAGTGGGGTAAATAGGCGTGTAAACACACTCAGAACAGAGTGCCAAACCACGCCACGGTCAGGATAAGGCAAATGCAGGAGGGTGGACAGGAAAACGCCTGAGTTCAGGCCATATATAGTCAGCTGACACACGTCGACTGGTCTGGATTCCGCAAGTGCCATGGAACCAGACCACACACCAAAAATTCGCAATGCCGATGACAGCGGCATCCGTTGCGCAACGACGTATGGGCTTCAAGGCCCCAAGAGCTCAAAAATATGAAGGTCAGTCGCCCTACCTGGTTTCCCAAGGATTCAGCAGGTGGGGAGTGACGAATAGAAGAAGAGGGGGGCCATCCTCCTCTGGATTCAGCAGGGGGGGGGTATATGGCCACTCTGTCACCGAAAGATGGAAGAGAGCAAGCAAGTAAGGGACGATTCGTCGGCCTCACAAGCGCTCAAAACGAATCAGGGGAGAGCTCAGGGCGCTGATCAGGCACCCCTGGCTGCAATCGCCCGGGTGAGTGCTGCCAAGTCCGAAACGTGGATCTTGGTCTTGTGCTTGCGGATGTACTCCATGAAGGGAGTATTGACCCGCGGCACGAACGAGGAGACGGGTTCCCAGGTGTCGTGGGACGGCCCATAGCCTCGCCAACGAACCTTGAACTCCAGACCTCCGGGTGCCGAGGCTTTCGGACGCTGAGCCAGGATCTTCTCGACTGTGTAGTCATCCTGCTCAGCATAGTCATCATCCGAGTCGGCCTCATGTGCGGCATAGCTCAGGGACACATGTTGGCCACGGAGGTCGGGTTCCCGCACACGGAGTTGACTCTCGTGGCGCTCCCGGAACTGTCCGTGACCCACCTTGATGCGGTAGGTGTCCTCACCAATCCTGCGGACCACCTCTCCAGGTGTGAACCAGGTCTTGGTGCGGTGGGTGCCCATGGGGCGGGGTCCGATCACCCACACCGGGTCTCCCACCCTGAACTTCTGCGCTGTCGAGCTCGGGGCGGACTTCTGACGCTCAGCATGCTCCTTCTCGAGCTGCTGGCGGATGTCCCGCGCCGTTTGCTCTTGCCGCGCGAAGAATTCCTTGGCATCCATAGCCATGCCATCACCGGACAAGGGAAGTCCCCTACCCAGGGGGTCCCTGCCGAACAGAATCTGGTGAGGGGACAAACCGCCCGGAGTGGGGGTGTCATGATGGGCCTTCAGAGCAGGCCACATCTCCTCAAACCAGTTCCGCCGTGGATTGGTGATGTGGATCTTGCGCAGCTTTTCGAACAGCTGCCGTCCAGCCACTTCAGCACGGCCGTTAGACCGGCTGAGATAGGCGACGCTCTTGGCATGACGTATCCCCATGAGGGAACACATAGCCTTGAACCAGCCACCAGTAAACTGGGGCCCTCGGTCACTGCAAATGGTGCGGGGGATGTCAAAGACGGTCAGCCAATGACGAATCATCATGACTGCCACTTCCTTGGCAAGCAACCCCTTTTTGCGTGCCAGAACGGCTACAACGTAGCCGCTGTGGCGGTCCACACAGAGAACCACACAGTCAAAGGTCTCCTTGCCAATGTGCACTTCGGGCATGGAGAAGACGTCCATGGCCACGCTCTCCATGGGCTGGTCAGGAACCGGGGTCCATTGGGCTTCCCCCTTGACGTTCCGGTTATCGGGATTGCAGGCCTGACAGACCGAGCAACCCTTCCTGACCTTCTTGATGGCAGTGTAGAGAACGATATGGTCGATTTCGAACCGACGCTGCATGTCAAGAGCTTGCTTCTTGACCCCTGGGTGCAGCATGTGGTGGTGCCAAGCTTCACACAGCTCGAGCACCCGGGACTCTGGTACTAGCAGCTTACCATTCCGGTAGAGCTTGCCATCTTCCTCAGTCAGCCCCTTTGGCCACTTCTGCCCGTCGTCAGGGTCGGTCACAGCCCTATACTCGGCCGCAAAGGCCTCAGACTTGGCGTAATCGTCGGTCCAGTCGTCCTGGAGGCAAGACTTCGGGAAGAGGTGCTTGTCGGACTCAGCTCCCTCAGGGGCGAGTACACTGACCGCTCTGCTCACCCTCGACGCGAGGGGGGCATCTGCGGCCATGACGACGAAGCATTTAGCACCCTCCTCCTCCATCAGGCGCTCCATTTCGATGATCCTCTTGGCTTCAGCGGTCTCAGCCTCATCGCCATGGGCAGAGATGTCCTGCATGCCCTTGCTGGCGGGATAGGCCCACCTACTGAGACAGTCCGCCACGGTGTTATCCTTTCCAGGAATGTAAACAACCGTAAGGTCGAACTTGGCCAAGGTCTCATGCCATCTTGCCCGTCGGGAGGCGGGACCTGAGGGGGTGTCCACGTGCTCCTTGTGCCACGACTGCAGACTCCGATGGTCGGTGCAGACGGTGACGGGATGGAGGGCTATGTACCCAGCCCATTTCCTGAGAGCCATGACGATGGCATACGCCTCCTTTTCACGGGGCGTCCACGTCCGTCTCTGGCCTTCCGCCAGGACTCGGCTCCAGAAGGCCACGGGCACGTGCCTCCCGTCGTCAAGCACTTGCTCCAACACAGCGCCAATGGCGTAGTCGGAAGCGTCGGTGCGCAGGACGAACCCTCGGTCGGGATCCACGAGGTGCAGACCCACTGCGGATAGCAGCGCCTGCTTCATCCCCTGAAAGGCACGGTCGGACTCAGCTGTCCAGACCAGAGCTTTCTTGGACCCCTTCTTGGTCTCCTCTCGTTTGCCCTTGAGCATGGTCGTCATGGGGGCTGCATACTCGGCATACATTTTGATATACCCCGAGTAGTAATTGCAGAACCCCAGATACGCCCGTAGCTCAGAGACCGTCTTGGGCTTTTCCCAGTGCTCAATCGCAGCCACCTTGCCAGGTATGGGCTTTCGCTGCCCGTTCCCGACCACGTGGCCAGCGAAGACCACCTCGCTTACCGCAATGGTGGCCTTGTCACTGCTGCCCGTGAGTTTGTGCCGAACCAGAAGGTCCAGCACTCGAGTGACGTCCCTCTCGTGTGCCTCCAGGAGCTCCTCGTAGCTCATGCTGGGGTCCCCGGACGCGATGATCACGTCGTCCACGAAGGGGTCCGCACAGTCGCGCACCGGCTCAAGCAGGTTCTTCAGCATCCGCTGAAAAGCCGCATTGCCGTTGGTGACGCCCATGGGCATCACCTTCCACTGGAGAGGTCCAAGTGGAGTGCTCATGGCTGTGCAGGCACGGGACTCTTCGGCCAGAGGCATCTGATGATAACCATGTTTCAGGTCAATCACCGTGAAGATCCTCCGCCGGTGTTGCTTTTGCAGCATGTCCTCAATGAGGGGCAGCGTATAGCGGTCGTGCTGCGTTTGGGCGTTCAGGCCGCGGTAGTCGACCACGAGCCGCCACTCACCGGCAACCTTCTTGGGGACGACGAAGCAAGGAGAGGCCCATTCGGAGTGGCACGGCTCGAGCCAGCCTCTCTGGATGAAGTCACGGAGGATCTTCTCCATGGCCTCTTTCCTCTCGCCCCTCAGGGCAAACTCCCGGTGCCGGTACACACGGGGGTCCTGCTTCAGTCGTATCTTGGCCTCGCCATACGGTCCACGCACCGGTGGGGGAAACACAGGCTTACCGCTGAAGAAGGTGTCACCATACTTCTGCTTCAGCCTGGCCCTCAACGCCTGGATCTTGGGGCAGTCATCGGACTCCGCCTTGGCTTTTCCGGGCACTTGAACCACGGAGCTTACTTGAGGGGTAGCGACCCCGCTCGCTTTCGGCCCTGGTGGTCTTCCCAGGTGGCCCAAAGGGCCATCTCTGGTCTTGCCTCGGAACAGATCGCCGTAGGTGGGTGGGTTACCGCCAGGCGGCTCGTCTTGGCTGGACATGTGATCCAGCACCCTCTGTACGAAGGTATTCCCGTCATAGGAACCGGAGACGATTGAGTCCACTTCCCACCAGGCTTTGTCCTGGCCCTTGCCCTCACGCGGGTTTCCCCAGTCGTGAAAGGGCTGATCCATATACCCCTGAACCAGATCCCACTCCTCTTCAGTGAGGGGCTCTTCCGAATCCGATTGTTCGATGTCAACAGGGGGAACCGCAAAGCATTGCCGCCAGGGCTCTGCTATGATGCGGTTGACACACACGAAGTCCGTGGTGTCGGCCTGATCAAGGCCCCCCTCCACATAGTGGAATTCTGTTGGCCATCTCTGGGGTGGCATGGGCTGTCCCTTAGCGTCCTGATAGACACTCTCTCCAGCCAGTAGGACGACCTTGTTTAAGGTCATGTTGGTCAATGAGGCTACCCAATGTCGGGTACTTTCCTCCTCGGTGCATCCCATAGGAACAACCAGCACTGCCTTGGAGCGGTCCTTGCGAATCTTCGCTATCGCTCTTGGAATGTCCCAACGGGGGCAATGGATCCACATCAATCCTTGGTGCGGACCCCAGTGCTTCTTCCACGCGGAGTCCTGTGCGCTCCAGTACTTCTCACACACCCGAAGATGGGCGGAGGTTCCTGAAGAGAACGCATCCAGGGCCAGATCCGAAGCTCCCAAGTCCTCGACAACTCGGCTCGCCACTTCCGGCCTTACGCCGTACTCCTGGTTTGCAGGACCAGTTGGCTCAGTGTCCAGCGCGGCCACTTCGAGCTGATTGCGTTCGGGGTGGATCCATTGGCATTCCACATGGTGCTCAGGTGACGAAAGCCACGAGAGTTGGTCGTCCTGGTACAGGGTCATGGAGGCCTGGGCCGGGAGAACGCCGGAGTCCGTCTCCATCATGAAGTCGTATCCAACGATCATGTCCCAGTCCATCTCTGCCTCGTAGAAGCGACCGTGCAGGAGGATTTCCTTGCCGAGGTCTGGGCGGCTCAGCTCACGATGGTTCACGAACTGCAGCCCGATGGCCGCTTCCTTCGTGCCTCCCACCATGTACTGGCCGTTCGCCACCTTCAGCCTGACAGGTTTCCGACTGTCGGTCAGACACTCTGGTGGAAGTAGGCCAGCCTTGACCAAGCTGACTTGAGCTTCCGTGTCGACCAACACGTCGAAGACCTTTTCCACTTCCCTGCATAAGGCACGGACCTTAAGATGCAACTGCCGCTCGCGACCGACACGGCGCACGGCGTGCAAACTCAGGATCTCCGGCCTTTCCAGAAGCTCAACAAGCGACTGGTGCAGGTCGTGGACAATGGGCTCAGGCTGCCCATCTGCAGCATCCAGCTGCGGTCCGGGTGATCCTGCGATACTCTCGGAAAGATCTTGTAGTACATCAAACACATTCTTGGTCGCGAAGGACGGACGGGTGCAAGGGTTCGTGCCTTCACTTGCCCTCACCCCGCCTCCGCGACTGGGCGCCGGACCGGGCCTTCCGCCCGCGGCAGTCCCCTTGTGCTTATCGACTCCCGACTGGGATGGTTCGGCGCTTCCCACGTCACCATCCTGCGACCGCCCTAGCTGGGGCCCTTGGCTGCAGGGGCTCCGCTAGGGGGCGTCGGTTGTGGAGGAAGGGGTGTTCTCCTCCGCATCAACCTCGTTGATGCCCTTCTTCCTTCCCCCTTTCTTACCCTTGTTCTTGTCCTTGTCCTTGTTCTGGTCATTCTGGTTGTTCTCCTTGTTCTTGTTGTCCGATCTGGGGACCCAGTTCCGCTTGATCTCCTGGATCTCCTTGGCCAATTCGGTCCCCACCGACGACATCAGCTTGGCCAGCTCGTCCTTGTCCACCTCCATCTTGGCTTCCCGGATACCCGCGGGCGCACGCTTCTTCGACCCGTGCGCCTTCTTGTAAGCCTCCGTGTCGGCCTTGTGGACAGGGCATGTTCGGTGGTCATGGTTGAAGCCTCGCTTCCTCCCATAACACACGAAACAGCCCTGAGGGTGAGCTCGTATGAACTCCCCAAAGGACAGCGGAGGGTCGCCAATGCGGCGAGGGTCCCTCTTCTCCTGCTTCCTCCAACCCTGCTGCAGGGGCTTCCAGTTTCCCGGCTTGCTCCCCGTGTTCAGGTTCTTGGCCACAAAGGCACAAACGGCCACTTCGGCGGGCTCATCGTCGTTGTCATCGTCGACGAGAGTCTCATCGCCGCCGGCTCCCGCTGGGTCCATGGCATCTTCCCCGCCAGGTCCCTCGCCAACGTAGTTGACGTCGCGGTCGCCGGGCCTCAACCCGCGGGTGTGGTGGA
Organism: Eutreptiella sp. 'Long Island Sound 2002'; assembly: GCA_964036045.1. Classification (NCBI taxonomy): domain Eukaryota; phylum Euglenozoa; class Euglenophyceae; order Eutreptiales; family Eutreptiaceae; genus Eutreptiella; species Eutreptiella sp. 'Long Island Sound 2002'. The sequence goes on from OZ038386.1 coordinate 56,642,853, forward strand.
GGTTTCGGTACTCCTTGAGTACTTCCTCGCCAACCCACTCCAGGATCTCGTCGCAGCTCATCCGCGCTGGGATGGGCTGCAGACGGATGGTCTGGCCGCTCAACTCACAATCGTCAAGGCGCCACATCGCGGTCTTCTCGCGATCGCCCGAGACGGTGATGAGAAGAGCGTTCCGCAGGGAGTGCCGTTTGACATCCCGGGCCACGTTCTTCTTCGCCCAAGCCACCACGTTCGTATGATACTCCTTGGGGAGCATCATCTTGACCGTGTGGTTGGACTTGGCCCTCTTGGATTCCTCCTTGGTGACCCTCTTGATCCATGCTTCCGGCAGCATGGAGAGCAGGCGAGCCTGCTCGTCACCCTCGTTCCAATCCTCCACGTTGCGGCGGAAGAGGGTGTATTTTCTCGGAAGTCTCGCCACTCTCGTAGGCGGATCTCCCGTCCATCATGCTCAAGCTTGATGGACTTCCAGCGCTTGGCCGCCACCTGCGGAGCGTCTACCCGCTCCTGCTCGTTGAGCCACTTCTTGGCTTCCTTGAGGGTCTTCATTTTCCCCTCCTTGGTCGCCATGAAGTATAGCTCTCCGAGCACTTCCGGCAGGCGGTACCTGAACCGTTTGAAGACATACTTCTCCGCATCAGCGGGAGGCAGGTCTTCAGTGACGGTCAGCCCCCAATCGTCCAGCTTCTCCAAGAAGCGGTCGAGGTTGAGGGGGTTGCCGTCGTACATGGGGGGCTTGATGTCCTTCAAGTCTTCCCACACGGCGGCATCCGCGGCCTTAGAGACCATGAACGCCGGCCGCGAGGTCGACCGAGGTTCCCATCGGCCTCGCCCACGGACTCCCACGGCTGCCACGTCCATCTCCTCCATGGAACCCCTGTGGCTACGCCGCGGTTCCTCCACGTACGCTGAACCAAAATGTTCACGCCGTACCGCATCCATGTACGCATCCTCATCACGGCGCCGGCGGCTGCGTTCAGCGGCCTCCCGTCGTACACCACGCGGCGGGCTGATGTCGAACTCCTCCAGGTCCAGGTCCAGGTCCTCACCTTCGCCGACATCCCACTCCACGTCTCCTCTGGGGACCTCGTCCCTGAGTCCACCATAACGTGCTCCAGCCGTTGGGATTGGCACCGGGGCTGGTGCCGGGCGTTGGGGGCGTACAGGCGTCCGCGGTGGAGCACGGCGGTTGCGGCACTCCGCGCTGAGCCACTCATCACGCCCTTCCTCACTGCCACTGCCGGGCGGCACGCGCTCGTTGCGGCGGCCCGCGCTGCGGTGAGAGGGGGCGGTGAGAGAGGGGGCACTGGCGCTGGGGCGACTCCTGGGGGCTCCGCCGGGGGCGTGGGGTCTGCCTGGACCTGGTCCGGGTCCCCAGCCGTCGTCCGACGAGCCAGACTCCAGGGGTGGGTGGTCGCTGCCGACGCTCCCACGGGCTTCCAGCGCATCCAGCCTCTCCTGCAGGCCGCTGACGACGTTGGTCAGCGACTTGGTCTCGGCCCTGGCGATGTCCAGCTCCTTCTGCGCGCGCGCGGCGACCCCGGAGATGCGAGCCATCTCGACCTTGCCCGTGTCTACCTCGCACTCGAGGGAAAAGACCCTCCTGCGGAGGTAGACAATCCACCGCCAGGTGGTATCCGGGTCGCCGTTTCCTGGTGGGTCGTCGGGGTCCCCAGGGGGTCCTCCAGGAGGGCCTCCGCCGGGTCCGCCCGGTCGAGGGGGTCCTCCCCCGCCCGGTGGTCCGCCTCCAGGGGGTCCACTCGGTGGGCGTCCTCCAGGGGGTCCTGATGGTCCTCCGCCAGGGGGTCCCAGTGGGTCTCCGCCGGGTCGCGTCGGTGGGTCCGAGGATGGGCGCGTGATGCCGAAGTCCATGTCGTCATCCTCGTCCATGTTGCCCCACCTGGGCGTCTCGGTCTCGGAAGACTCCGAGCTCCGGTAGGGAGGAGGGGGATCCTCATCCTCACCTTCCATGGGGACGTCTCCGCCTCCTCCGCCCGTCAGAGCCACCACTTGGCGATGTCGGCGGCCTCGTTCATCCCCGTCACTGGCGGTGAAGAAGGGGTCACAGTCGTGGGGGTGCCCATCCGCTGGCCTCCGCGGCCTCTCGGGGGTCTTCCCCTTGCCCTTCCTCCGTCGACGGGCGGTGGTGCCACCGCTCCCACTGCTGCCCGTGTCGGCCTCAGCCAGCGCCATCCTGGAGGAGGCGTCCCCTTCGAAAAGCTTTCGAAGGGTCTCCACTCGTGATGCTCCCGGGGGAGTCTCGCGGCGGAGTTTGGCCTCTGCCTCCTCCATTGCGGCGGCGGTGGCTGCGGCAGCTCGCGCTTCGGCTTCCACCCGAGCACGAGCCGCCTCGGCTTCCCGGGCCTGCTGCAGCCGCGCCTTCTGCGCTTCCAACGCTGCCAGCTCCGCCTCCGTCTTGGCCTTCTCCTCAGCGACCTTCCGTCGCGCGGCCTCGATGGCTTCCTTCTTGGCGGCGTCCTCCTGGGCCTTAGCCGTCGCTTCGGCGTGGGCCCTTTCCTCCGCCTCCTTCTTTGCCCTCTCTTGGGCAAGCGCCTCTTCCAGCGCCTTCACCTCGGCCTCCTTGCAGGCAATGGCCTCCTGCGTCAGGCGGGCTTCCTCGTCGGCTGCCGCCAACTCACCGTTGACCTGGGCAGTCGCTGCCCCATGGGCGGCCACGGCCGTGAGTCCAGCCGCAATGGCCGCCACGGTCTGGGCGTGGATGGCCATGCCATGCGCCCACTCCGCAGCCTCCTCCTGGGCGATGCCGACGGCGCCCTCCACAGCAGCGCTGTACTGCCTGGCCCGTTGCCGGGCAACCCGACGGTTGCAGGGCACCCCACAGGCGCGCTCACAGGCGCGCGCCACGTCCCTTTCGGGAGCGACGCTGCTGCTGGAGCTGGCCTGGTCGGCCGGCATCCTCCCGCGGTGGGCCGACTCCACGTCGCTGCTGGGGCCTGCTGGGGCCTGCCGGGCCCTCAGGAGCAGCGGACGGGGCTTGGCCTGGGTCTGCTTGGCGACTTGGATGTAGTCGCCAAGGGTGGTGGAGCCGGGGTGGTGACCACCATTGGCCCGTTGGGGACTGGGGGCTGGGGTTCCGCCCTTGGCGCCTTGGGCGGCTTCGGCGGCCAGGGACTCCTGGTACTCCCGCCACCTCCGGTTTCTCTTCTTGTCCCCGGCGGACCGCTTCTCCTTCCCCGGAGACGCGCTGCTGCTGCCCTGCAGCCTGCGCTCGCTCCCCGGTTCCGGGAAGTTCTTCTCGATCACGTCCCACAAGGAGACGTTGATCGAGGCGCCCGACGGGTAGGCGTTGGGGTCCTCGTCCTCCTCAATCCCGTCGGGGCGCAGCCCTTCGCCGGGCCTGTCCGGCCGGGTCCACGTCCTCCAGCGCTTGCGGCGAAAGCGGTACCCGTACCCTTCCGCCCGCAGCCACTCCTCCACTGCCCGCAGGCGGTCCTCCCCCATGTCCTCCCGGAGCTCGAAGCTCCCGGGCATGCCGCCTTCGCACTGGGGATTGCTTTAGCGGTATTGCTGGTCCCACAGCAATCCGCGCAGCAGGCGCGCCACATGGGGGTGGGGCTGCGGCCACCTCCTACCCGCTTCTTGGCAATTCACCATGGCAGCGGGGGCGTAGTTGGTCTTGAGGTCCTTGATGTGCACTCGTTCAACTCAACGAACTGGTTGTGGTTGTTGAGGAGGGTGCTGCAGCACTGGGCTGGGTGTGCGGCTGGTGCTGGTCAGCCGGTGGTTGTGGAGGTGGTTGACGCGGCCTTGCTGGTCGGCCGATGGGACTCCGGGTCGGCCAATGGGGCTGATGCAGGAGTCCTGGTCTGTGCACCTCTTTCACGGTCGCTGCGCGGTCAGGGCGATGCTCTGGTCGGCGCTGCGGGCTCCGTGACAAACTCGGCGCTGTCGCTGAGTGGCGCTGCGAGCCGCTGCGCTGCGCTGCGAGACGCTGCGCTGCGCTGCGAGCTGCGAGCTGCGCCGCGCTGCTCGGGGTTGGTGGCCCCGAGTGGCACGCGAGGGTTGGGTAACCCCGCGGCGGTGAAACGCTTTTGACGCGTTCCCGTGGGGGGCCGGCCACGGGACGCTGCGGTGACACGCACAGGTGAGCAGGCAGGCAAGGCACTACGCTCACAAGGGCATCAATACGCTCGTGTCATGTGACAAAGCGTTTCAGAATCCTTGCCACTCTGCAAAGAGGGAACAAAAGTATGTACAACAACACATCAGGATATGTACACATGGGGTTAAGACTGGACTGGGGTAAGGGCATTACAGGACAATAGACACTCAGTCCCAACTCATATCCCAATCCCAGGTCCGACCCTCTCAGTGGCTGGTGGGGGCGGGGGCTCAAACACAACCCATGCCCTGCTCAGTCCGGACCCTGAAACCCTGCCAATGGGAGAGGTGTCCCACCTAGCCACAGGCGAGTTCCTGGGAACCAAGTCGCTCCAAGGTCAACAGACAGTAGCTCCCTATGCTCCCTTAACGGCTGGTCCCAACTCCCCTCTGAGCCAGAGAAATGGCCCCGCCATTATCACCAAGGAGTTGGTAGCTGAAAATGGGCTGTTTCAGCCCATACTGAAATTAACTAAAAAATCTCCAAAACTGACCCCTCGTCCGGACCCGCCAGAGGTAGGGACGAGGCAACTGACCCTATGCCCTTCGAGTACGAACTCCCTGGAGCCCTCACCCAACCTGGTTCCCTCTGAGGTCCCGGCATCAGGGCAACACGGATGAGTCAAGTGGGGTCATGATGCCAAAATCACCAAAATTGGCGTCATTCCCACGCGCGGCTCGCTCGGCCAAGGTAAGGCCATTGGCTCACAGGGTAGGAGGCAGGACCTAGGACTTATATCTGAGTGTACAACTTGGATTTAGGTCCGGGTTCCCTATGGGCCTAGAGAAATGGGGCCGCCAATTGACCACACGGAAGGGGGAAATGGGGGTCCGAAAGTGGGGTCATTTTGGCTGCTCCAAATGAGCCAAAATTTGGGGTGCTCCCAATAGTATATCTCCACGCCGGCTTGGAGATCAGATCCGCCATTCCATACGCGATCCACTGGGAGTCCAACAAAGACTCCCATGCCCTTGGCTCCCAAAGATCTCCATGCTACTTGGCGTGGTGACGATCCCAATTGGGTCCACAAATGCAAAAATGGCAAAATTGCCCATACTCAATTTGGCCTAGCGCCTTAACGAAGGCGGCTCCGCTTCGCCCACGTGGTTTGTGGACCATGGGGACCATTACCCATAACACCCATGTCATATATGGTCCATTGGTCCATGCGTCCGGCGTGCACGAGGGTTAGAACATGGTGCACGGCGGGCAGCGAAAGTGGAAAATTGCTCAAAATGGCCAAAAATGCGCACACTCATGGTTGAGGCAAATGAGGCACATGCCCGACTCGGACCGGAGTGTGCCATAGGATTGGTATCAAGTCATGTTGGTCCAACATATCTTTTGGGCGTCGCCCAACTCCTCCGATATTGGGGATGGCAGGGTCGCCAAGTGAGCCCATGATTTGGGATAGTCCCAAATCGCCAACATGGCAGCCACGGTATGCCAAGCCTAAGAGGAGTTATTCGCCGGGTCCAAGGTATGTTGGGCACCGAAGTATGTACCCTCATATCATACTTGGGTCATGATGTCAATTGAGCGCAACGTTGAGATACCCGGTCGCCACTTGACATCATGACGGGCCAAAAACGGCAAAATTGGCACAAAGACAAACCAAAGTGCCTTGAAAGGCGCACAATTATATTATAATATCTTTGGCTTGGATCGTGCAATCAACTAATCCTTCTAAACACAATGACTTGACACCAATGACCTCCGATCCCACATATGTGCTCCACTTGGGGCGCCTTGAAAGGTTACGAGCGCTACTTCCCAAGTTGGCACATGAAAATATGGAAAATTGCAAAACACACACCTTGCTCCCAACGCATCGCTTCGGGATCACCACACAAGCTTCCCTTCACGAAGGTTAGGCTTGCAATTGATCGTGGGGAGTATGGAGAAGGGGCTTGCACAATATGAGGTACATTGGCGGGGTTGTCTTGGAGCGATGGACCCGCCAAATGGGCACGCAACACAACACAAGGCACATACTCCATATTGCCCAAAACGGTAGCTCCCACCACGATATGTCATGCCCCTCCAAGGGCATAACTTTGTGTTAATCGCTCATAGGAACTCAAGGAGAGTTCCTATGCAACACCAACACTTGCGCGCTACACTCGAAAGTTATCTCAACGCACGCAATATCATGGCCATAGAGTTACAACGCAAACTCTACCCTCTTGACCATGATCCATTACACTAGCGCGCACGTGTGGAGACGCAAGGCATATAATGCTTCCTAAATTACGTCGGGAGTATTGTGAATACATCCCACGTTTCTTTATCGTAATTCCTCGCAAGCAACACGAGATATGACCTTCACAAGTGGCCTCACGAATCAACTTTGTTTTGCCCATATCTTTAAGACAAATGGAGGGCAGGATAAAAGGGAAGTTGATTCGTGCATAGGGAAGCACGTAGGTCCACTCGAAAGAGGTCAAATCAAGTGCGGGGATGTCGAAGTCGATAATCCGATTTCAACATCCTGAAAAATTCGGATTAAGGTTGCGAGTATTAATTATGAAAATTGGGGAAGCGTCCATGCAGTTCCTGAAGGCTTTGGAGCCTTCGTGACGGATTGCGTTAAAATTTCCATTATAAACAGTTAAACTGGCGGTTACGGTAAAGTCGCGATCCAACCGCCAGCAGTCAAAACAGTGAGTATCAGAACGGAAGCGTAAAAATTGACGGAAACATTATGAAAATATATCCCTGTTGATTCCTGATATTCTGATACACAAATCTCCGCTGGCGGTGCATCGGTTGCCGATGCGGGGCTTCACGGCACGGAACGGAGCGTCAACGGGCGTCTTCCCTTCCATACATGGGGTTAGTGGACCGGAGGCCGGTTGTATGCCGTAACCTAGCCATGGGGTTCTGGGTACCGCTTCAGTGCCTGGAAGCTGTCCAGGACTGCCTGGAGGACGGCGTCGGGGTCATTGGTGAGGCCTCCTTCGGGGGTGCGTACCGCGTGGATGGTACGGCGCCCCGTGTCCTCCAGGATGCGGCTGACGTACCGTAGGGACTTGTACGGCGTAAAGGCGTGTCGTTTCTGCCGTATCTTTCGCGTTCTTGGGCTGCGGCCGCTATGCGTTGGGCGTGCCATTCCTGGAGTTGGTGGCGGCGGGTGGTGAGGAGCGCACGGAGGTGGGCGTCCCGGTCTCGTGCCTCCGGTGTGCTGGGGCGTAGCAGGGTGGCGAGTTCCCCTTTCGTGGTCCAGATGTCATGGACGAGTTGCTGGAGGGTGAGGTCTGGTGGTGCTCCCGTGTGGTCGGTGTCACGCTCCATGCCGCACGCTTGTGCCGCCCGGCGCATGGCGGTGGTGAGTGTCGGTGCACCCGGGCGGCGCAGGATGGCGTGTAGGGCCCTGTTATACCTGTGCCAGGCGCCGTGGTCGTCCTCGGCCGGGAACTGCAGTGTGGGTGGGAGGGTGTCGTCTGGCAGGGTGGCCGCGGGTGGGGGTAGGTTGGGGATGATGAGGTCGATGTAGAGGGGCCGGTGGCCCGTGCTTGTGGGCGGGAGGTCCCCGTAGGCTGCTTCGTGGACGCGCACCGTGGTTGGGTCCCCGTAGCACGTGTCGATGCGGGATGGGTGGGTGCCGGCTTGGTGGGGGTAATGGGAGGGTGTGCCGGTGAGTCCTGCCGTGAGGTCGGTGAGGCCCAGTTGGTGCATGGCGTCCCGGACAGCTGTGTCGGTGGCTGTGGGTGGGCCGGTGCGGTCGTCGTCGGTGGGGGCGGCGTTTAGGTCGCCTATGATGATGGTGGGTGCCAGGAGGGAGAGTCGGAGGTACGCCAGGCTCAGGGTGTCCAGGAAGTCCTTGGTCTCCTCCCCGAATGGGACGTGCGTGAGTAGCACGTTTAGCTGCCATCCGGGCCCCACGCACTCGTACGCCCCGAGGCGACCATCCACTCCGAGGTCGGGGTGGGCATGTACCGTGACCGACGTCTTGTGGTAGAGGGGTACCCGCCGTTCCCAGTGGGCGTGATATTTGTTCCCCTCCGGGTCCAGGATCGGTGCTGGTTCGGGTTGGTCCGCTCTGCGGAGGGCTTGCTCCAGGAACCCCAGGAGGTCTGCGCCTTGGGGGTGCGGCCCGGGCATGGCTTGCAGTGTAGCGGCCTTGGCGGGGTCGTAGGTGACCGCGGGCTCGTTGAGGATGTTGATGCGGGCGTGGGCTTCCGCAGGCGCCGGTTTCTGGGGACCGGTAGTTGGGGGGGCGGGCCGTGTCCGGCCCTGGCTCTGTCAGGCGTCGAGGAGGTCGATGACGCCCTGAGCTGCGGGTGCCCTGCGGTTCCGCTTCTGGGGCTGGGGTAGGGCCCATGCATTGTGGACTTCGCCCGTGTACTCGGTGCCGGTGAGGTGCTCCGTGTCGGGGGTGCACAGCTGCATGGGGACCATCTCACGACCGGTTCGGTCTCGCCAGAGTTCGATGGTGCGCCCCAGCTTCTTGTCGTTGGGGGTGGCCGGGTCCCACTTGACGTGGATCTTGAACTGCTGGTGGCCCCCGGCGACGAGGTACCGGTGCTTGACCTCCCCTGCAGCCCATATCCACTTGGAGGGGCCCGCGGCCGTGGGGTACTCGAAGGGCAGCTGCACCCGGGTGCCGATGGCGTATTCGGGATACAGGGCAGCGGCTTCCTCTTTGGTCCAGCTCTTCGGCTTGGCCCTTGGCTTTGGCGCGGGTTTGGCCTGTGTGGGGGCCTTGCGCTTCTGCGCACCTTGGCGGCGTCGGGCAGCGGGTTGTCCCCGTTGGGGAGGTGCGCCCTGGGGCTGCTGTACGGGTGCGTGGCCCGGTGCAAACACGGGGTGTTCGCGGGCGGCTGGGACGTCGGGCTTGGACGTGGGGACGGGGTCCTTCAGCTGGAACACTTGCTTGGTCATGAGGCCAAGCACTTCCTCGGCCTCCTGCAGGGCGTCGGGCGGGTCCGTGGGCCCGGTGAGGAGCCGGTGCCCGGTGCCTGCCCCGTGGCGGCGCATGTGGGCCGTGTAGCGGGTGGCGTGGCGTGTCCACGCTGGGGTGCGTTCCGGGGGGAGGGGGCCTTCTGGCGCCCCCTGCGCCCAGTAGAGGGCGTAGTGTAGCGCTTCCCAGGCTGCCTCTGAGGCGTGGGGGATGCGTGCGGCGAGTCGCAAGCGGTCCCCTCCGCATGGTGGGGGCGGGACTTCGTCGTCGGGGGCGTGTGCTGTTGCCCGTCGGACCTTGCCGTGGTCGTCCCATTCCACCGTCCACCAGGTGTCCCGGTGTTTGAGGATGTGGACCTCCGTGGTGGTCGGGGGGGCGTCCATGGCGTCCCAGCTGACGAGCTGGAGGGGCGGACCGCAGGGTGGGTCTTCGGCGGTGCGCGCATGTTGAGGATTTGGTGGATGTCCTCGGCGGTGGGGCCCGCGTCGGGGGCGTCTTGCGCTGCTTGGGCTAGAGGTGGGGAGGGGCGGTCCTCCCAGAGGCGGGAGGCGGACGCCGTGGCGTACATGGCTGCGATCAGGACGTGTTCTGTCAGCCCTTCCACCATGAGGTGGTTTTCCCCCTCCAGGTCTCGGGGGATGGTGGCTTCCGCCTTTAGGGTGAGGAGTGCGATGGCGCGTTTGGGTCCAGGTGTGGCGTGCGTCGGCTTATCTGGCGGGCGTCCGTCGGATGGGGTGTGGGGGGGGCGCTTCTGGAAGGGGGATGGTCCCACCGCCAGGTGCTCGACAAGGTGTAGCGGTATGGCGTGGTGGCGGTCCGCTGCGGGCAGGAGGTAGGGGTGTGGGTCCCCGGGTATCGTGCCGAGGAATATGCCCCCCCTGTAGGTAGGGGTGGGCAGGGGTTGCTGCAGAGCGCCTGCGCATGGTAGCGCGCACCGAGGGTTGCAGTGGGTGCATGGGGCTGTTATGGGGTGCGGTACCGCGTACACGGTGAAGGGCCCTACCGCGCGCTGGATGTGGCGGGGGATGATGGTTCGGAGGTCCGCCACCCGTGCCGTGCGGCTTTCGCCATAGTATATCTAGAGCGTGTCCTCCAGTGCCATTTTGGGGCGTAGTTTGCGAGCCAGTAGGTTCAAGGTGCTTTTGTGGGTGGCCTCGGTGACGGTGCCGGGTCCAGCGTTAATGCGTGGGAGCAGGTGGCTTTGGTGGTGTGCCGCGGCCCGTCTGCGGGCGGTGTGGAGGGCGGTGCTGTCGGCGGGAGGGGGCGCGTGGTGGGTGGGCCTTTTGCGCGGGGTCGGGGCGAGGTGTAGGGGATGCTTCCATGCCGGGCGCGGGTGGTGTTGCGGTGGCTGGAGGCCAGGGTAGGTGGTGAAGGTGTATATGGTGACGGGGGAGCGCTCATGCGTGGCCTGGAGGTAGTAGTGGTCGCGACCCGTGTTGTGGGTGACGATGACGTTTGGCGTTGGTATGTCGTAGTCGAGTGCGGTATTGGGGAGTTGTTTGGTGATGCGTGCCGTCGCGTCCCCCGTTTTGGGCGCGGTGTCGTGGGGCACGAGGATGTGGACTGCCCACGCATCGTGGGCGGGGAGGTCGAGGTCCGGTAGGGTGGGATGAATGGGGCGTCCCCGGAAGTGTGTGAAGGCTGGGTTGTGGCGTGCCGCCGTTTCCTTGATGATGGACGGTGCCCACTGGGGTGGCGCCCCAACTTGCTGGGCCATGGCGGCGACGGCGCGGGCGATCGCCGTGAGGTCTGGGCCGATGCCAGGCTGGTCTGCCGGTGGCTGCAGGCCCCCTTCTGGTGCGGGGTGGTGCCACCATAGGGTGTAGCCCTTTTGTGTGTTATCCTGGGGGGTGTGCACGAGGCCTTGGTGGTTGGAGATGGCGGTCTTGAGGGCTTCCGCTGCCTCGCGGTGGAGGGTGTGCGTGTAGGCCCAGACTCCGGTGGGGGGGGCCGCCCCGGTGTGGGATTCGGCCGTGGTGGGGGCCGGCTCGAGGGTGTGACTGGTGAGGGAGGGTCTGTGCAGCCCTTCGTGCAGGGAGGCGCACACGTGTGCCCACCTGTCCGCCCATCCCTGTTGGGCGCTTCCTGCGTCTGCTCCTGTGGGCAGTCGCACGATGACCACGTGCCAGGGGTGTGACCCCGGTACTACGGTGGGGGGTGTGGTGTGCTCGTGAGCGTGTAGCCACACTGCGGTGTCTGCGTTCGCCGTCACGTTGTCCTCTCCCTCCGCTGTGTGGACGTTTTCGACGGCGGCCTCTCCCTCCAGGGTGAGGAGGAGGTGTGTGCCGGGGGGCTGCGCGTGCGTCTCCGCGTCCCGGAGCCACAGGTACGTGAGCGCCACGGTGCCGGGGAGGATTTCCCCCCACGTGAAGGTGCCTTCGGGTGATGCCCACTGCAGGGGCAGTGTGCGGCGTCCCCGCGAGTCGTTGGTGGCATGGTAGTCGTGGGGGAGGTGACGTTTGGTGAGCCGGTGCGGCATGCGTTCGGTGGTGGCTGTGGGGGGGTCCCAATTACATTCCTCCGGGGGGGGTGCGTCTGCGTCGTCCTCCTGGGGCTGGGCCAGCGGCAGCGCCTGTGCATTGGGTGTGGCGTCGGGTACTCCGCTGTGCGTGAGGATGTAGAAGCCCTCGGGGGTGAGTTGGAGGACGATGTCCCACTTCGCCGTTTGCTCTGGGGAGCACTGGTGGGGCCCGTCCTGCGGTCCGTGGAGGGTGACCTGGTGGCCCCATCTCCAGCTGTGGTAGGCGAGGAGGCTGAGGACGGTGTCTTGCTCCGGGTCCTCGACGCTTTCCACGTATGCCGTCATGTCGGTGACGTCGACGGCGTACCCGTCCTCCCATTCTTGTGAGGGGGTGCCTGGAGGGGGGGGGGCGGTGGTGTACCCGTGGAGTCCCGGCCCCGTGATGTCGGGCAGGTCGTGCTCGAGGGACGCCCGGTACTCGGCGGGCCCGTTGCTGGCTTCGTGGGTGGGGTGGTGGCGCCGCAGGGCGTTGGACAGGTGCGTCCAGGGCGCCCGCTCGCGGGGGGGGGGGCGCGGGGGGGCATTATGCGGGCTGGGGTCCGCGGGGCCGCTTGCTGCGGGCTCGAGCTCCGGCGGGGTGAGGTCCATATGATGCTCCGTGTCTTCCGTGTGTTGGAGTTCCAGTTCTAGCAGGCTGTCGATGTCCAGGGCCATGGGGTCATCGTGCGCGTTCACGTGTTGGGGTGCTGCTTCATGGCACGGCGGGCGTGTGATGCTGGTGTTCGGGGCACGTGCGGCGGCCGGTGCGGGGTCGTGCGCCGGGGGAGGCGCGCCGTTTGGCGTTGTTGTGGTGTGTGGCTGCACGCTGGTGGCTGTCCTGGCCGGCGGTGTTGCCCCTGTGTGCGGTTCGGGTTGTGGCCGGTGGTGGGTGTTGAGCTGGCGCGAGGTGTTCGGGGATTCCAGGGGTGGTACCGGTGGGGTGGGGTGCGGAGTCGGCGGGGCGCGGCTTCGTTCCTGTGTTGGTGGGCTGTGGTGTCCCGTGCCCCCGGGCCGGGGAGGGGGGTGCGGTGCGGTATGGTGGTGTTGTGCTGTGTGGTGGCCTTCCCGTTGGGGGGGGGGGGCACCGTGTCCAGGTCTGGTGGGGTGGGTTGTCGCCCGTGGTTCGTCCTCTGGCGGTGTGGGGCAGCCCCGCGTGGTCTCTTGATCGTCCTCCTGGCGTGTTTCAGTACGTGGGCCGTGCGGGGTCGGTGTGGCGTGGGGCCTGGGGTCCCCTGGGGCGGGGTGTGCGGGACTGGAGTGTCGCAACCAGGGGGGTGTGGTCGTGTGGTGCTTGGGGGTGTCGGCCCACCATTGAGTGGGCCCAGTGGTGCGGGGTACTGCGTTCGCGGGGTCCGCGGGTCGGTGGGTCGCGGCTTCTTGGGCGTGTTGTGGCCCCGGTGCGGTGCCCGTGGGTGGTGAGTGGCGCTGTGTGGCTGGGGTGTATCGTTTCCACGGTGGGGGGGGGGGCTATTTGCTCGGGTGTGGGGTGGGCCCATGGTAGGTTGCCGGCGGGTAGCGGGTGTGGGGGCCTCACTGTGGGTGGGTATTCCGCGGTGTCCCCTTGGTGCGTCCCGTGGTGGTCTCTGGTCGGCTGGCTGAAGGGGTTTTTTGGGGTGTACCGCATCCATGGGGGCACCATTGTGTGTTGGGGCGCCGCAGCGGTGGGTGCGGCGGGTTGTGGGGGTGGGGCTTGTGTCGGTGTCGACCGTGTGGTTGGCGGCGGTGTGTCGTGTGTCGTCCTCGGCGGCTCCTCATGGTGGTCTGTTGTGGTGGTGCCTTGGGGGTGGTCTTGGGCTTTGCGGTTCCTGGATGGGTGCGGGACATGCGGGGTCGGGTTGGCTGGGGGGGGGGGGGGCGTGTGTGGGCTTGCGTGTTTGTCTTCTGCTCCCCCCGTGGCCCCTTCCTCTGCCTGTCCCTTACTCCTCTCTTTTCGTTGGCTTGTTTGGCTTTGTTTTTTTTTGGGGTTGGGGGGGTGGCTGGGGTGCTGTGCGTGGGTGTGGGTGTGTGCCGGTGTCGGCGCCAGTGTGGGCGTGGGTGTCGTGGGGGACAGGGGTCGGGTGGCTGTTGTGCTCTGGGTTCCCTGTGTGTGCGCCGGCCCCCAGGCTTCCGGTTCCCAGGGCGCCGGTCCGGGGGGGGCTGACGGCAGGTGGTTGGCGGCAGTGGTGGCGTGGCGCTTGCGTGGGTGGCTGCGGCTCCTGGTTAGTGTCTGGGTGGCTTGGCCGGGCGTGGGCGTGCGTGTGGGTGTGTTCATGGCGTTGGCTGATGGGGTGGCGGGCAGTGCGGGCGTGGTTGGTTTGTGTGGGTGTCGGGTATGTGTGTGCCGAAGGCGCAGTGGGTTGGGCTGGGGCACCGTGGGCGATGCAATGGGTGGAGGAGATGCTGGTGACGCCTACGGGGGGGTGCTGTAGGCGTCGAAACGGTTTTGTGTTGTTGACGTGGATGCTTCGGGTGACGCGCCGGGCGGCAACGGGGTTGTTGACGCTGATGGTGTCATAGGTGACGGGGCGGGCGCTGGGGGGGCCTGCGGCTCCGGTGGTCGCTGTAAGTGGTGCAGTGGGTGGTGGCGCGACTGGTGATGCCGGCGGTGAGGGTGCTGCCGGTGACGTCGATGGTGAGGGCGCTGCGGGTGATGTCATGGGTGGTGGCGATGTTGATGTGGGTGTTGCAGGTGGTGTGCCGGTTGGTGGCGCCGCTGGTACTGTCCCTACGTAGGGTGTTGCCGGGGGTGCTGTGGGCGGTGGTGTCGTCGGTGGTGCCGATGGCGAGGGTGACGCAGGCGATGCACTGGGTGACGGTGAGGCCGGTGTGTGCCGTAGGTGACGCGTTGGGAACGGGTGGTGGGGGGCCGGAGGGGGGTTTGCCGTTGGTGCAACGGGCGATGATGGCGTTGGTGCCCCAGGTGGTGGCTTGGGTGATGGTGCTGTTGGTGATGCGGACGGGGTGGTTTGTCTGCCTGTCTGCCCGCGGAGTCGGTGCCGGCGTTGGGCGGTTGCCCGTGCGCGTGGTGGTCGGTGCGCCGGGCGTTTGGTGGGCGTGGTTGGGTGCGGGTGTGCGTGTTGGTGTGTACGTGGCGCGGGTTGCGGGGGGTCTGTGGGCGTCGGGTGCGCTGGTGCCGTGCGTGTGGTGGTTTGTGTTGTCTGGTGGAGCGTGGCCGGCGTGTGCGTTGCGTGGGTGTCGTGGGGTCTGGTCGGCGTGGCCGGTGTCGGTGTGGGTGTTTGGGGTTGGGTGCTGGTTGTGGGCGTGTCGTTCGCGCGGTGCGGTCGGGCGTGATGGTGGTGCCGCTGGCGACGTCGATGGTGACGGTGCTGCAGGTGGTAAGGGTGGGACGGCGGTGTTGGCGGTTTCCGGTGTGGGTGGTGTGGAGTGTGGGGGTGTGGCAGGTGTGGTGCGGGGCGGATGGTGGTGTGCTTGGCGACGGCGTCGTGAGTGCTGCCGGGGGGGAGGGTGTTGTTGGCGGTGTTGTGGGCGGCCGGTGGCGGGTGGTGGTGGTGGTTGTGGTTGGACTGCTTGGTGGTTGTGGTGTCAGCGGGCAGCCCTGATGATGGGCCCTGGGTGTGTGGTGGCGGGTGGGCGTGCATGATGGTGGTGACGGTGTGTCATTGCGGGTGGTGATGGGTGTTGTACCGTTGGGCGTGTGGTTTGCGATAACTGAGCACTCACCCCTCCGGGTGGCGCGGGCCCGGTGGTCCGGTAGCCCGTCCGGCAGGTGGCGCCTGGTGCTCACGCGTCCCTCCGGACGGCGGCTGTTCCGTAGCCGGCAGGGGCTGGGTTCGCTGCCGGGCGCACACACGTCCCTCCGGACGGCGGCTGTTTCGTAGCCGGCAGGGGCTGGGTTCACTGCCGGGCGCACACACGTCCGTCCGGACGGCGGCTGTTTTGTAGCCGGCAGGGGGTGGGTTCACCGCCGGGCGCACACACGTCCATCCGGAAGGCGGCTGTTTCGTAGCCGGCAGGGGTTGGGTTCACTGCCGGGCGCACACACGTCCATCCGGACGGCGGCTGGTTCGTAGCCGGCAGGGGCTGGGTTCACTGCCAGGCGCACACACGTCCATCCCGACGGCGGCCGTCGCGCTGTGGGGACTGCGGGGCTTGGACTTGTTCTTGGCGGCTCGTTCGTCGTCAGGTGTGGGTGTTTGCCGTGGTGGTGTCGTGTTTTTGTGCCATGGTGCGTGCTGGCGTGCGGTGCTGCGCGTGTGCCCTGCTTGGCCTGTGTGTGGCGCGCGCTCCTTGCCCGGGCGTGCTGTTGCGCAGGCGCGGGGACACACCCTCTCTCTGGCGGGCCAGTTTGGCTCCATGGCGGGCCCTGTTGGCGCCCGGCTGTGGCCCGGCGCGCGGCAGTGGGGTGTGTGCACGCTGGGGGGGGGGGGGGTTCGGACCCCTCCTCTCGCTTTCCCCGCCTTGTCCCTCTGTTTCTCTTCGCCGGCCTGCCTGCCCACCCTCTTCGTACCCGCTGGGTTGGCCTTGGCCGGACGGTTGGTCTCGGTGGTCTGACATGGTGTTTCTTTCCTGCAGGGCGGCGTGGGTTGGGTTCGTTTTGGGGGCGGGTTGCTCGTGTGGTGTGCCGCGCCGCTTGGCTCCTGTTCACCGGTGTGCACGCTCTGTGTGTGGTGGTGCGTGTACGGTGTCCTGGGCCTCCCGGCTCCTGTTCACCGGTGTGCACGCTCTGTGTGTGGTGCTGTGTGTACGGTGTCCTGGGCCTCCCGGCTTCTGTGCACCGGTGTGCACGCTCTGTGTGTGGTGTTGCGCGTACGGTGTCCTGGGCCTCCCGGCTCCTGTTCACCGGTGCGCACGCCCTGCGTGTGGTCCCGTGTGTACGGTGTCCTGGGCCTCCCGGCTTCTGTTCACCGGTGCGCACGCTCTGCGTGTGGTGTTGCGTGTACGGCGTCCTGGGCCTCCTGGCTCCTGTTCACCGGTGTGCACGCTCTGTGTGTGGTGTTGCGTGTACGGCGTCCTGGGCCTCCCGGCTCCTGTTCACCGGTGTGCACGCTCTGTGTGTGGTGCTGTGTGTACGGTGTCCTGGGCCTCCCGGCTTCTGTGCACCGGTGTGCACGCCCTGTGTGTGGTGTTGCGCGTACGGTGTCCTGGGCCTCCCGGCCCCTGTTCACCGATGCGCACGCCCTGTGTGTGGTGTTGTGTGTACGTTGTCCTGGGCCTCCCGGCTCCTGTTCACCGGTGCGCACGCTCTGCGTGTGGTGTTGCGTGTACGGCGTCCTGGGCCTCCTGGCTCCTGTTCACCGGTGTGCACGCTCTGTGTGTGGTGTTGCGTGTACGGCGTCCTGGGCCTCCCGGCTCCTGTTCACCGGTGTGCACGCCCTGTGTGTGGTGTTGCGTGTACGGTGTCCTGGGCTCCCTGGCTCCTGTTCACCGGTGCGCACGCCCTGCGTGTGGTGTTGTGTGTACGGTGTCCTGGGCCTCCCGGCTCCTGTTCACCGGTGTGCACGCTCTGTGTGTGGTGTTGCGCGTACGGTGTCCTGGGCCTCCCGGCTCCTGTTCACCGGTGTGCACGCTCTGCGTGTGGTGTTGTGTGTACGGTGTCCTGGGCCTCCTGGCTCCTGTTCAGTGGTGTGCACGCTCTGTGCGTGCTGTTGCGTGTACGGTGTCCTGGGCCCCCAAGCTCCTGTTCACCGGTGTGCACGCTCTGTGTGTGGTGTTGCGTGTACGGTGTCCTGGGCCTCCCGGCTCCTGTTCACCGGTGTGCACGCTCTGCGTGTGGTGCTGTGTGTACGGTGTCCTGGGCCTCCCGGCTCCTGTTCACCGGTGTGCACGCCCTGCGTGTGGTGTTGCGTGTACGGTGTCCTGGGCCTCCCAGCTCCTGTTCACCGGTGTGCACGCTCTGCGTGTGGTGTTGTGTGTACGGTGTCCTGGGCCTCCTGGCTCCTGTTCACCGGTGTGTATGCTCTGTGTGTGGTGTCGCGCGTACGGCGTCCTGGGCCTCCCGGCTCCTGTTCACCGGTGTGCACGCTCTGTGTGTGGTGTTGCGTGTACGGTGTCCTGGGCCTCCCGGCTCCTGTTCACCGGTGTGCACGCTCTGCGTGTGGTGCTGTGTGTACGGTGTCCTGGGCCTCCCGGCTCCTGTTCACCGGTGTGCACGCCCTGCGTGTGGTGTTGCGTGTACGGTGTCCTGGGCCTCCCAGCTCCTGTTCACCGGTGTGCACGCTCTGCGTGTGGTGTTGTGTGTACGGTGTCCTGGGCCTCCTGGCTCCTGTTCACCGGTGTGTATGCTCTGTGTGTGGTGTCGCGCGTACGGCGTCCTGGGCCTCCCGGCTCCTGTTCACCGGTGTGCACGCTCTGTGTGTGGTGTTGCGTGTACGGTGTCCTGGGCCTCCCGGCTCCTGCTCACCGGTGTGCACGCTCTGTGTGCGTGTACGGTGTCCTGGGCCTCCCGGCTCCTGTTCACCGGTGTGCACGCTTTGTGTCTGGTGGTGCGTGTACGGCGTCCTGGGCCTCCCGGCTCCCGTTCACCGGTGTGCACGCTCTGTGTGTGGTGGTGCGTTCGCGGTGTCCCGGGCCTTTTGGCTTGTGTTCACCGGTGTGCACGCTCTGTGTGTGGTGTTGTGTGTACGGTGTCCTGGGCCTCCCGGCTCCTGTTCACCGGTGTGCACGCTCTGCGCGTGGTGTTGCGTGTGCCGTTTGCCCCTTTTGCGCTCGTGTGGTGCGTGTTGTGTTGTGCGTGTGGTGTTCTGGGACACTTGGTTCGTGTTCTCCGGTGTCGCGGTGTGTTGCGGTGTGTGTGGTGTCTGGTGTGCGGTGTTGCGTGTGCAATGTCCTGGGCCTCCCGGCCCCTGTTCACCGGTGCGCGTGCTCGGTGTGTTGCGTGGTGTGTGCGGTGTGGGTGTGGGTGCGTGCTCGCGTGTGCCATACCGCGGCCGCGTTGTTGCGGTCTCTTTGTTCTTTGTGGAAACATTTTTCTTTACACATTGCTTCCTATGGCGTCTGACTTATTCTTCCCGTCTTGGACTCTTTGATTTTGGCGACGCCCAAGAGTAAGCGTGTCTTAATGCATGCATGGCGGTGTATGCTATTTACGCGTTTGTTTGTGGACTCTTTGCATTTTGCGACGCCCAAGAGTAGGCGTGTTTGTTTAATGCATTCATGCTATGCTACTTATTCTTCATGTCTTGGACTCTTTGTTTTTTGCGACGCCCAAGAGTAAGCGTGTCTTAATGCTTGCATGGCGGCATATGCTACTTAACCGTTGGTTTGCGGACTCTTTGTATTTTGCGACGCCCAAGAGTAGGCGTGTTTGTTTAATGCATTCATGCTATGCTACTTATTCTTTATGTCGTGGACTCTTTGTCTTTTGCGACGCCCAAGAGTAAGCGTGTCTTAATGGGCTCAAAGGTGGGTGGGGAGGTACATGGAGAAGGACAAAGGAAGAGGAAGCGTGCAAGTCGGAGGGTGTGGCGTGTTAGTTATCCATTTCTTCGGTGTTTACGCGCCGCTCGTGAAGCGTTTTTCTTTACCTACACGGCGTATTAGGGGGCGGGAGGCACGGTTTGTGGACTCTTTGTTTTTTGCGACGCCCAAGAGTAAGCGTGTCTTAATGCATGCAAGGCGGTACAAGGTACTTACTCGTTGTACCTTGGGACTCCCACGCTACTTATTCTTTTTGTCTTGGACTCTTTGTTTTATGCGACGCCCAAGAGTAAGCGTGTCTTAATGCATGCATGGCGGCATATGCCACTCACTCTTTGGTTGGTGTTGGGGCGCGCACAAGTCCCCTACTCCTATTGCATGCACTTTGCTAAGTGTTTTGGGGCACGCAACGTTCCGCTTTCCCGTCTTGGCGGCTCTTTTGTGCTACAAAAAAGGGGAGTTGGTGTGTAAGAGCGGTTGTCATCGTTGCCCCGCATTGCACCGCAGGACAGGACCGTTAGCCCCCCATGACAACCACTCCCTGGCCGAAGGCCATCGTTTTGGCCCTACTCTCGCCTCTAATCTTCTTCTTTGTTGTTGGAGCGCGCACAAGTCCCTAGCGCCTAGGCACGTACTTTGCTAGGTGTTTTGGGGCATGCAACGCTCAACTTCGTCGCCGTCGCGACTCTGTTGTTCTGCTTTTTCTGTGAGTGTCCTAAATTTTGCGACCTCGCCAAACAGCGGCGTAAAATGTTTTTGGGGGTTTCTGAGGTCGGCAAAATCGATTTTGCGCTTTATTTTTGCTGGTTGTGCGTCTTTTTCGTGATTTTTTATCTTCTTCTGCTGCGATCGCGCGACTGGTCAATCACAAATGGATCCACTACCCTGCGAAACATGTTTTTTTTTTTTGTGAAGCGAGAACACATGTGCAACCTGTACCATTTTTCATGTGTTCACTGGGGCTGCATCCTGTCCTTCTAGGTCTGCACTGAAAGTAAACTGACGTCAGGCACCAGGCAACAGACAACAGATGTTAGGCAACAGGCAGACGTCAGGCAACAGGCAGACGTCAGGCAACAGGCAACAGACACAGACGTCAGACAACAGGCAGACGTCAGGCAACAGACAACAGACGTCAGACAACAAGCAGACGTCAGCCAACAGACAACAGACGTCAGTTCTGCCAGTTGTACGCCATGGTGCCACAGCCCAGGCCAGCCTCCACCCCCGTGGGAAACCCAGTGTCATCGCCTCGCCCTGGGGCGCCCTCATGGGCTCTGGGCGTACAGACACCCTCCAGCCAGGTCGGGGGTCTGGACACTGGTGGCACACCAGGGGGGTGTCGCCGGGGCTGTTACCGCACTGGTGAACTTCGAGTCAGTTGAGTCATAGGACGTGCACTGATAACCCATCTGCTCTGAGGAAACTGTAGTACTGGGTCCGCTTCCAGTTTAGTCATACTGGCCCGCTGAATAGTGCTCATTTCCAAGGTGCCAGCTGACGTTGACTGGACACAGCTTACGCAGCACAATACCGCGTGCGGACAGTGACATGACTACAATGTTGTATGTCAGAGGATCAGGAAAAATCAAACCGAACCAGTCTGCAATTGTAATGCTGTGCTGAGCAGCAACAACTCTTCACAGGCATGACCTGGCCCCTCAGTCGCACTACATCTGCCTCACAAACATGTTGTCATGCATTCTTGACCACAAAGACCTGCGCACGAAATTTACAGTCAGACGAGGGGCCCTGTACTGAGACAAGGCCGTGCTTGCGCAAAAAGGGGGACACTGCAGGGCCTACAAACCAATTCCGATACAGAACCAATTCTGAGAACGTCAGCTGACACTTTTGTTTGGCGATCCGCGGTCTGCCAGCTCCGGGCACTTCGGAGCTAGTCTGGGCGCCACGGTTAGTCCAGGATTGCTCCCAGGAGGGCTGGGTAGAGTCGGCGGACCTGAGGACAGACGGATGGTGGGAGGCATAGACAGGAGCATCCGGCACGAGAACTTTGCTGTCAAGTCCACCGACTTCTACCGACATAGGGTTATGCACTGCACGCATATGAGAAGCATCTGTCAAGTATATACCCCAGGGGGGGGTACGCACTTGTCAAAACACTTCAAAAGCGGGGCTAACACAGGCAAAGACTTCTGAAACACCGAGGAAGGTGATCGCATTGACAAACACTGCCACCGCTGCCAAACTGGTCTCACAGAAAATAATGGTCCCTTACTCTACACCCTCGAGATGGTTGACAGCCCAATCAGTCCAAGTCGGCCTCCCCGAGGCACCAGCAGCAACCCGGCTCCACGCGTACCCCACAACTGACCGTTGGCTTACGATACTCTCTGTATGCTCACCCTGCACTGCTTTTAGCAGCGCACTGTTGCACAGCCATCAGGGAGTCCAGACCTTGGGCAGTATCTCGAAAAGAAAAATTGGACACACAAAGGTCCCACAAACTGAACACTGCAGGACGGATGATGGTAACCTCAGACACGACAGCTGAAGACAGAGGTTCCATGAAAGCAAATTCTGGGAATTCCCAAGACACTCTCAACGGGAACCTACGTCCGGATGAAAACAGACTCTATTGACGACCCACGGGTGACTGTCTGGCACTAAAGTGCAGGGGATGGCCATTACAGACCCTCAGTTTACAAACCAAGTACGACCGTACCTCTTCAGTACACTGCAGATTAACTTACAAATCACCACTGCTGATCATCCGCAAAAGGTTGGCTAGGGGCAGGTGGGTTCTACTGAGTCGCCTGGAGACCGTTGGCGGAATACATGACCCGCAGAGTCATACCCCCCGTGGTGCAGTGGTCGCGACTCCACGCACATGTTTGGTAAAGGGGTTGTTTTCTCCCTATAGGTCCCCCAGGTCAGCATGTCCCTTCCTGCTGTTGCCCTAGCCCATCCCTATCATTCTCCTAGACAGGAAATCAGCTACAAAGCCACTGAGTGCGGCAAACCTACCTCTATGTTTACACATACACTCTACCTCAAATTCACTACAAGCTGCTACTCAGTCCGGCTGCTACTCAGTCATGCTCTCACAGCGCTATAACCAGACTACCTGCAGTAGGCTGTCTTGCAGGCCTAAGGGTTTATCTGTCTGGCTGACTAAGGGTAAGCTATAGCAATACAATAAAGTCATCTATGCTCACTAGAGTCCAGAGGTTACTCACCTAAAGGCGGTTTCTGTGACACTCAGGGTTACTCGTACAATACTCCTGTAATAATACACAGTACAGCACCCGCGGCCACAACATTGATGTTGCTTTACACACGGGTTTCCTGTACTGGCGTTACAGCCAATATACTCAAGTACATAGTAGGCTGGCTTCACTCTCCTAGTGGTCTCCCAAGTTGGCAACCCAGGCATCTGTAACATAGGTGGTGCTTTAGTATGGCCTATGGTATATCCCATCTCAGCTCACACCGTACGAGTACTAGTCCACCCAGGGTCACAGAGACTCAATCTGCGGGTACTCACCGGGGTATCAAGTACCTCAGCTACACAAAGTAGTCAGTCGCAATTGCAATTGCAGAATAGTGGCAACAGTGCTCCCCTCTGGGGCCTGTCTCAGTTCAGGTACACTATGCCTGGGCCTTCAAACTGGCCTCCAGGGTGCAACCAAAAAAATGCCTCGTGGGCTAACTAGGGAAGGACATATCACAGCAGCCACAGGGCAGAATCATACACAGCTTCCTCAATGGTAACAGCAGACTCACTCATACACATCAGAACTGCTATACCACCCATCTGCCCATTGTACCGACAGTACCACTACAGGGTCTAGAACAGATCGATTCAGAAAAACATGGCAAACTGCCACCAAAGCAGCACCAGGATAACTTCCAAGCACACTACAGAGTGAGTGCGCACACAGGCATAGGCCAAAAGCTTTGGTACCTGTATTCCATCCCGTAGGCAACTCAGCAAACGTTTACCAACTCGAAACCAATCTACCCCATATAGCGGGGGTGTCGCCCAGGCTTCCCACTCCTGACGGAGGGCCAACCGGCCCATGGTTGGGGAAAAAATAGAAAAACGGAGAGTTACACAGAGGAAAGAAAAACAGTCGTCACTACATCCGGTAAGACCTTCAGCCATGCGGCACTAGGACGGTCCTGAGGTCACACCAAACCAGCCAATCACCCACAGCTAGGCTTAAGGGGGACCTGCATGAAACATCAACGCAAGGAGCCAAGAAAACAGAGAGGCCTCCTCCAATCAACACCTGTTTAGGATTAGAAATAATTGTCTCTTCCCCAATGCCATAGCTTGGCCCTACAGAAGGAAGACAATACACGGAAGAAAGTCACACTGGGGTGCGGCAGCATCAGACTACAGACTACAGACTTTCGACTCCTAGAGCTCAGACCGTCCTAAGGTGCCACTGAGTTACATTAGTGCCACAGCGACTGACACTCCAGGTGAACACGCAGCACATTACAGTAGAGCTAACAGTGTAGCTACTGTTATATTCCTGAATAGCTTCAGTACACACAGCTATGACCGTAATCATCGGAGTAACTAGGGGTATTACCATCAAACCTAAGTTCATCTCACGCATACGAACTAGTAAACTCAGTCACCTGTAGGGTATCACTGACCTCTGGACTTCTATTACAGTCAACTGTCCTACTACCTGCATCACACTAGGCAGTTCCCAGCTATATTCGTATCAGACGAAGGAGGCCAAAAAGGTACAGACAGTAAACTAAATCTCTGGCTTCTTCCAGACTCAGGTACGGGGAAGGGTCGTCATTCCTCCAGTCCTTGCCACAGACTGCCTTACCCTGAGGGCATGACCATCCTCAAGGTCGAGATGACATGGGTCAACTTCGGGTTAGTGTGGCGTATTGCCTGGTGCTGCAACCGGAACGACGGATCAGGTCAGCGACAAACAATCAACCACAACAAGGACACAGACAGGCAGACCGACTGACAGACTGGCTGATTGCAGAAAGGCAGAAAAATGGGAGACACCGGTCCAACAAGAAGCACTCGCTGACTTGCAACTAAACTAGCAGGCTCAAAACAACACTACACAATCACAGTGTAATCTCCCCCCCACAGGGGAAGCCAATGTCTTGCGGGGGTGTTTGCTCTGGGTACCTCTCGTGACGCAGAACACGCGCGCACTGGTAGTCACGCACACACACACCCTGGCTGGCATACGTAGACACAAGCAAACAATTGCCAGCACAGTGAGACTGGCACCATCAGAGTGTTGCCTCAAACATCCCCCTGGCCTCAAATCGGCAAGACCTGTATTTACCACCTCAGGGCTGACAACGGGGTATCAATGTAACTGCATCGCACTCACAGCAGTACACGAGCAATAAATCTGTTCACCTATACACCTCCTATACAACCACGCATCAGCACACCACGGACATGACACGGGGCACTCTGTATCCTACAGACTACCATCACCAGACAAACTAGCTGGGTACTGTTCATCTCACAGTGTGTATTCACCTGAGTCATAACCGCCTGTTGCCTAACATTCAGCTAGTAAATCTATATCTGTATCTCCGTCATAGTACGTTACATCACAAGGAGTTCTCATTTACATAGGATACTCCCTATCTCACGGATCAGGTCATATCCTCTAAGTATCCCTCCTAAGTAAACGTACGCGTAATACACCGTAACTACATCAACCTGGGCTGCAGCGGAGTTTTCTCTAAAAACAGTAACTTACTCCTGAGCTGCTATACAGGTGCTATACAGATTTTTGCTCGGTGGGTGATCTACACCCTCGTGGTAATACCGGTTGCTCTGGTCACACTCGGTGGCACTCACAGTGGCACACACTCTATGGACTATGGGATGGACACAGGTCGACCTCCTACATAGACATCAACACCTTCGATACTTGCAGTTACCCCAGAATCTCCTCCAGTACCCTCTCTCAGAACTAGAAAGAAAAATGGGCACCCTGCTTCACGGCCGGCAGCTGCTGAGCGTCGATGGACTTTGTAAGTGAACCAGGAATGGAAGCTTCTCGAGCACCAGACTATCTGCATTACTGGCACTGATATCGGTTTCCCAGCAGGCTCAAGTGACAGGGCGTACACAGACAAAGGTTGGCAAAGGATCGCAGATACTGGAGCACCCACCCTGTTGAGCAGTGTCATACAACCTGGAAATGCCTTGATGTAAAGCCATTAACCTCCTGAGTGCACAGCTAACAAGCGAATGTCTGTTACCAGGATCTGGGGCAGGAAAGGGATACGGAAACATCAATGACGCAAGGTGCATTCGGCATAACTACAGCTGCAAAGGAATGTGACCAAACCAGAGCAAGCACGCTGCTCTCCGTCAGGGCACACGTTACCCACAGAATATTCCTTCATGAAGAATCCGATCTTGATGGAATGAGAGAGGGGAACAGAAGCAGGAACGAAAGAAGCGCAGGGTTAGAATCAGGCACACTTGATTGATTGGCCCCCCAGCGAAGCGCCCACGCAAGCACCGAGTGTATGAAGGGGGGGGGGGTCTCCTGGCACAGAAAATGCGTGCCGGAGAGCTGATTTTTCGTCACCCCCCGCCCCTCTGCCTTGGCGTTACCTATCCTAGGGGAAGGAAATTCCCTTTAACTGGCTTGCCGAATTGGGCAGCCCAAAATGAGGGCAAAGGGCCCCCAAAATTTTAGCCAGAAAATAGGCACGGTCTGGCAGGGGTGCCTGGGCTAACCCACAGGGGTGTCGGGGTGACGCCCGGTCCCCTGGGATTCTCGTCGGAGTCCATGTTGTCCTCTGGGGGACACACGTGCACTGAGCATTTGATGGTCGGGTCGCCCTCTTGTTGTCCATGGGGCCCCAGACCTTCGCGTCCTTCTCGCCTGTGGTGCCAGCCATCGCCCAGCAGGAGGGCAGGACGAAGTAGCAGCAGCCAGACCAGGCTTCCGAACCAAGAAATACATCACCTGCACCTGCTTGACGGAGTCATAGGCAGCCCATCGGATGCAGCACTGAGGGTAGGCCTTGCAGCCATCGTTGGCCTTGTGCAGCGCCTGGCTGGCCTCAGTGCAGCCGATCTTCGTTGGCGTCAGTGCACGCGCCCGTCGCTGGCGTCAGTGCAGGCGAACTTGGGCAGCATTAGTGCAGGCGGACCTGGCTGGCATCAGTGCAGATGGACCTGGCTGGCATCAGTGCAGATGGACCTGGCTGGCATCAGTGCAGGCAAACATGGGCAGCGTCCACATGGTCCTGTACCAGTCGTCATAATAACCAGCGGCTGCGCCAGGGAACCGCACTGTGTTTTTTGGGGGCGCCTGCGGAAACAAGCACCGTGCTCTGTCCAGTGCATAATCAAACACCTGTCAACCGTAAATGGATGGCCAGTGGATCCTCCGAAGGCCAAACCTTTTCGGTGTGCACTGGAAATTGCTGATCGCACTAGGACACAAGCAAACAATCTCCGATCACCCAATGCTACGCACAGTAAGCTGAATAAGGCGCTCGGCTGAATTTCCAAGCGAACCCACATCCGGGAATGGTCAGGACCACAGTAAACAAGAAAGCAAAACCAATAACCAAATCCACCTACACGGCAAACCAAGGTGAGGGCAACCTGGACGGTAGCGACGGTACATGAAGGCAGACGCATTAAAAAAAAAAACATATACCAAGTCAATATACACTAGTACACTGATGGGACTAGGTAAGGAACTTGACTGGTGTAATAGGCCCGGCCTGAGCAACTAGGACAGGGCTGCAGGAGCCCTGTCGCGATCGCGCATTCGCGCATCGCAGGCGCAAATGCCAGCGTGGAATCAGAACAGAGAAAGAAAGAGAGAAGCTCTGTGTTACGTTGTTTTGTGGTTGCTTATTTATTATTAATTCTGTGCTTGGCATTCTTTTGGTTGTTGTAGATATGTTGCATGGAGGGGTGCCAAAGTCCCCAAACTGCCCACGCTCGTGACGCCGGCAGTGACCGCTCAGGCAAGCAAGGGACTCCGTGCTGAACAGCGACAATGGAGATCAAAACTGCTTGGTGCTTATGAAGGTGCAGGGTTTGCATGCGGGATGTGTAGATCAGTGCATGCACAGCGCAAAGTACAAGGAGCGCAGAACAAGCAGGATCCAAGAAGTGCAGAACAAGCAAGGAAAAGCAGCAACCACTAAGGGGAACAAACGTCAAAGGTTTTGAGCTAAGTACGAATGCCTTACAAAACTCTCAGCTAAGTACGAATGCCCCGAATCTCTCCAACTGCAGCGCTGAGGCAGCCCCGCGAGTGCACAGTGCAGCGAGCGAGCAGCAGGGCAAAGCCAGCTGAGTTGGGGACGCGTGCAAGAAGAACAGCACCAAAATTGGTACGATACCAGCGCTGCGCTACAGCGCTGAGAGAGACCCGAAGTATCAGCGCCGCGTTGAGCGCTGAGAGGGAACCTAAGTATCAGCATTGCGCTACAGTGCCGATGGAAGCACAAGGAGACTCGCACAGCACCAGCGATGCGCTACAGCGCTGAGAGGGAACCGAAGTACCAGCGCTGCGCTACAGCGCTGAGAGGGAACCGAAGTACCAGCGGCGCTACAGTGCTGAGAGAGACCTGAAGTACCAGCGGCGCTACAGCGCTGAGAGAGGACTGAAGTACCAGCGCTGATGGATGCGCGGACCGTAGCACTGCTTTCTGGACGAAGGCTGCCCGGGGAAGGAGGCCAGGCTCGTGAGCAAAGTGCAGCGTCAGCGTTCCGGCGAATACCGCCTCGAGGCTTGACTACGCCGTCTGCAGAGGCAAGGGTAGCGACACAGCAGCCGGATTAATGCGGCTCGGATGAGCGGATGACCACCTCCTCTTCCGGCGAGATTACGCATTCTAAATGAGGTAGATGACAAAATGAGTTTGTCACTGAGGCCCTGACAGCCTCGGTGATGTTGGTTTTTGATATATATGCATCGAGTGTACATGCACCTTTGCCCTGGTTTGTCTTGGTGGAGCCTCTTTTGTTGTATAGTAAAGGCACCAGGACAACAGGGCAAAGGTGCTACGAACGGCGGGGTGTGAGACTGCTGGGCGGGTGGTAGGCTGCAGTGTGTGTGTGTGATTGCCTAGTTGAGGCCCCACCCACTGGCGGGCGAGTGCATGGCTGGTGGGGTGCTGTGTGTGGTTGTGGGTACGCGTAGGGGTCAGCCTCTACGACAGGGGTGGTGGGGGAAACGGTCCAGGTAGGATGTATGCAAGGGGTGTGGTCGAGCAAGAGTAGCTCCCTTCTAGCCCCAATAAGTATCCCCCAGAAGCCGGACGCCTTTGGTGCCCAGGCCAGCAAAGACTCCATCATCAAGACTGCAGCTCTGCAAGCAAGCATGCAGCCGCAGCCCGCCCCCACACCCCAAGTTATGCCTTTTGTAGGTTTTGTTGCCCAGGCCAGCCATTGGTTTTGGCTTTATATCAGACACTCCAAGCTGCGTGTAGTGTCTTGGGAGGGGAGTGTAATAGGCCCGGCCTGGGCAACTAGGACAGGGCTGCAGGAGCCCCGTCGCGATCGCGCATTCGCGCATCGCAGGCGCAAATGCCAGCGTGGAATCAGAACAGAGAAAGAAAGAGAGAAGCTCTGTGTTACGTTGTTTTGTGGTTGCTTATTTATTATTAATTCTGTGCTTGGCATTCTTTTGGTTGTTGTAGATATGTTGCATGGAGGGGTGCCAAAGTCCCCAAACTGCCCACGCTCGTGACGCCGGCAGTGACCGCTCAGGCAAGCAAGGGACTCCGTGCTGAACAACGACAATGGAGATCAAAACTGCTTGGTGCTTATGAAGGTGCAGGGTTTGCGTGCGGGATGTGTAGATCAGTGCATGCACAGCGCAAAGTACAAGGATCGCAGAACAAGCAGGATCCAAGAAGTGCAGAACAAGCAAGGAAAAGCAGCAACCACTAAGGGGAACAAACGTCAAAGGTTTTGAGCTAAGTACGAATGCCTTACAACTGGTAAGACAGCGTACTCAACGTAGGCAATGTAACTAAACCAAGTACAAACGTAGTACGACTGTAGGGATACATTATTCCTAAAAATCATACAATCCATAAACAGTCCTAAACCAGTGAATATGGCGTCTCACAGCAATCCACGTACATCGGGTTGTATCTTACCTTGAGTTCTAGGTATACGGTAGTAAAGCTAACTACATGCGTATCATCGCAAGAACTGTGCATCATCTAATCAAAATACACCTGTGGACTCGAGGTTTGCTCGTACTCACCTACGCAAGAGTGAACGCAAACTCCTCCACACACGAGTGTACTCCTCACGTGCCAGCACATATCCACGCAGGCACCGAGAAGTGGCATTCCAGCACACATTCTCACACCCGTGCCCGTACACACAGAAATGAACACCACGCGTGAGTCGCTCAACCACAAAGACGTACACATGAAGGCAAGCACTCACAACCGGCAAACGCATCATCAAACCTACCATTTTGGTAGCTTGAACACGGCGGTGGCTAAGCCGTACATCGGCGATGACAACGGCTCTCATGAGATGATGAAGCAAGAGAAGGGGTGAATTCATGTACCCAAGCACGAGGCAAATTTTTGGTGCACGTCCGTGCCTCCTACTCACAGAGTAAGCAACATGATGAGCCGTACCATGCACACACATACGAATAATCTTCACACGCACGACAAAGAGCAGGAACTACTGCGGCAAAGGCAAAGCCCCAACAAAGGGATGCCACACACAAAAATATTACTCCTAATTGGAAAAATGTCGTTCTCGCAATTTCTCCCTTTGGCCACATGGCCTGAAGAGGCGTCATGCCCAGCAGCAAGGCAAGGGCGATGGCGCGGAGGAGGATGAGTCATCGTTCATATCGGCCTGCTCGTCGGTCTTCGTGAGGGTCTTTGCAACCAAGTCTACGACGCCCACATTGCGAGTAGGAACATGGGGAGCGATACCGTTCAACTCGCCCTTCGACTAAGGCAGCAGGAGAACGAAGGCTTCGGTGACTTCTATGAAGTTGGGCACGATGTTCATAGCTCCAACACGGTCACGAAGTAAATCAGAGTGACGGCCGTCCAAGATCATCATGTCTCCATTGTAGGAGTGCATGGTGGTCATGGTACCGTACTCAATGCCGAAGTTCTCACCCAAAAGCTTGCAAACACCAAACGTTCCGTTGGTGAAGTATGAAGCGTTGGAGATAGTGGTGTTGAAGACTTCGTTGTCGATGGGGTGATGGAAAAAAAGGAAACCAAGACAAGCAAGGACACAACGGAACGAAAATTTACGGGACAAAATTTTCCCGAAAATGTTTAACATCCTATGGGAAACCGAGACACAAGAAAACACGACCCATGGGGCTTGGGAATCCCCGGGGCTAGTCACCAAGGGGCCCGGGTGACTCCACCGGTCCTTGGCAACTCGTGGCGATGACCAAAGTGTCAAAGGGGCATGCTTGCATTTCTTGCAGCACCCAAGCGGAGATGGCTTTGTCTTTTTTTTTAAAGGGCGCCCAAGCGCAAGCGCCCGGTAGTCCGTGAGGAAGAAGGAAAGGGAAGCAAAGGAAGACTCAACAACCCATGGCAAAGCAAGAGTCCCTTGCTCGAAAAGAGCATTTCCAGAGTCGGCGCAAGAAAGTCCTAAAATTTGTTGGCTTGCCACAAAATTAGGAAATCCTCTGCTACCACAAAGAAAAAGAGAACTACTCGACTCCGTAGTAAGGTATGACTTGCTATAGAATATCCCCAAAATGCTTATATTTCAACTATTCGATGGTTAGCAAAACCTGCAAAACAAAGATTGGAAAATGGGCTCATAAAACTATGTAATTTTTGGGAGGGGTGCACACGAGCAAAAATTTATCTAAAACAATTTATGTGATTGTTTGCATAAAAATATTTCAATTCAAAATACTCCTAGGGTCATACCCGCAAACACAACAAACAAAACTACGAGCAAGTAAAGGCGAAGCAAGGAAGATACGAAGGAAATCACCACGTGTACGTCCGTGTCACCGTTGACGATGTGGGGCCGCCGTGCCGTTGCCAAGGCCCCACCATTTCTGTTTCTCCACGGCGGCGGGTCGTGGTGGCCAAGGCATTCAAGATCCTTACGGCTCTACCCCCATGGACAGGGCCGGGCTCACCACGGCTCCATGCTAAACAAAGCATGGGAGACGTGTGACACCAAATCCAACTCTCACACATGCATTACCTTTATCCTTGCCCGTAACTAAACAATAATAAACCATGCAATGGACATCACTACGTGTAACAACCCAAACCCAAACAACAGTAAACAAACAACACATGCTTGAATGGAATGAATGCATAACAATGCAATGAGTGTAATGAAAGTATGTGAATGCAACACAAGGAAAGCGACAAAGCAAAATAGTGGTGCACCATCATGAATCTACGATTCCCACCTCGAAAGCGAACTAATCAATTGAAGAGGATAAATGTTCAATGAGAATCAAACCTAATGAATCCTTACATTCGCATGTTCGGGCGACGGCACCGCTGGCTGCAACACAGCCTAAACTAACCAATCGCGATCTTTAAACAGCACCAATATGATTACGTGACAGAATTGAATTGATTGAAAGAATTGAATGACGCACCATCCGCACTGATTGCGGCTCGAAGACGACGCGATCTGCCTGGCCCTGTACTGTCCTCTGTCTGGCAGTGTACTGTCTAAATCTGCAACTCAATCAGCGGAACTGTAGCGACCTTGATAGAAATCTATTTTTTTCAACTCCCTCTAACCCAGAGCCACACGCAGCCGCCTGGCGCAGCTGCCCAGCTGGCAGAGCCAGGACCTAACCCGGCAAGAAGGGGCGCCGAGCCCAACGTGTACATAGCCCACCCGACCCAAGGGGCCGAAACACGGCCAAACAGAACGCAACCGCCAACAGCAGCCTGGAAGACAACACTGAATGCGGGCCAGTGCGTGCGCCAGCCCAGGGAGGGCAGAGGGAGGAACAGGCAGGCCCCCCCCCCCAGAAAAAAAACAGAGGGGGGAGGGGGGGGGCGCAAAAACAGCCCACAGCCACCAAACCGCCCGCCAACACCACCAGAGGCGGCCAAACCCCCCCCCCAGAAGGCACCGAAGACAGGACTCCCAAAGAGGCACAGGGGGACCACCAAGCCAAAACCGGCAACACCAAGCCGGGAACAGCGGCCCACCGGGAAAAGGGACACTGAAACATGCAGACACACACCACGAAAAAAAAAGAGCCAGCAGCCCAGCCCGAAAGAAAGGGGATGGGGGGACAGGGACCACAAGGCCCAGGACAGGAGCACCCAGCAACCGATACCACAAAGCAAAAAAAAAACAAAAAAAAGCGCAAAAAACACACCCCAACAACCCAGCCAAGAAGAGCGGGGCACAGCCGAGACCAGGGCCCAGCACGCACGCCCACACCGCACACCTGAACCGGAAACGGCGGGGGGCAAGCGGAGCGCGCACGAAACCACACACGTCCGATAATCAGGCCAAAACCTAAGCCCAACCACGAACACCACAAACAGCCGGCACTAGAGGGACAACACCACAAACCGTGCCCAAACACACCCACCCAAGACCCCAGCCAGGACTGGCGGGGTTAACAAAACCCACACCCAACCGCAAACCGGACCCAAACACAAACGCCGCACAACAGTAGGAAACCCAGTGCCCACAGCCCGGGCACTGAGGCAGCCCGTGCCATGCAGGTGACCCGGCCAAACGAGATCCGGAGACCGGGGGTAAGGCTGCATCCTAAGGCCTGCGCTGCTTTGGGACTCGAGGCGGAGCATGCGACACCCAAGCGCCTCGGAACCCTAGTGAAAAGAACGTGCATGCATGCCTTGGGAACGGGATACGCCAGGAAGTCCGGTGAACCTCTAGGGTTCCGCCCAAAGGAGGGGACGTGCGCAAGCACGGGGGCACACCCTCCCGGGGAGACAAGCACGTCACGCCGGCGGCGATCAGCCCTCCCGGTGTTGCCCGGGGCCGCTGTGTTGGGGGCCAACAGTCAGGTCTAGCGGGATGTAAGCCGCCTCCCCTCTTCACGCGCGGAGCCTCTTCCTGTTCGTCACAGGGGCGACGCCAGGGGGAACCAAGGGGCGCCTCTCCACTACCGAGTGCACCTACCTACCTAGCTTTATTGCAGGCATCAAATGGGCTGTTTACTAAATCAGTATTTTGTGATTTGATTACGTGGTTTTGTGCTGATGCCGTGCATGCAGTACTGAGAGTTCCAGGTACGCTACAAGTTAGTAAACTACCAACGATTCCGCGTCGCGACAGTCAATTTCGCCAAGCTGCATTTCCAGTACAGGCCTGAGGGGTGCTCATGCCCCGACGGCGTAACAAGCTGCGCAATATAGCAGAGATCAGCTGCCTGGACGGCTCAAGTGTACGCCGTTTATGCAGCAGTTCAGTGCCGGAGCGGCGTGAGGCTGCTATACAGGAGGTTGTTCGGCGTGCAGCAGCATGGGACTCCCAGTGTCAGGAGTACGCTCGCAGGTTGCGGAGGCAGTGCCCTGATGTGGTGTTGCGCTGCTCGGAGACAGCGCCCGATCCTTCTCTCCCTGTGTGCCGTGAGTTTCGTCTCCCTCCTGATGTTGGAGCAGGCGTGTTGGCAGCAACGGACCAAAAGAGTAGTGAATCGCGCCGCCGCCAGATGACCTCGACATCCTTTTGCAGGAGGGCTTGGGTGAGTTCTGCGCGCGAGATTTTCACAACGTTACGCTACCTGCGGCGGCGTGTGTCACACAGACACTGACTTGTGACAATCCGGCGCTACAGCCGCCAATTACAGTGGCAGGGTCAGGCCCCTATTCCCCGCTGGAGCCTCACGCGGCGCCTGTGCAGGATGCTTCGGTGAGACGCCGCGTTCGTGGCGGCAGGAAGTGGCGCCGGTCATCTTCGTGAATGCGGTCGCCAGCACGGCGCATTAACTTGGCCAGTGTTCGCCAATCCGCCAGGCCACTACAATTTGTAAAGGTTGTGTGTGTTTCGTGTGTGAGCGCGCTTGTGGTTCGGCAGTGTGTACTCTGGTGGCACACTTGTGTTGATTACTCTGCTGTTTGTGACAGAGGCAGGAGCTCCGGCACTGTCGGTTGAGTTGTTTCGGCGCTAGGAGCAGCGCGAAGCACTCCAGTGCACCTGTCTTCTTTCCATTTTCGATCCTTGGTCTGAATCTGGCTCAAAATGAGCTGAATGTCAAAATGAGTTTTGTGTCAAAAGCCGGTTTTGGTATAAAAGCAGTGTTTTTGTGCTCCAGGGTTCGCACTGATACGCACCCTTGTGTTATGGCTTCGAACAGCAGCAGCGCAGCAGCACGCAAATCGCAAGTCGCAGTCGCAATCGCGCTGACAGTCTGTGAATAATAAAGAAGCACCGAATGCCAACTGTGAATGAGCGCTGTAAGATACTTCGATCTTTGAACAGGGTTTATGTCTTCGAGATTGTGTTATTATTGGTGCCCCGTCCAAAGATCCTGCGAGGTTTGTCGATTGGGATTTTGGATTTCGGATTTTGAGAAACAAAGAGGCACAGGAGTGCAGTCGAGTTCCCAAGAAACAAACCACAACAAGTGGTAGCCAGCTAGGTGGCGGGGAGGATCAATCTTCGAGATCAATCCTCGACGCCGCAACGCCGTCAACTTGATTTGGACTTCGATCTACAATGGAGCGGCCCTTCGACGACGCAGCTATGCTGCATTTCATCAGAGACAGTTTGTTTCGAAGTGGTTCACCCTTGCATCAAGAATTTTCGACCTTGTTAGAGAAGTTCATCGCAGAGCGCATCGCTAGTCGAGAAAGCGAGTGGTCTCCATGTCTCTCTCGTGATCTTCACAGCTGTTCGCAGAAGCTTGCAGATACTCAAGCCAAAGTTATCGAATTGGAACAACGCATCGATGTATTGCAGGCAACAGCAGCAAGTGCTACAGCAGCAACTGAACAACGCATCGATGTATTTCAGACAACAGCAGCAAGTGCTACAACAGCAACTGGCCAGCGCATCGATACCTTGCAGTCCTCGACGGAGAATGCAACTCAAGCTGCTGCAAATGAACTTCGACGCGTAGAACATGAGTTGACGCAATGTTACGCTCTTCTCAACGAATTTATACGAACTTCGAATCCACCACCTCCGAACAACATCCAGTTTCCACAACCACAACCACCGTCTTCTCCGAATTTGAACCAACCTCACCCTCCACAACAACCACTCCCACAGCGGCCTACCTTCGAACCATTACCCCAGTTCGTAGTTCAACGTGCTCCTTCGCAGGAGATTTTGGGACGCCGCGTCGAGCGCCTGAACAAACTGGTCAAGAGGTTCACGGGTAAACCTGGATGTGGAGAATTTCGAACATGGAAAGAAGATTTACTACGAGCCTTCACTTTGTCGGACATCACCTCACCCGTCGATCAGGCAGCAACGATGTCGTTCCTCCTCGATGGTGATGCCGCAGAGTACTATCATAGCCTGACGAAAGTTGTACAAGATGACTGGTTCGAGCTCATGCGTGTGTTAGGCCAGCGTTTCGACTGCATATCCCATGAGCCAGTGTATTTGTCGAGAATGTTGAGCTTGAAAGAGAGCGAGTTTCCCCGACATGCAGATTACGTTCGAGAATTTCGTACGTGCGTTATCAAGTCGAAGGTCAACACGAGTGAACTCCAGATGGGTTTCCTCGTCAGCTCTCGATTTGTTGAAGGTTTGTCGAATGACGCTGTGCGTCGGCAGTACATCGTTGAAGTCCGTTCGAGATGGCGTTCTAATAATCAATTTGGGTTCGATGCCTTGGTAGAGACCATCGCGGAAGCCTACATTGCGGCTGCGTATCAACTGGAAGAAGTACAGAACGCATCGAGAACGACATCAGATCACACCCTGGGTCCTGCAGTGTCGAGACCCCTGCCTATGATGGTCCCACCTACTTCAACTTCCACGTTTCCATCGAACCCTATGCCAACGCCACACGTCACTCCGATGCCGACCCCAGCTGCGGCGCCCACGGCTTCGACCGTGGCAGAGCCGATGCATCTTGATGCAATTGCCAAGCTTCGAGAAGAGTTACATGCCTACATTGGTGAACGGTTCGGACGTCAACATGGCGGACGCCAAGATGGTCGAGAAAGCAGACGTTGCTACAATTGTGGCGAACAAGGACACTTGCCCCGTGACTGTCCAAAAGGTCGACCGCCATCCCGAGGACGAGAACGTCGGGAATCACGGTCGAACAAACCGAAACGAGACCAAAGTCGAGACAGCAAGGGACGGTTTCGATCCCGCTCCAAGAGCAGAGAAAGGCCTACAACGGCCTAGAAAACAATTCCGAAGACCTGGTGGCGGACGTCCTCGAGAAGAGCTGAACACCACCACCAGCACCAATAAACCCGAAAAGAATTCGACGCTTGGAAGTGTCACTGTCGAAGGAACCGAACCTGAGCATGCGTCTCTGTTCACGGTTCGAGGGCGCATTTGCGCATGTCGTGAAGACTCCTTTGACCCCAGCGTGGAACTGTTGGTCGACTGTGGAGCGACCAGTGACTTTATGTCGATGCAAACAGCAAAGAGGGCGCGACTTCCCCCCTATAAATTGAGAAACCCTGGACATATCTTGACAGCAGGAGGTGTCCACGTCCAAGTACGGTACTACACGCGAGCTTATGTTCGAGTTGGAGAGCTTGTATTTCGTCATCACTTCAAGGTCTTCGAGATTTTGCCGGATGTACTGCTTGAACTACCATGGCTTCGAAGCTACAATCCAACTGTCAACTGGAAGGAGCGATACGCCGACATCCAACATGGTTCGATTTCGTACCGGTTGTCTTTTGGCGAATCAAGACATTCCACCCAGCTGCAGTTTCAAGCAGCTTCGAAGCTGGACCTTCTTTCGATACTTTCATCCAGTTCCTCGAAAGCGAGTCCGGTTGGGAATCCTACCCCACATGCCAACGAACACCCTGACCTATACTCGTCGACACACGTTCAGCGCGGTACTGACATGTACGATGAGTCCGAAACGGAAGATGGTATCACCGATGAGGAGTGCAGCGATATGGAGATTGTGTACATTTCGTTGCCAAAACTCAAAAGAGAGATCCGTCGATCTGATCTCACGGGAGATCAAGTATTTCTGTGTTGCATGCCTCGACCAGCAGTGCCGGTCGATGAAATGTATAAGATGCAAGCCAGTGATGGCAATGATGACGGGCTTGACCCTGTTCGACGCAAACTACCGAGTCGATTACACAAGTGGGCGGACCTCTACGACCGGGAGAAAGCGGAGTATGGAGACCTACCTCCGCATCGACCTGGAAGAGATCATCGAATACGCCTCGATTCGGAAGACAATCCACCGTGGGTACACCCTTACAAAATGGATCCGAGCCAACTAGATGAACTTCGACGACAATTGGACAAGTTGCATCGATCTGGTCGCATCAGACCGTCCTCGAGTCCATACGGAGCGGGTTGCCTACTGGTGAAGAAAGCAAATGGTAAATGGCGTATGTGCGTCGACTACCGAGCGTTGAATACACGAACTGTACGAGATCGATATCCCTTGCCATCGATCCAATCCATCTTGAGTACACTGGGGGGTTCCACCGTATTCTCAAAGATTGACCTTGTTAGTGGGTTCCACCAGATCCGAATTCAAGACGAAGATATCGAGAAAACCGCCTTCAACACACAATTTGGCGCCTTCGAGTGGGTTGTTATGCCCTTTGGCCTCTGTAATGTGCCATCAACGTTCCAACGCGTCGTGAACGATGTCCTTCGAGACCACTTGGGGATCTTTGTATGGGTGTACATTGACGACATCCTCGTCTTCTCGAAGGATGGGGACGAACACCAACGACACCCCGACCTGGTACATGAACTACTCCGTAAGCACCAGCTCTTCCCCTGCATCGATAAATCCACATTCTTTCAGAGTCGAGTGCCCTTCTGCGGATACATAATCGACCAAGATGGAGTACACATGGACCCCGAAAAGATCAAGGTCATTCGAGGTTGGCCTCCACCAACTACGGTCCATGAAGTTCGACAGTTCATTGGATTGTGTGGATTTTACCAGCAGTTTGTCGAAGGGTTCCAAGCTGTCGCAGCCCCTCTGACTGCAATGTTTAAGGCAGACTTCGAGTGGGAATGGACAGCCGTCCACCAGGCTTCCTTCGACAAGCTGAAGCAGGCGATGATCAGTGCGACACATCTCAGTGCTATCGACCCCCGACAGCCGTATCACCTGTACACAGACGCCTCGAAAGACTGCGTGGGCGCTACGCTGGCGCAACGATGTGCGCATGGGAAGTACAAGGGACATCTTCGACCTATTGCCTTCATGTCGCGGAAAATGCAGCCTGCCGAAACTCGATACCCGATTCGAGAACAGGAGTTGTTGGCCATCGTATTAGCCTTGAAACAATGGTTTCACCTACTTCGAGGACCGCAGCAGGTGCACGTGCACACTGACCACGAAAGTCTTCGATATCTCAAGACCTGTCCTCGACCGCTGACACCACGGCAAGCACGATGGTCCCAATTCCTCGAGGAATACAACCTGACGTTGTGGTACGTGCCGGGCCTCGAGAACCCTGCGGCAGACGCCTGCTCCCGTCTAACTTCGCGGCAGTTGATGGATATCGAAAATGCCACACGTACACGGGCTTTCGCAATTCCCCTGGTTGAAGATTGGGCTTCACCGGAAGGAGAACCTGCCGATGAGTTCCTACATGTACTCGGAGACTCATTCTCTCATGACAAGGTGTGGCCCCAGCCGTACGACCACCTGTACGTTTCACTACGAAGCGGACGCTCCGTTGGGAAGGAACTCGACGCAGATGAGCTTGCGGAACCAGCCCTCCAATTCGACACCGAACCCGCCGTCGAGCCGGAGGACCTGGAGCCGCTACCGTCGAGCGCGACAACTGCTGAGCCGGAGGACCTGAGACTGGATCCAGCACCATCGGACGAGATCATGGCTGAGAATTCACACCAACCAGACATGTATCTCGATGAGGCTGGCAATGAGCCAGACACGTCTACCGACACCGACGACCTCCCCGATGTAAGCATTGATCGCCCCCTTCGAGTCACCTTTGGCAATGAACTTCGATACGCTCCGACCATGGCGGAACTGATCCGCTGTCGACGTCACCGTGACGGCACGTTACAATCAGTTCCCTTGCCGAAGGTTGGGTCGAACACGCCGTACCCTTCGAGTCTTAAGGGTACACACCGCCGAGTACATCGACATTACCAGTGCAAAGACTTGACTTCGACAGCTGTGTGGGCGGCAGCCTATCGGGAGGACCCCCGGACGAAACACATCTACGAAGTCGCGATTCGAAGCCCTGCGGCACGACACCAGCTTCGAGATGCCAAGTTGTCCTTCGATGATGGCAAATTCCTCCATTTGTCGACGATGGGCAAACGTGTGCTTGTCCCCCGAACGCTGGTTACGTCGATTGTGGCTATGTATTACGAGTCGGAGTTCTATGGTCACTCAGGAGTCCTTCGAACCATGGCCCTGATCAAGCGCGACTACGTATGTTCACACCTACGACACTGTGTCGAGCGATACATACTAAGTTGCGATGTCTGTCAAGCGGCGAAATCAAGACGAGTCGACACCGCCAGAGTGCCTAGACCATTGCCGGTGCCCGACACCAAATGGCAGAGCGTGTCCATCATTTGGGTTTCGGGATTGCCGCCGACCACAAGGGGCCATGACGCCATCATGACTGTAGTCGACCGATTCTCCAAGCGTGGAATGTTCATCCCTTGTCGCAAGGATATGACAGCCGACGACCTCATCTATGTGTTCCTACGTGAGGTCATTCGATTGAAAGGATGCCCTCGACAAATTGTTTCTGACCGAGACAAGCTGTTCGAATCTCAGGCGTGGAAGGAGTTGGCCCAGCGCTTCAAGATTGAGATGCATCAAACAGTGGCCAACCGCCCTCGAGGCAATGGCCTGGCGGAGCGCAGCAATCAGTCCATCCTCCAGCGCCTGCGTACACACGGCATCTTCGGCAACAACGAGTGGGATGTCGACCTCCTGTTCGCCGAAATCCAGTTCAACAACCTGACATCCAATATTCTTCGACTATCCCCGTTCGAGATAGATGAAGGACGAACACCCCATTTTCCATTGGATTTTCCCCGAATGACTTCTCATGCACATGAACCATCGACCGTGAATGATTACATGCAACGAGCGGAACGTACCTTCGATTCTGTGCGTGTAATGCTTGCCGAGGAACGTCGACGCCAGATGCATGTGGTCCTGCAAATGGACCGACACGTTCGAGTGCCTGAAGTCGGTGAACGATGGTGGGTGTTGGTGCCTGAATATCGACATAAAGGGAAACTCGATGTTGTCTGGTGCGGCCCTTACAAAATACTCGAGGTACTGAACAAGGGCGAGAATGTCAAACTGGACATCCCTGCCCCCTTCGATGGGTTACGAGTTTTCAATCGAGACAGCATAAAACCCTACGTCCATCGAGAGGGACAGCCGGTGTGGGAGTTTCCGATGCCCCCTGTCAAAACTGGAGAATCTCCTCGACTTGTCAAGATTGTGGCTAGACGTCGAGTGGGATCTAAAAAGCGCCGCACATTCCTGTACCGTTGTGAATGGGATGACGACACATGGTCTTGGGAGTCGAGCAAGGCTCTAGAGGAGGATCCTGTGTACCTTGAGTTCCTTCGAATCCACCCTGAGTAACTGAGTAACACCCTTACTCTTCTCTGCAGCGTGGTTTTTCGAAAAACTCATGCGAGGTTCCGGGTCGATCACCGGAGCCTCCGCCTATGGTACTACATCCCGGACGCCCCGAACTTCCTCTCGACCTCCGCCTTCTCGAGCGACACCGTCGAACGTCATCGATGTTGACGCGATTGAACCCCCAGCGAGGACGACTTCAACTGGCCGCTGCTTGTCGGTAGCATCAGCGCCAACTCGTCCGAGTCGACCTCTCGATCCATTCGAACCGCCGAACTACAGCCAGTCGGCATATGCTGGGAGCTCGAAAGGAAAAGGAGGCCCGTCGAAAGGAGGCAAGGGAGGTGTGTTCCCTCGCGGGAAATTGGCAGGAATAGCGCCGAGTGGACGAACCATCATAACAGGAGGCGCCGAAGGCTTGGAAGTGCTCCAGATAGCCCTGGCCAACTTGCCTGTTCTGGAACCGACGAAGGGAGGGACCCCACCCGACATGCCGCCAGAACTCTGTAAGCTGTATGGGCCCCCTCCCCCGGTCGATGCGGAATACTTTCGAGAGCGGTGCTCAAGCCCTGACTGGTTCGATTCTGATGATGAAGATCTTGATTGCTACACGGGGTACGACGACTGATCTTCCTTCTTCTGTTCAGCGCCCGGATGGGTCGACAGTTCTTGGACATCGAGGCCAAACACCTGGACATCAAGGTCATCCAGAGAGGATCCGGGTACCGGAGAGCCGAAAGTCGAAGACGACTGGGTCGACCAATCCTGGCATTCGAATGCCCCGAAAACACAAGCTTCTACTCGAACGAACCAATTTGACTCCTACTACCACGACGCCGACTCCTATTACCACGACGATGACTACAACTACGACGCTGAACCCTGGCCACTCGAGTCCGACAACGAAGAAGAATATCCTTACGAACCCGCGCGGTCGACAGCACCACCCAGCTACGATTCTGTGCCGGTGCCAGAGTCGAAGTGGCAGCCTTATAACATGCCGCAGTACAATCATGAAATCGAGACCATCGACGAACTTCGACACTTGGGAACGTTCGGATTGAAACCACCCTATCGATTTGGGACACATGAGGATGACCCGATGAAGACGGAATACACTAAGCTCGAACCATCGGTACTCACTATTGCGTCGAGTACCATGGCTGGTCTTCGAAAACCGCACACGTTCCTGAACGAGAAACATTATGAAGTCGTGTCGAAGGCAAATGCCGCCATTGTCGAGCTAGGCAAGACCATCTGCATCGACAGTTGGGGACGAACCGCGCCATTCCCTTACGAACTGGCTCGAAGCGCCCCTGACACGTCTTTCGATGAGCGTGGAAATCTTGGTGGTAAGCCGGGATACCAGTGGTATACAAAAATCGAAGTGGCTTGTCAGAACTTTCGAGCGGCCCTCATGAAATGACGACATTATGATGAAGAGCTCGATTGGGGATTTCGACAAGACCTCACCGAACATACCCTGCCGAGTCAAATTGCTCGACTCAACCGCATGCATTGAGAGATCTCGGGTATCGACGACCTGATAAACGTTGCCGATGGAATCGACCTGATCTTCAAATATCGACGCTTCTGGACCCACGAAAGGATGAGACGAGAAGCTCCCGTTGCCGTTTCGACCATGGGAGGTATCCGTGATCTTCAAAAGGTTTGCCAGGCGATTGACTGGCTCTTCGAAGATTGAGCCCCCTTCCTTGCGTACAAAGTCGATTTGCTTCTTCGCCGACACCAACTGCGCGGCCTTCGAGGCACCTCTCAACTTTGGTATAAGCGGTATGGGTACGCTCCACATCGAACACAGGACCTTGCGGTCCAGCTCCAGGAGTACTTTCGACTCGGAGAACAGATCGAACCCTATGCGTACAACGCCGTCGCACCAGGCGCCCCCATCGACCTTGTCCAGTTGGCGACGATCTACCAGACTGGACCCGGACGGCTCGGGTACCACGACTTCGATAGAGTGATCCGACGAGTTGCTGCCCTTCACTCATCGAATGAAGAGTATGCCAATCTTTTCCCTTTCGTGGATGCCCCCGAATTGGTTCGACGCCTGGGTACCTCGACATACCTCATGTCCCCCTTCGAGGCCGGATACGAAGATGGACAACATTGGCGTCGAGCGGTCAAGTTTCGAAGGGATGTCTATACCGATGAACGGGAGGAGATCGAGAAAACCGACTCGCCTGCGAGCGACCCGTTCCACCCGGACCCCCTCGATCACCGGTTTTTGTCGATGGAGTCGAACGCCTATCAGCACCACTTCGACATTCCGTTCTTCAAATACCTCACACCGATCCACGATGACTTTAAGGCTGCACATCGACGCAAGGTCAGCTGCCGAGACCAAGTCCTCGAAGCGGTCATTGTTGACACGGCTTCGAGCCTTGTGACTGCAGAAGCGGTTCGATTCCCTCTGCAGAGTTCCCTCGCTGATGGCCACTATGTCCATCAACACCTCGGTCGACCCCAAGAAGAAGGTTCTCGAACCGACACGCTTGAGATTGTCGACCGATATGCCCTCGGCCCTGAAAAGGACGACATCAGCGCCGTCATTGTCGTACGACGACGTTCGATTGCCGACACGCCGTGGTGGCGAGTCGATACGCGAACTGCTCAGTTGTACCACAGCATGGCCGCTGGTACTGGATCGAAGGAAACCTATCGATGGACTACTGGTCGGCATGACGGATGCTCCTTCGAGGCCACCAATCGGGCCGATCTGTGGCGTGAGGACATTTGGAAACCGTCGAGCCTCTGGGACTTCTATTCGACCAGGGCACAAACACTGGGACCTGGACAATTTCGAGCGCTTGCCCGTGAACATGTCTTCGTATTCCAGTACAAGTGCCCCGTCGACGACCGACCTGGTGATCCCAACCTTCGATTGCTGAACCATCGATCTGGTATCCTGATTCAGAAGCGTGCCCTCGACAGTGATATCCGTCGACACTACACGGGTCATGACACATTCAAGTTCATGGCTGGCGTCGAGACACTGAAGGAAGTGCATGAAGTATGTCGACTTCCGGTGGATCGTTCGTACACGTTCACGTGGGGCACGGACTGCTGATTCGACATGTCTGTGCTGATTCGACATGTCTGGATGCCAAGTAATGGCTATTCGACAGTCTGGATGCCAAGTAATGGCTTATTCGACAGTCTGGATGCCATTAATGGTATCGACTGCCTTCATATGTCCTGTCGAGCTGACAGATGTGTAGGCCTGTTGGTCTGCTGAGCATCCAGCTTCGATGTTATGGTATGTTGTGGTTCGACGTGCCCACAGCCTTGCTGCGGGTACAGCGCCCGTGCAGTGTGCCTGGCGAGGTTGTCTTCTGCAGCTTCCGCCGAGAGCCGCAGCCGTGGCAGAGTCGAACACGGCGTGTGAATGAGGCGCTGACGACGGGTGTCCCATGA
Source organism: Eutreptiella sp. 'Long Island Sound 2002' (assembly GCA_964036045.1). Taxonomy (NCBI): domain Eukaryota; phylum Euglenozoa; class Euglenophyceae; order Eutreptiales; family Eutreptiaceae; genus Eutreptiella; species Eutreptiella sp. 'Long Island Sound 2002'. The sequence goes on from OZ038386.1 coordinate 56,686,883, forward strand.
CTGCACCTCGGTGTGTGAGTTTCGACCAGGATTGGTCCACTGCTTCGACCAGAATTGGTCCACTGTTTCGACCAGGATTGGTCCACTGTTATGCTTCTGTAGCCAACACATGTCGAGGCCCAAAATTTTTTTTCTCTCTGGGCCTGCTCTGTATTCGACATTGTGACGCCCGCCCAGGTGAGTGAGACCTCTTCGAGGTCTCAACGGGGGGGTAGTGTTATGGCTTCGAACAGCAGCAGCGCAGCAGCACGCAAATCGCAAGTCGCAGTCGCAATCGCGCTGACAGTCTGTGAATAATAAAGAAGAATCGAATGCCAACTGTGAATGAGCGCTGTAAGATACTTCGATCTTTGAACAGGGTTTATGTCTTCGAGATTGTGTTATTATTGGTGCCCCGTCTAAAGATCCTGCGAGGTTTGTCGATTGTGATTTTGGATTTCGGATTTTGAGAAACAAAGAGGCACAGGAGTGCAGTCGAGTTCCCAAGAAACAAACCACAACACTTAATTCGGTTTTTGAAATTGATATCTCATAGCCCAGTTCCGCACCTCTCTAATTCGAGTGGTGTTGCATCCCTTGTGCACGTCGTTGGTTCGGCGGTCAGGTTTTTTTTGATGATGTCTTAATTTTTCTCCCCTTGCATCTTTGGGCTTCCCTGCTTGGGCAGGAAACGGGCTGTTGACCTGCTGACGGTTAGTGCGCCTGGAGCAGGAAGGCCCAGCCACTACATCGCCTGTGCAGGTGCTTTGTTGGTGTCGTGTGTGCGCCCCATGGATTCTGCTGTTGGTGCCGCTGCATGGTGTCAGTGAAGGGGCGCAGACCCTGGGAGACGTGCCCTGAAGGCTTCTTGCATTTGCTGCTGTTGCCTTGCACTTCTCTGTCTGCGTACCGTGTGTCGGGCCTGTGCAGCCCATTTTACTTTGCAGGGCTTGCCAATGGTGTGGAGTATGCATGTACTTTGCATTTTGCTGTTATGCATATTCTCGATGCATTGTTTAAACTATTTTCGGGGGGCTGCCCACAACTTCCTGCCTTTGTCTACAGTGCTTCAACTTCGTGAAAGCGGGCAGTCAAGCCAGCAAGGCAAGCCAATCCCCCCTGCAGAGCCAGCCCCGCACGACCAAGCACCAACCCCAGCTCAGAAGTTTAAAGTTACTGCGCTCAAGTTTGGATAATTCTGATATGTTGACATCCAAAGGCCTGCGACATTGTTGTATTTTGGTTTAAGGGTT